>CM042014.1:71055054-71655054 GCA_023525715.1 Cichorium intybus | reverse complement strand
GAAGTAGAATGTAATGGGAGTGAGTTTTGGGCTAATCTTATTCCTTTAGAGATTGGTGAATTTGATTTAGTTCTAGGGAGGGGTTGGCTAGCAAAGTACGATGCCGAGATTCCGAGGACGGAATCTTCTTAAGGGGAATGTAATTGTAACAACCTGAAATTGGGGAAAAAAGTTAAGGCTTTAAAGATAAGATAAAGATAAATAACCATAATAATTAATAAAAAGAATAAAATGAAAAGTTATAATCTAGGAAGGATATGCGATCTATGGTAAATAATTTAATGAATAAAAATAATAAATTTAATAATTATAATATTTATCTAATAGTAAATTTAATTAAAATGTGAAGTGTGAAGAAGTAACTAGTCTAAAATAACTTAATAAGGGTGTAAATGGAAATTCACCATATGGAGTTCTAGAAGAGGGACTTAGTTTGTAATAAATATTTTAGAAATGATGGGGAAGGACTTCTAGTGCAAATATGGCATAATCTAAGTTGTGGAGGGACTAGTTTGCAAAAACTGAAAAGGTGGGAGTTTAAGTTGGGAAAACCCCCATTTCTCTTAGAGATCACGATTTTGAGAGGGAGAAAGGGAGAAGAGGCGATTTGCAGGAGATTCAAGTGGCGAAGCTTGATCCTAGCAAGATCTAAGTGGTTTACATCCATCAATTGAATATTTGAGGTAAGAAATCTAATCTCCATGTTCGAAACTCACCATTTTGGGTAGATTAAGTTCAAATTCAGGTTTTATAGTTGGGGGAGATGAATTCTATGATCCCAAAGGTGTAGTTTATGTATTCCAATGATTATCTGTAACGCCCGGTTTCTCATACAAAGTACACCCAATTTTTTTTAACAATTTACACATCAAAATGGGTATACTTGTAATCAAAGCACGGATCAAGATGTTATCATCACAATGAATACATAAAAGGTCCTTACAATCTTAACCAGTCATTACAAATAAATCTACTTCAATTAAAAGGGCAGGCTCTAAGTTGTCCATCTTTCTTTATCACATGCCTTCCCCTATCACAGCTACAGATACCTGCAAAACAACATACAACTCAAGTGTAAGCTTATAAAGCTTAGTGAGAAACCTTAATCACACTCCATAAATCTTTCTCAATAACATCCTCATCATTCTCTTTTGCTAATCTCACTAGCAATTATCCACTTTCTCTTAACTCTGAAATCTGCAAACATATTAGCTTTACAATACCAGCTAATATTTAATAACATCAATTCAATAAAAATACCACGCTTAGTACTACTCGTAACTCGACCACATTCTCACATATATTCATTTTTAACAACCAACTTATACTCAATCATAGAAATTCTCATGCCTGTAACAATTAAACTCAAAGACTCTTTAACTCAACCAATTTATCATATACTCTAATGTTATACTCAATATAGATTGCAACTTATCTCTTGTTATCCACAGATAACATAATCACTCCAATTCTATTCCAGCTCAATAGCCCTCATGGCTATGCAATTTGACTCAAAACTCTTTAATGTTACTACACTAACATCTACTCTGTTTATACAATCAATATGTATGTTCAACTAGGTTGTGGTTATTCACAGATAACAATTTAGTTCACAATTTGATTACGACAATAACAACCTAACATATATATATTTATATACTCAGTTTACCACAAGGTAGAATTTTACTCAAGTACATAAGAGTACTCACCTGATAACAACTTAGTGTTTGGAACCCCAGAATTACGCGTATCGGGCTCCTGTTCGCTAGACTTGGTTATTTCAGCATAGTCCAAATCAATTCTCCAATATCAACAATCATCTCAATTATGTCTAACTCAAAGATATATAAATCAAAAGAGGGAACAAAAGAGTATAAACGGTAATATTAACTCAATATTTACCGAAACCCCCAAATTCGCGATTCTACTAATTCAACCGTAGAAACTCGACAATAATCTCACAAATCACTCCAAAGGCATCTACTAACAACATATATAACAATATATGGCAAAATCATGAAATTGAAAGTTAGGGTTTCAAAACCCCAAAATCAAGAAATTACTCACCTTGATGATTTAGGAATCAAGAGCACGTTTACGGGGTTAGATTGAGGTCTCCCTACTCTTCCTTACGCATCTCCTGGCTCAATTTGGCGGAAAATCGCCTTAGGAAGCTCTGGATATCGAAATGGGTCTGTTTTTGCCGAAATGAGCATTTTCTGCACATTTTATAGTGCTGTCAGGCCTACACGACCCGTGTAGACTCACACGCCCCGTGTAGGGCTGTTCTACACGACTCGTGTAGACTCACACGCCCCGTGTAGGTCTGTTTTGGCTTTCGGACTCCTTTTGAACACTCTACACGACCCGTGTAGAGGTACACGACCCGTGTGACTCTGGAAGGCTTACTGTTTGGTTTCTAAAGGTTTTCTACACGACCCATGTGACCATACACGACCCGTGTAGCTCTGTTTTGGCATTTTTCAAGTCCGAATTTCTCCCAAATGGGTTTTTAATCACCCAAACTCATACACCAAGCTAACCATTCTTAATCACACCAAAATTTACTCGAAATCTCTATAATTTAAAAACACGGTATTACAAGTTCTTACCCCCTTCAAAAGATTCAGTCCTCGGAGTCTCTTGGAACAGTTATGGTTTATACAACCACCTCACCACCGTAATTTCACATTCCGTATGACAATGATATTATCCTCGCGTCAGCTCATATGACATGTACATACTGTCACATCTTATTTACTCATAATATAGGTAACACCCGCCATCATTCTCACAAGATGATCTCTATAGTCATATTGGATATCATCATTGCCACGTAGGCAAATCCTTACTCTTTTTAGAACATACCTTTTGTTTTAGCTTTGTCGACAATCAGGTGTCTCACCTTACTCTTCAAGTGATACTTCAATCACTATCCTCATTTATATACACTCATATTCATGGCTCACATCGAGTCATATTCTCAGTAGACCCTCCATTCCATTTATAACATTAATCTCAATTAACTATTTAGGATTCAACTTCCATTTCAAATCTCATTGAAATGATTTATTCTAACTCAATAAGAAAAATGGTCTCACTGTTTACAACTCATACTCTCTCAATTCATTCCTCCGATGCTAACATACCGGTACAATTTCTCCTACTAACACAACTCACAAATACTAGGATAAAAAATCCAGGAATAACAAAATATTAGAAACTATCTCGAGTTTCACTCAAACTCTTAACACTTTGGTCACACAAAACCCGTTTCAGTTGTCTTATCTCTACAACCGATTACAACTCCTCCGAAGGCTCATTTATCTCTGCTCCCATGTCAGCACACATATTAGGTTTTTCACCAAATATACAACTAACAATCCTCCACCAAATGGCTCCTCTTTATCTCAATTCAACAACATACCTCATGTTGTTTCTCTCGATGTACTCACTTATTATATCCTCTCTTATGTGGATAATCCACATCACATTCTCACTAAATCATTAGCTCTATTAAATTCGATAATTTATTATTAAATAAATTCTCTGTCATTATTATCTCAATCTCCAATTTATTCGAATGACACAAAATAGGTCATACATACGGCTCATCGAAATCTCTACACACAACTTATAAATAAAATAATAACATTTAACACCGCAATCTCTACGGTGAAATCATATCTCATCACTCGACTAACTCATTAATCTCAATAAAATAATTCAAGATTATTATAGCAAAATCTACTATCCATCGTCTCATACGAATAAATAGTTTTATCATCTCGACACTCCTGCATTTATTTCATTGGCAGTAATTGGTTTGATTGCTAAGGAACGAATCCTATCAATCACAAACACAATTACTTTCCTCTTCCTTTTAACTCACATCTTTTCATGATGTATTTATAAAACTCTATCTAGTTCAACATACAAGAAATCTCACACATTCTCAACACGAGTACGTGACAAACGTACTTACTCACAGCAACACTTCTTAACAGTATTACTCACTGTATTATCTCACAGTACCTCTATACTGTTATTTAGCCTCTGATTCGTCCTCTTCTCAACCCATAGATTTCAAGCCACACAAGCTTACCGCAACGTTCATATCTATCCGCACGCAAGGATAGTACATATCTCATTACTCCGCATCATCATAAAGTACATGCCTGTTTACACACAAGCACGACCATTATAGCACTACTCTGCCTCAACTTTTGGTACATCGTACCATCCTTTGGTCTCATCATTCAACACTATCTCACGGTTCCTCGGACCGTCCTCTGATCAGATCATGGTACCTCGTACCATTCTCCGCTTTGAATCTATCTCCTCTTTGACTCTAGCGAGTCTCCACTACGGTCTCGAGTCATATAGACTCACCATCACTTCTCCTTTTGTTTGAGTCATAACAATTTTCATTACTCCAACCACAAGGTACTTGTTATGTGCTCTCACAAAATATGTGATCTTAACCTCAACTACTCAATACGTGGCCCCACAGAATATGTGGTCTCCACCACGTTTATTCGCTATGTGGTCCCACAATATATGTAGTCTCAACCACCTTTTCTCAATATGTGACCCCACCAAATATATGGTCTCAATCACAATTACTCAATATGTAACCTCGCATAATATGTGGTCTCAATTACAATTACTCATTATGTGGCCCCATAAAATATGTGGTCTCAACCATTTTACTCGATATGTGGTCCCACAGCATATGTGGTCTCAACCACCTTTACTCATTATGTGACCCCACAAAATATGTGGTCTCGATCACTTTACTCGGTAATTAACTCAATCTCTAGGCCAATAAGGCCTATATGAATCACTCTAGGTCCTCTCAATTATACCACAAGGTACTCTTTATGTGGTTACTCAAATGTCCTCTGACATCCCTGTCACAAATATCTCATTATGTGACAACTCCAAATCATAAAATTCAACACTAAACATGTCAACTCATAATCAGCTATGGTGTGCAATCAACTACACACTTATCGTCTTTCTCAACTCATACTCTTTTGGCTATCTGAGCCATTCATTGTGATCAATCATAAGTACTAGTTATGTGGTCCCACAAAATATGTGGTCTCAACCACAAAGTACTCGTATACAGAAATCTCGTCGTATCTTTGAAACAACTAGCAATATATATACATATATATACAATATCAAAAAAAATTTATAAATTTTTCACCGTGTATATTCTCATTATACACACTTCTCCATGGTTGTTAAATACTCGTTAATCAACCACATATATTCTCAATTATATATAATCACAAAACACTCGTTATGTAATATGTAAATCTTACCTCAAATGGACACGAGATTCTCATCTCGATATCGGTTACTACACTTTATAATAACAATTCTCTAACACATGTATTATCAACAATTAAACACATATACTCGTTACATCTAACATTTTAAATAAATTACTTACATACCTCATAGCAACATAATCTTATTTTCTCATTAGCTGAAACCTGCATACTTCGGATCTCAACTCTCGAGTGTACTCGAGTACACTCACATATCTCAACTCATAGCTCATGCCCAGCTTATACTCATACTCTTCCTCATCATTGGTTGGAATTTCGCCTCAACCGGGATCTTATTTCATCTTCAACTGGAATTTCACCATCAGCTAGAAACTCGTTTCATCATCAGCTGGAATCTCTCCATCAGCTGGAATCTCGCCATCAGCTGGAATCTCACCATCAGCTGGAATCTCACCTCAATTAGTATCTCATCTCATATTCAGTTGACATCTCATTATCAACTGAAGTTCTTGTCTCCTCGTTAGCTGATATCTCATATCAACCAAAATCTCGTCTCATCATCCTCTGTAGGTCCAACCGACTGTGACCAATTTCTCAACTCATTCTTCATCTGACTCAATACCTGTATTCACACACAGAATATAACAAATAACAAATATGAGATAAAAGTTATAATTAACTCATAAACTAAAATCAGCACCAGTATCTTTTTCCAAGCATATGATAGGGGCTCTTTCTCACCTCGGTTCAAGTCTAGGACTCTACACTCAAAGACCTAGTTCACTTAAACCATGCTCTGATACCAACTCGTAACGCCCGATTTCTCATACAAAGTACACCCAAAATTTTTTAACAATTTACACATCAAAATGGGTATACTTGTAATCAAAGCACGGATCAAGATGTTATCATCACAATGATTACATAAAAGGTCCTTACAATCTTAACCAGTCATTGCAAATAAATCTACTTCAATTAAAAGGGCAGGCTCTAAGTTGTCCATCTTTCTTTATCACATGCCTTCCCCTATCACAGCTACAGATACCTGCAAAACAACATACAACTCAAGTGTAAGCTTATAAAGCTTAGTGAGAAACCTTAATCACACTCCATAAATCTTTCTCAATAACATCCTCATCATTCTCTTTTGCTAATCTCACTAGCAATTATCCACTTTCTCTTAACTTAGAAATCTGCAAACATATTAGCTTTACAATACCAGCTAATATTTAATAACATCAATTCAATAAAAATACCATGCTTAGTACTACTCGTAACTCGACCACATTCTCACATATATTCATTTTTAACAACCAACTTATACTCAATCATAGAAATTCTCATGCCTGTAATAATTAAAATCAAAGACTCTTTAACTCAACCAATTTATCATATACTCTACTGTTATACTCAATATACATTGCAACTTATCTCTTGTTTTCCACAGATAACATAATCACTCCAATTCTATTCCAGCTCAATAGCCCTCATGGCTATGCAATTTGACTCAAAACTCTTTAATGTTACTACACTAACATCTACTCTGTTTATACAATCAATATGTATGTTCAACTAGGTTGTGGTTATTCACAGATAACAATTTAGTTCACAATTTGATTACGACAATAACAAACTAACATATATATATTTATATACTCAGTTTACCACAAGGTAGAATTTTACTCAAGTACATAAGAGTACTCACCTGATAACAACTTAGTGTTTGGAACCCCCGAATTACGCGTACCGGGCTCCTGTTCGCTAGACTTGGTTATTTCACCATAGTCCAAATCAATTCTCCAATATCCACAATCATCTCAATTATGTCTAACTCAAAGATATATAAATCAAAAGAGGGAACAAAAGAGTATAAACGGTAATATTAACTCAATATTTACCGAAACCCCCAAATTCGCGATTCTACTAATTCAACCGTAGAAACTCGACAATAATCTTACAAATCACTCCAAAGGCATCTACTAACAATCTACTAACAACATATATAACAATATATGGCAAAATCATGAAATTGAAAGTTAGGGTTTCAAAACCCCAAAATCAAGAAATTACTCACCTTGATGATTTAGGAATCAAGAGCACATTTACGGGGTTAGATTGAGGTCTCCCTACTCTTCCTTACGCATCTCCTGGCTCAATTTGGCGGAAAATCGCCTTAGGAAGCTCTGGATATCGAAATGGGTCTGTTTTTGCCGAAATGAGCATTTTCTGCACCTTTTATAGTGCTGTCAGGCCTACACGACCCGTGTAGACTCACACGCCCCGTGTAGGGCTGTTCTACACGACCCGTGTAGACTCACACGCCCCGTGTAGGTCTGTTTTGGCTTTCGGACTCCTTTTGAACACTCTACACGACCCGTGTAGAGGTACACGACCCATGTGACTCTAGAAGGCTTACTGTTTGGTTTCTAAAGGTTTTCTACACGACCCATGTGACCATACACGACCCGTGTAGCTCTGTTTTGGCATTTTTCAAGTCCAAATTTCTCCCAAATGGGTTTTTAATCACCCAAACTCATACAACAAGCTAACCAATCTTAATCACACCAAAATTTACTCGAAATCTCTATAATTTAAAAACACGGTATTACATTATCTCTTTATAATTTGATGGTTTCATGCTTGGAGAATCATTTAGAATGCTTGTTGATTCACATGAACCCTAATTTTTGGGGAAAAACCCATCAATGGGTGAAACCTTGATGATTGGATCAACTTGTATCCTAAATGTGTTCTATGAAGAGCTTAAGTAAGTTCCTAGTGATTTCAATCCAATGGAAGAAGGAACCTCTTGAATTATTGATCAATTTTTTGATTGGAATTGTATATTCCTTGATTCAAGCTTATGAAGTAAATTGGGATTAGAACATGGATTTGATTCAATGAAGATGTTATTGGATGATTTGTTTGGGCCAAATGATGTGTAATTGAAGTAGAAATTATGTCCTTTGATATCTAGAAGTTTGGGGTTGTACTAGACCTTGATTTGGACAAAAATGAAGGAGAAAAGGACCAAAAATGAAGGAGAAAAGGACCAAAAAATGAAGGAGAAAAGGACCAAAAGTCTTAGAGTTATTAGTAATGATTGAATGTTATATCTTGTAGGAGAAGAGTAACTAAGATTGAAGCAAAGGAGTAACATCTTCTTGGAACTTAAGGAAGGCGAGTTACCGGGAGTACACATCCCCCTTTTAACTTGATGTTTTATTACAACTATCATGCATACTTCTATGTGTTAAATGTTGCATAAACCTTATGTGTGCATGACATCAAAATGAGTCTTTTTCAATGTAGTTCTTATAAATTGTACAAAGAGGTTTTGAGAGACATTTGGACATCCTATTTGTGCATTGCATTACATGTAGGATGGGGATTGACCGTGAGATGCCTTGATGACGAGTTTGACCCTTCTCAAACAAAGAGGGTGAGGAGTTTTTATGAGTTTGACCCTTCTCAGTCAAAGAGGGTGAGGAGTAGATGATCCCAACACTAGGGATTTTCATGAGGGAGTTGCTACCCCTCATGAGGCTAGTGTAATGGCCACTAGTCTTAGTTTCAATCCATACGGGGATCAAGTATTATGCTCCGTGCGTTTGCTTGTGAAGTTAGGTGGGTGCCATTGAGGTGAGATGGACTTTCAAGAGGTGGACATGGGTTGGGATAGTTGCATTGCACTTGCATATTCATGACTATCTATTTTTGGGAAAACTTTATGATGTTTTATTATAAATTTAAACGTGTAAAGAAAACTATTTTTGGAGGTTATCCCGAGTGTTAAGGTTATCCTTCCACTCACAATGAGATAGCCTCGGGTAACTCACTAGGCATTTCCATTGCCTAACTGTTTTGATGTGTACTCAGGTTATGAATAAGAGCTAGTGGCGTGACGAGGACTTTTAGAAGACCACGGTTTGTATGGCCATTTGAACCATGGTTTGTACTGAAATTATGATACCACCTCGCTACATGTTTTAAACCACTTTTTAGTTGTTTTGGGACCAATTTTCCGCAATGATGAGACTATTTCTGAATTAAAGATATTTTATGACAAATGATGTTTTAAATTATAAATTCCTAGCGAGGGGGTTGAAGGGGAGACCAATTATATATAGTTCGCCTATGTATCCCTCGATCTTGAGAACATGCGAACTGGTGCTACTTCCTTCTAGGTTGCACACTTCAAACTCTTTAAAGATCCTAGTTCGTTCCTTTTCAACCGGTTCTGGGAACCTTTCCTCAAATAGCTGTGCTAACTTATCTGACCCCAGGAATTCTAAATCCCTGCGGAACTCGGGGTCAATGATCAATAGCAGGAGGCGACGAACTTCCTTGGACTCAAAAGTCAAGGAGTCATGCTCATCACAAGCTGCTGTGTGATGCCATGCTTTGGGGCGCGGACACTCAATCAGATATGGCTCGCCAGTGAAACTAAGAACCATTCTCTATTTGCGAAGCCATGCCTTATAGTTAAGGCCAGTCAGTCTTTCCATATACTACAGGTGCTTTCTGAAGCTCTCAAAAATGGGTGAAGGAGGAGAACTGACATTATCTTCAGACATTTATAAAATATGAATTTATTAGTTTAATCAATCCTTTTAAATAATTACCCAATATATTATTTAACAAGGCTAGGACCCAAAATACCCCAACTATGGTGTGAAGAGGGATGCCGTAATCACAACATAATGGTCATTAAGGTAGATAAACATTTATCAATTTTAGTGTTATGAAATTCCTAGACCTGTGAGATTCACTGAACTATTCAACAGCATGTTTAATCTCGGATATGCTCTTCTATTTCTGACTGGGATGCCGAGGATCACAAACAAGATGTGAATAACCATGCAAATGTGCTTGGTAACCTCAATGTCATTTATCATCTCTAATTGATGTGCCGGTAAACCACCCACGCTCCATCAACAATGATAAATCATGAGAAACCCATTACCACTCTTTATGAGCCCCTATTAGTGTGCCGGTTAACCACACACGCTCCACTAACGTCTCATAAAGTGCAATGTGCAATTTCGTAGATTAGCATCATTTTACATTTTTTCTGAAGTAACTAGATTGGGATTTTATGAAAATTGTTCTAGTACTTTGATTAATAACCTTATAATTTTAATGAGATTAAGCGGTCTATCAAACCCGTTCGGCTAACGACCCTCCAATGACCAAGAGAGCGGTGGGTGAGAGTGGACACCCATTAGACCGCCATTTTATAGGCAGTCTCCTTATACCCTCCTTATAGGTCAGCTTCGTGAATGATGCCTACTATTGATTTGACTAACCAATTATCTTATACATATAATATTAACTTTTAATTATAATATATATATAATATGTATTTTAAACTTTTAAAATATTTCTGGTTTATCTATTTAATTTTCGCAAAATTAACTATTAATTTTAAAATTAAATTTAAACCTTTAGCGATTTAATTATTATCTTTTAATTAATTAAATTAATTAAATCTAGATAGGCATCACAAATTAATCAAATTAATTTAATCCTATCTTAAACCCTTAATCTCGAAAATAGCAAGCAAGGGGGTTGAAGGTTTCCATTTATTAATTAATCACAATTACCAAAAATAAAGAACATTCTAAAAAACCCTAGCATGAAATCGTAGATAAAGGGGGAGGAGGCTAGGGTTTCAAAAACCCTAGCCCAAAAATCGATCCTGGCATCTTTTAGGGTTTAGTTTCTATAAACCCTAAATTTAAGGATAACAGTTATAACAATTCAACTAGAAAACAATCCAAAACGCTCTGATACCACTGAAAGGTTTTCTACAAATCTATGAACTAAAACCCTAAGTTCACTTGCAATCTAGAAAGGATCTATGTTTTCTAACTTTGAACATATATTAAAATCCATAAAGGCCAATAGAAAATTTCTAAAGAAATAAATAAGAAAAAACTAACCTTTAGTTTTAACCTTTGAAGCCAAGCAGCATAAATGTCCTGCCTCTAATGGCTCACACCCAAAACCAAGCAACCAAGAAAACAAGAGAGGAGAAGGGTAGAAACCCTTAGAATTTCGTGGCTTATGAGGGGTGGAGGAGGCCTTTATTTATAGCCTCCAGGTGATAAGCAATAAGGAGTATAACTGTCTTATTTAAGATCCTGATATGATAAGGCTTTTATCATATAACTGAATCTACTTATCACTGCCATAAATTATGCCAATACCCATTAAGGAATGCGAAACCCTAAGCCCTTAGGCCTCAATTTCGTCCAAACCCATATGGGCAACCCTAACTGTCTATTGCTCAACTATTGAACAATTACAATTCAGTCCCTGCACTTTTAATTAATCCAATTAATCCCAAAATTAATTCCAATTAATTTCTGATCAATTATTAATTAAATATTATGATTTCTAATTAATATATTATTCTCATAATATATTCACAAATCATATTTCTCTCTCTCTCTTTAAGTTATCTTGTCCTCTGCTAGGTTTTGAGGGCAACCCAAAAGGACTGTGCTGCCATCAATCAAGTATATTCCTAAATTATAGTCATGGCTTAGACATCTAAACCAACACGTTGTGATGTTAGGCTCGGTGTTACATGTAGACGTTTTCTGATTGGCTAGTATAATTGTAGAATATTCCTTTATGTACTATTGTATGTTTTTGTACTATTGTTATCCTGATCATGTATAAATATCAGGATAGCATTTCTTAGTCGGGTGTGCTAGACAATCACCATTCTTGTAAAACCCCTTCAAGGTAATACAAATCATTCGACTCATTGTTTACTCGTCACAATATGTTTATTGTTTTTATTTGTGCTCTTCACTACTTGAATCATTCCATTCACTATTTGAAATATTTACTCAACATGTGGTATCATAGCAGGTTTCAGCTCGAAAACTTGTGAGAGAAAGTTCTTTGTTCTTCACTACAACTTCTAGATCTAAATTGTTCTTAGATCTAGATTTCCGCAAGTTGTAATCATTTACTCTTACAAGTTTTTCTGAAAACGATTCAAACAAAGAATTTCGATACAATGGCTGATTCAACATCTGCTTACGCAAGCATGCTCAACTACGCTAACCTGATTGGTTCTTCAACCAAAGCTCCAGTTCTTATTCCAAACTTCTATGACTACTGGACAGGTCGTATGGAGGATTACCTTACCGGTCTCGATAATGATTTGTGGAGATCTGTGACAGAAGGACCTCATCTGGATATTGGTGCTAGATTCGTTATGGCTGAAGGAGAAGATGTTGAGGTGGTTACAGCTGAAAATCAGAAGAAAATAACAAATGACGAAAGAGCCATGAGGGAACTCATAAGTAGCCTAGGTCCTGATGTCAAACACCTTATCCAAGGTGCTACATCTGCTAAATAAATATGGGATCGTCTTGCATTAAGATTTTCTGGTGATACAACTCTTCAATGAAGTATAGTAACCGAAGTTCTTGCTGACTTCGGAAACTTTCAGCAACAAGAGAATGAATCTTTGGAGCAAGCATACGAACGCTACAATAATATAATCTACACTCTTGAAAAATATGGTGAGCTCCAAAGCCAACAAGAGGTAAACATCAAATTCCTATACAACCTTAGGAAGGAACGACGTCCTATTATGCTGATGGTTAAGTCGTATGAGAATATCAAAGAATACAAGTTGGCTTCCTTGTACAACCTGTTGAAATCTCACGAACCATATATTGTGGGTAGAATAAGTGAAGCCTCAAATACTGGATCTATGTCTCTTCTTTCTAATATTGAGGATGTTGAAGATGAAGACAAACCTGATGGTTTTATGGTCGATGAAAATGGTGAATCGGTTGCTTTGTATACAGAAAACAACCGAAGGTTTAAGAAACCCTTCGTGAATCGTCATGGAACAGGAAAACCCTTCTTAAACAACTACAAACCCTCTTTCACTCCAAAACCAAAACTGAAATCTATATAAATCCAATCCCAAAAAGCTAAAATCCTTTGGCTCCGAAGCCTGCTGCTCCGAAGCCTTCTGAAACACCACAAGTTAGATCTGAAAAAGTTGAAGCGAAGGTGGCTGGCGACTCTGGGTATGACTGCAAGTACTGCCACGACAAGAGCCACTTTTCCAAAGATTGTATGCTTCGTAAGAAGAATGAGAAGAAACCATAAGTCAAAGACGAAGCATACTATGCCATCAAGATGAATGAAGTCAAAGAGAAAACAATGGATCTTGCATTAATGGCTTCGGTTGGCAGTCAGGGAACCTACCAAGTATGGTCTTCTGATTCGGATGATGATGAAGTAAGAAAGCCAACTCACAGTGCCTTTATCGCTGTGGATGCTGGTAAGTGCTTTATGAAAGGTGGTTCGGACGATGATGAAAAATTCTTGACTGCGAATGATTTGTTAAAAATGTTACCATAAGAAGTGAAAATTCTTCAGAAGATAATACCTCAAATTGAAAATACACAAGAAATTGCATGTGAAACACAAAACGAATCTGATTCGGATGTGGAGGAAATTGATTGCTCCTCTTTCACTGTATTAAAGCCTTCCTCTGTATCCGCGTCACCCTTCGAAGGTATCTCACAATTACCTTCGAATGACAAAGGTAAAAAAAATAAATTATTTCTTATTGTGAAATAATTGAATCTTCAAAATCAAATGAGAACAAGGAATCAGTCAAAACCAAAATTCAAGTTTCAAATGAATGTTCCGAATATCAATATTATTTCAAGGACAAATCAAAGAAACTGGTAAATGTGGCATGTGTCTACCTGAAAGTTTCCTACTTCAAAAACTTGGTTTTTGTACGACGGTGCTTCACTTCTTGTTGACAATGATTTGAATAAGATTATTGAAGAGGATAATTCCACAGTAATTGCGAAAGGATTATTTTCATCTTCATAAATTGTTGAAAACAATCTACATGAACATCTGGAAGTAAAAGTAAATGTAAGAAAACAAGACTTGTATTGTCATAACATATACAATCGGCTATGTTATGAAGAAAACAAAATTCCAAAACACTTGACTCATCTTCTAAACTGCAAAAATAACGTTCAAAATGAAACGAAAAATGAACAAATACAAATTTTGAATGAAACTGTTTAACCAAAGATGGATGTGGTTGAATTACTTGAAACAAACGAATGTGTACCACTTATCAAAAATATTGAAAGTATAACTTCAAAATCAAAGATCGCAATTTCAAAACCAATGGAACAAAAACCAGCATTCTTGAAAAAACATAAAAACATGACATCCACTTCAAATTCAAAACCAACTATCGTGATTTCAAAACCAAAACCAAAATCAATAGTTGCCATTACAAAAGATAAACAATCAAATTCCACTTCAAAACCAAAAACTACAAATGTTGATACGAAGGCTTCAACATCTAAAACAAATCAATTTTCAAAACCAACATTTGTACCAACAAAACCAAACTTTCCTAATCCAAAGTATCAAAAGCTTTCAAAGACAAATTTTTCAAAGAAAAACAATCTGATCGAAACATTTCATGTTTCCTAGATAAAAATTTGGATATGTTTAAGAATATTAATCTTTCACTGAATGATTTCAAATTGGCATACGAATAATACATGTGTACTTACTCTTTATGTAGTTCTTTGTCACGGAAATCAACAATTGAAAAACCAAATTGGAAAAGGGATGATGTGAAAGACAATATCAAGTTAAAATCAATATATTCTAAGTAATCAAAATCTTCTAAAACTTCAAAATCCAAGAACACTTCCAAAATAGACAATTCCAAGACATCAAAACAAGTTTGGGTTTCGAAGGTCATGAACATTTCAAAATCTATTTCTTCTGATTCCTCAATGCTAACCAAAAGTTCATCAAATTCGTTTTCTGGTTCCTCTTGCTCTTCACATGAAACATCTGAAAACATGATAACTTTTATGGAAAATGAAAAATTCGAAAAGACAATAGAAAAATGGATCGAAGAATCTTTCACTTACCCCGAGGAACTTCTACTTGATTAATTGCAGGATATGTCAAATGTGCAGTATGATTCAGAATGGTATATGGATAATGGCTGCTCAAGACACATGACTGGGAAAAGGGAGCATTTGAGAGATTACCGAACTTTAGATGATGCTGGGAATGTTCGATTCTGAAAAAATGAAACTTGCCCACTCAAAGGATATGGTAAAGTCACGAATGGGCAGTTTACTATCAATTGGGTTGGTTATGTTGAAGGATTAAAACATAACTTGGTGACTATATCTCAACTGGTTGTTGGAACTGGCAATGCTGTTACATTCAATAATCAAGGGAGTATAATCACTAACGAAGCTACAAAGGAAGTACTACTCAAATCAAAGAGAAAGGGATCAATGTTTCCCTTAGATCTAAAGTCAATTACTGGTGGACCTTTGTTTTGTTGGATTAAGGTGTCTAAGAAATAACTATAATTTAGAAGTATACTTAAATTAAGACAGAGAAATAATGATTTATTAATATATTATGAGAATAATATATTAATTAGAAAACATATTATTTAATTAATAATTGATCAGAAATTAATTAGAATTGATTTTGGGATTAATTGGATTAATTAAAAATGCAGGGGCTGAATTGTAATTGTTCAATATTTGAGCAATGGACAACCTGGATAACCTAATGTAACGCCCCAAAATTTGTCCCTTTTTTTTTTCAAAAGCGCAATAACTAGTGTAATATTTTATAAAACTCGTTATTGAAAAATCTCATATTTCGAAAACCATGTTTCTTTATAGAACAGATTGTCAAGCTTTAAAAACTTTTCTCATGACCTCATGTCATGTCTTAAAAATTTGGTCCCAACAAAAACAATTAAGTTGTACACTTGTTTGAACAACCACGGGGGTTACAACTTCATATCAAACTAAACCATAGAAAGAAAGTTAGGATACAAACCGTTACATCAGGCATGATTCGCGCCGTCTAAAATCTCAATCTCATCGGGTCATCTACTCGCTTTTATCCCTCATGTCTAGAACCTGGGATACATGGCATAAAATAAAATACGTAAGACGAAAACGTCTGGTGAGCTACATGGGTTTTAGACTCAAAACATTTGTAACCTTAACTAATTCATTTTCAAAACATTTATAATCATATCATGTATGACACTTGTTGTAAAAATCTTTATAGTCAAGTTATATAATAACACTCGCTGTCAAAACCTTTATAATCAAGCATATAACGAACTTTTGCTTTTAAAGCCTTTCATAACAAATCAAGTAATGGTGTTGTTATTATAAAACATTCATTTTCATTTCCTTAGCTTTTGACTGGAATCTTAGCATACTTGATTTTTATACTTAGGTCCTTAATCACTCTTTGTGATACCCCAAGTCTGTACTGAGTGGTACGAACATATTCAACCACCTCAGCATCTTATCACATGCTATGACTGGTATCTTAACATGCTTAGTGTTTATACTGCAGGCCTGAATCATTCTTCATGATTACCCCAGTCTGTACTAGAATGGAAAGAACACAATCAGTCCATTCTAGCATCTTTCCATATTTAGGACATCTACTTCGCGAAGGGGTGGTGCTGCCCCAGTAGATTCCTCTGTATGGCTTGATGTTGTCCACAATAATCATGTCATGGGTAGATAAACTTGCATATCATTTCATATTTGAAAGTCACATAAAAACTATATAAACATTGTGCCATGTACCCCATAGTGGGAAAAAGCCACATGTACTCACCTTAGTAGCTAGGTACGTCTAGCTACACTAATCCACATAACTCTATGCAACGTTGCTTCCATGCGTCTTTCAATCTCTATTAATCTAATAGAATATTAGAACATATTAGACAACTAAACATATAGTAATCGTCTAATAAATATTGAACTACTTCTAGTCATCATCTAGTTCTATTCCAATGTCCAAGTATGACTCTTAAGACATAATAACTATTTTGGACAATTTTACCCTTTTGTCCCGCTTGATAACCTAACACAAAGTTCATGCATACTTGTGTTTTACTCTTTGCCATACACCCTAACCATGTACCAATAGTGTCTAGAACATGTATCAAGATGTATGGAACCTTTTAAACCACTTTTCGTTTTGACACATTTTAACCGTTTCTCATTTAGGAATCCTACTTTGCCTAATTGTGTCATCTCGGGTTTTAACATGTAATTTTAGTTACTTTATAATTCTAACATACTTATAAAACACTATCAAATGCTTAGATGTCAAAACATTTCTTGTTTTGCTCTTTTATGTCGTTTTAATAAATCTCGACCATTAAAGTTTCCATAATTAGAAATTTCTGCAAAACATGTTATTTCTTATTTACTTGACTCCACTACCTTACCAATATTTCATAAAAGTCACTTCAATTCAATTCTATAATCTATTCATGTCATTTTTTTGTAAAATACCAAAAATTAATACTTGGAACTCATATGCATCTTCATACTCATGATAGGGTGTAAACCGAAAAACAAATCCCCAATTTCATCATGCATGTACAATCTTTGAACTCAAGAACTAGGGTTTGAGAAATTACCCTCAATATTGCCCAAACTCATAAATTTTACCACCTTCAAGAATTTCCTGCTTCAAATGACGTTTGAAACCACAAATCAATACTAATTTTTTTTTTTTTTTTTGACATGCATTACAGATTCTGAACTTAATAAGTTAGGGCTCCACCAATCAAACCATACCCTTTCAAAAATCTGCCCAAAAAAATTGATATCAGAAATTATAGCTGATGCATGTTAGTAATCGGGGCAATACATCACCCTCATCACCACCGGCCATCACCAACACCGGTCCCTCACTGCCGCTGGCAGCCCAAACCTCCATCGCGCCGACAATAGTGCTTCAGACACCATTCTCCATGTCGTAGCTGCCGTCTCCCTCAATTTATTCCTTTCTTCACCTGGTATTCGACTAATCACAAGGACCACCCCGCCTCCGACGCCGACAACATCCACCACCACCATCGATGGTGGTTCTTGCGTCAAATCAAGAACGATAGCAGCAAAGAGGCTGCCCTCCCGACTTCTATTTCGCTTTTCTAAAGCATTCGCACACACCCACTAGACGGGATTTAAGTCTGATCGATAGCCATCGCCGACTGCCGCCTCTGATCTCTTTTTCTCTCTTGCGATTTCGTGATTACGTGAGTGTGTGGAGTTTTCTTGCTTCATTTGTTCCTTTCCCTTTTCTGATTATTTTCACGTGACCTAGAAAGAGGAGTCGACGCCCACAGAGTATTGAAACGGGATGCTGATTTCAATTTAAGTTAGATTACGTAAATGACAAAACTACCCCTCCTTTCTGCCTTAGAAAAATTCCAAACATTTTGCCTGATTTATTCCCAAAATTCACAACATCATAACTCCCACATACGATATCGGATTTTCACAAACTTTATACTATTAGAAAGGTGGAAATGAGATTTACAACTTCCCCCTACTGAATTAAGTTTGAATCTTAATATATTTTACAATATCAACCCTTGAAAATGACCCTTTGATCATTTTTGTCACTTTTGGGCCATTTTAATTCCATCATATCTCCTTCGTTACAACTCCAAATGATCCGAATCATTTTCCTATACTTTTGTTATCTCAAATATTACAAAAGTCATCTTGATGACTTTTGCTCAAATCTTTCTAGATTTTGAGATAATAATTTCCAAACTTTGCATAATAAACTTTTCACTTTTAGTCTTTTATTTCAAACTTTGCCCTTATGTCCTTAGGAATAAATTCTAATTGAATAATCATCATATCATGACTTTAATAAAGGCCTTAACTATTAATTTCTCCATAATTCCACCTTATTTGACATTTTTGCTCATCCATAAAACGTTTAAGCGCCAAATTCAATCTTATACGCGTAAATAAATTTTTGGTTGTCACAATTATCTACCGTTAAACGGATTCCATCCTCGGAATCACTAATATGATAATGGCTTAACTTACAACTGCATAATCCAACATGGATAAGAATTTCTTACTAAGTCCCTATCATGGGTCTAACTTCTAGCACTCTTTGCTTGTGAAGTTCTTATGGTAGTTATTCCTTTGACATTATCCTTTTTCACTTCTCGTGTTTCATTCACTTAACTCATTATCACTACAATGTACTTCTACTAGAATCGTTGGAGATTCTTTACTTTTTATGCCATAGTAAGTTTGACTCTTTCCAAAAGTCAAACTTGCACGCCATTCATTTCCTTTTTGCCACCTACACATAAAGTAGCATTCTAATTTGTCATTCCTACTTAGCCGTCTATCATCAGACCTTGACTCTAAGAGCCTTTCTCTCCATTGAATTATTTTATCATGAGTAACTTTGACTATTAGATTAGTCATGTCATAGTATCATAACACCCTAGTACAGTTAATGTTCCTATGCTTTCATCATCCACTCATTTGGTCTTTGAACTTTTACTAAGTTCCAAATTTTATTTAACCATTTTAATTGGTCATTACATTTCTTGCATTACCGCATTAAATGCTACCATAAATGATTAGTGAATCATTTATTTCGTTTCATTGCACGTATATCAGCAGTTCAAGTCACTATCCATGACCCTTGCATCAATCATCGCCTTTAAAATTCTTAATCATCATTCCTAATTCAGGGATTTGCACCTACTTTACTTTCAACATCTCCAAGCACGCTTCCATCTTCCAGATGCATCCAAGATGATCCATACCTTTACTTGGACATTTCAGTCTTCTAGAGTCGGCAATAGCCGACAATTAATTCCTAGTCCATGATCACAGTCAGCCGACCCCTAAACGTGTAATACTCACGTGGTTACGTGGTTCGTGCAACGATCTACTTTCACATTAGGATCCAATCCTTTGCGTCGTCATCCCATTGATGACATATGTACTTCAAAGTATCTTATTATGACTTTCGTCATCTCCTGCTCTCCTGCTGCATTCCGTTCATCAAGTCTTTAGACTTGCACTTGCATTAATCCATCAACATGATCCTTCATAAAACCAACCATCCTATGTCTTCTCATCTACCCCTTAAACGAAAATGAAGGGCATTTTCGTTAAAGGTCCTATTCTCTACATGATTCCACACATTAATGATCCATTTCCCTTTGTCTATTTTTACTTTCCACGATATCATGATAACCTTTTGACATAATTAAAATGTCAATTTCCATTAGTTCTGAACTAACTCTATATGTGATGACATGAGTCTATCACTTCTATTAAATCAATTAGCCTTCCACTCATAATATGGCCTTTGTGATAATCATCTCATGGTGAGAAAATACTAATCGCGTTTACAGCCCATGCCACGGTTTCCTAAAATTTATGATTCATGTGCTAAATCTAGCACAACTATCATGCTGGTCTTACTTATCCAAAGATGATTACAATGTTCTTCTTTAAGTTGTGAATTAACAAATTACATCTCAAGCTATTGTCATTAACCACTATGTAGACACACCACACCTTCAATGTCTAGACTTGTTAATGCATTGACTTCATCTTAAATCTAGCTTCGGGCAACTACAAGCACCTCATGAAAAACCAAGAATCTTCAAGAAGTCCACCACCGATACACAAATATAACTTAGTACGGCTAATGTCTCGTTATCTTCCGATGTTGCATCGCGTCGATCTAAACATCGTGACGTTTCTTCTTTTTAGTATCTCGTCCATGACGATTCCTTTCAAACATCGACCTATGCTCAAACATAGTGTCGTGATCCCCACGTAGATGCGTCGTGACACTCACGAGCCTATTTATATGTCCATTCTTCTATACCCTAACTTGGGTAATCTACTTTCAATTCTATAAAACTAAAATGGAAACCAACTTACTAGCATCTTGCAATCCTTGTCTTGCTTAAATCTTCTATCTTCCCAACCACGACACTTTAAGCTGCCAAACCGTGACACTAAGCTTAAAGCATTTATCATGTCACGTTCCATCATCCCAAACATGAAATCTTCTGTACCCTTACACATAGCTTAAGTCCATATAGACACTGAAGCTATAATAGGGTATAATACTTAAAATTTCGCACCTTTGTTACTCTTTCGTTTTCATTTCTTTCCCTCTTTGAGAAATTTCACTTGTCATCTTACCTGTTAAGTAATCATACTCAGGACTTGATCTTTTTCCCAGCCTTCAGATGCTTTTACTCGGCATACTCCTTCAGGTTTGGAAGTCATAGCTTCCTCTTTCTTAACTATTTTGCTTCTTCTTATATTTATCTTATGCTATCATCTTGGGTTCTTTGCCTAGTATTTGATTAGGCACTTTAATTTCATTTTCTTATAATCGTAACTATTAAGAGTTATTCTTGATCTCCGTGGTAGTCCTTGTGGGACACACCATGATAATACCTTCGGTCTTCCTTCCTTACGTGTGTCATATAGCCATAGGGTTTGTCACCAATTGACAAAACCCAACTCTTTATCTACATTTCTACATGTATCGTTTACCAGGTTCCCATGATTCCTTCGTGATTCCACCAAAATCATATACATACCCTGTGATTATGATAATACGAGCCCAAATTATCATAACCACCTATATATACTTGATTTTGGCATCACCACTAGGTCTCCTGGTTCACTGGGTTCAAGTTACTTAATACATTAAAATATATGTACCGGTAACATATATCATGGAATCTTATTGCTTATAAGCAAATATTTGCATAACTGTAAGTAATTATGGAAATTAAACACATAATTCCCTAACAGTAACCTTATCTTAGACTCAAGAGTCTAACCGTCCTATAAGTATGCAACCTATCTTAGGTTCTTAGGTTCAACAATCTATCTTACGTTGTATCTTATCATATCATTAACTTTCTTGCTTATGGTCTTATCTCAAGTCCATATTCTCACTTAAGCCTCACACAGTTTAAGCCTAGGTTCGAGTCTCGACACCTAATTCGCTTAAACTATGGCTCTGATACCAACTTGTAACGCCCCAAAATTTGTCCCTTTTTTTCTAAAGCGCAATAACTAGTGTAATATTTTATAAAACTCGTTATTGAAAAATCTCATATTTCGAAAACCATGTTTCTTTATAGAACAGATTGTCAACCTTTAAAAACTTTTCTCATGACCTCATGTCATGTCTTAAAAATTTGGTCCCAACAAAAACAATTAAGTTGTACACTTGTTTGAACAACCACGGGGGTTACAACTTCATATCAAACTAAACCATAGAAAGAAAGTTAGGATACAAACCGTTACATCAGGCATGATTCGCGCCGTCTAAAATCTCAATCTCATCGGGTCATCTACTTGCTTTTATCCCTCGTGTCTAGAACCTGGGATACATGGCATAAAATAAAATACGTAAGACGAAAACGTCTCGTGAGCTACATGGGTTTTAGACTCAAAACATTTGTAACCTTAACTAATTTGTTTTCAAAACATTTATAATCATATCATGTATGACACTTGTTGTAAAAATCTTTATAGTTAAGTTATATAATAACACTCGCTGTCAAAACCTTTATAATCAAGCATATAACGAACTTTTGCTTTTAAAGCCTTTCATAACAAATCAAGTAATGGTGTTGTTATTATAAAACTTTCATTTTCATTTCCTTAGCTTTTGACTGGAATCTTAGCATACTTAATTTTTATACTTAGGTCCTTAATCACTCTTTGTGATACCCCAAGTCTGTACTGAGTGGTACGAACATATTCAACCACCTCAGCATCTTATCACATGCTATGACTGGTATCTTAACATGCTTAGTGTTTATACTGCAGGCCTGAATCATTCTTCATGATTACCCCAGTCTGTACTAGAATGGAAAGAACACAATCAGTCCATTCTAGCATCTTTCCATATTTAGGACATCTACTTCGCGAAGGGGTGGTGCTGCCCCAGTAGATTCCTCTGTATTCCCCTTGTGGGAACATCATAGCCTGGGCAGAACATTTTCCATTCATTCATGTTACTTTTCATTACAATTCATTACTTGCATCAATTACCAGTCATTCATAAACATAACATTGCTAGTCATCAAAACATTCTTTTGCAAATACATTAAGGCTAGATGCCAAAACTTTCATTCATAATTTTATGACGTGATGTCAAAACGTTCTTTCAAATCATTATGGCTTGATGCCAAACATACTTTCAAAACATAGTGGCTTAATGCCAAATCGTACTTTTAAAACATAGTGGCTTAATGCCAAATCCTACTTTCAAAAGATAGTGGCTTAATGTCAAATCATACTTTCAAAACATAGTGGCTTAATGTCAATTTATACTTTCAAAACATAGTGGCTTAATGCCAAATCATACTTTCAAAAGATAGTGGCTTAATGCCAAATCATACTTTCAAAACATAGTGAAAGACTTTCATAATCATGTCATGGGTAGATAAACTTGCATATCATTTCATATTTGAAAGTCACATAAAAACTATATGAACATTTTGCCATGTACCCCATAGTGGGAAAAAGCCACATGTACTCACCTTAGTAGCTAGGTACGTCTAGCTACACTAATCCACATAACTCTAAGCAACGTTGCTTCCATGCGTCTTTCAATCTCTATTAATCTAATAGAATATTAGAACATATTAGACAACTAAACATATAGTAATCGTCTAATAAATCTTGAACTACTTCTAGTCATGATCTAGTTCTATTCCAATGTCCAAGTATGACTCTTAAGACATAATAACTATTTTCGACAATTTTACCCTTTTGTCCCCCTTGATAACTTAACACAAAGTTCATGCATACTTGTGTTTTACTCTTTGCCATACACCCTAACCATGTACCAATAGTGTCTAGAACATGTATCAAGATGTATGGAACCTTTTAAACCACTTTTCGTTTTGACACATTTTAACCGTTTCTCATTTAGGCATCCTACTTTGCCTAATTGTGTCTTCTCAGGTTTTAACATGTAATTTTAGTTACTTTATAATTCTAAGATACTTATAAAATACTATCAAATGCTTAGATGTCAAAACATTTCTTGTTTTGCTCTTTTATGTCGTTTTAATATATCTCGACCATTAAAGTTTCCATAATTAGAAATTTCTGCAAAACATGTTATTTCTTATTTACTTGACTCCACTACCTTACCAATATTTCATAAAAGTCACTTCAATTCAATTCTATAATCTATTCATGTCATTTTTTGTAAAATACCAAAAATTAATACTTGGAACTCATATGCATCTTCATACTCATGATAGGGTGTAAACCGAAAAACAAATCCCCAATTTCATCATGCATGTACAATCTTTGAACTCAAGAACTAGGGTTTGAGAAATTACCCTCAATATTGCCCAAACTCATAAATTTTACCATCTTCAAGAATTTCCTGCTTCAAATCACGTTTGAAACCACAAATCAATACTAATTTTTGTTGTTTTTTTTTTTTTTTGACATGCATTATAGATTCTAAACTTAATAAGTTAGGGCTCCAACAATCAAACCTTACCCTTTCAAAAATCTGCCCAAAAAAAACTGAAATCAGAAATTATAGCTGATTCATGTTAGAAATCGGGACAATACATCACCCTCATCACCACCGGCCGTCACCAACACGGTCCCTCACCACCGCCGGCAGCCCAGACCTCCATCGCGCCGGCAATAGTGCTTCAGACACCATTCTCCGTGTCGTAGCTGCTGTCTCCCTCGATTTATTTCTTTCTTCACCTGGTATTCTACTAATCACAAGGACTACCCCGCCTCCGACGCCGGCAACATCCACCACCACCATCGATGGTGGTTCTTGCGTCAAATCAGGAACGATAGCAGCAAAGAGGCTGCCCTCCCGACTTCTATTTCGCTTTTCTGAAGCATTCACACACCCACTAGACGGGATTTAAGTCTGATCAATAGCCACCGCCGACTGCCGCCTCTGATCTCTTTTTCTCTCTTGCGATTTCGTGATTACGTGTGTGGAGTTTTCTTGCTTCATTTGTTCCTTTCCCTTTTCTGATTATTTTCACGTGACCTAGAAAGAGGAGTCGACGCCCACAGAGTATTGAAACGGGATGCTGATTTCAATTTAAGTTAGATTGTGTAAATGACAAAACTACCCCTCCTTTCTGCCTTAGAAAAATTCCAACATTTTGCCTGATTTATTCCCAAAATTCACAACATCATAACTCCCACATACGATATCAGATTTTCACAAACTTTATAGTATTAGAAAGGTGGGAATGAGATTTACAACTTCCCCCTACTGAATTAAGTTTGAATCTTAATAGATTTTACAATATCAACCCTTGAAAATGACCATTTGATCATTTTTGTCACTTTTGGGCCATTTTAATTCCATCATATCTCCTTCGTTACAACTCCAAATGATCCGAATCGTTTTCCTATACTTTTGTTATCTCAAATATTACAAAAGTCATCTTGATGACTTTTGCTCAAATCTTTCTAGATTTTGAGATAATAATTTCCAAACTTTGCATAATAAACTTTTCACTTTTAGTCCTTTATTTCAAACTTTGCCCTTATGTCCTTAGGAATAAATTCTAATTGAACCCTAGGGCTGGGACCTAACGGGGTTTACCCGAATCCGCATCACTGACATAAGCAGTCCGCGCCGCGAACTGTAATAGTCTGAAATCCTTTTTAGCCCTTAATCAGTACAGCCATCGATTAGGGTTCGTCTCTGCACCCTTCCTGGGATAAGAAACTACCCTAAGGTCACATTCTTATGGACATGCATGTCCATGGTCCAAAACCCTAAGTATTACAAGTTATCAAGACCACTAATCAAGGGATAACACTACATGACGGGATGAAATGATAAATTAGAAAGGTAGATCCTCTTACCTTGCTTCAGAACATGGAGGGATGCACACAACCCGTTACAAACCTTCCCTCACGTCGTATCTCCTTCTTCTAATCTCCCAGAACCGTCAAAGCCTTGAAACCGAAAAGCCTATGCCGAAACTAGTCGCCTCTACTCCAGAAAACCTCCAAAAACACAAACCCTAGGGCTGGGACCTATTATATAGGCATTTAAATCCGAATTAGGGTTTTTCAAATCTGCGGTGCGCCGCGCCGCGGTGGAACGGGTCTTACAATTCTGCCCCACTTGAATGGATTTCGTCCCCGAAATCTGTGCCTGTAAACAACTCGGGGTAATGCCTCGACATTTCTTCCTCGGGTTCCCAAGTCCATTCAGACCCCTTACGATGCTGCCACTGCACCTTAACTACCCCTATCGACTTATTTCGTAAAGTCTTTGCCTTCCTTTCTTTGATAGAACTGGTCGCTCCACACAATTCAGACGTTCATCAGTTTGGATACCCTCTAAGCGCACAATTGAAGTTTCATCGGTAATACACTTCCTGAGTCGGGAAACGTGGAACGTGTCATGAATCTGGCTAAGATGCTCGGGCAGCTTCAACCGGTAGGCTACCTTACCTACTCGCGCAATGATTCGATATGGTCCAATGTACCTAGGCCCAAGCTTTCCTCAATTCCTGAAACGAATAACTCCCTTCCAAGGAGACACCTTTAGAAAAACAAAATCCCCAACCTGAAACTCGAGATCGGACCGTCGTCTCGCAATTTTACACGCTACAGAACGCGTCGCATTGTACAGCCCCAACTAAGAAATCTTGAAGTTACTACGAGCCTAACTAAACCATAGATTCTATCTACTACACGAACATCGATCCGGCATACCCGAGGTCCAACTTGCTCCTAAAGCGATACCTTATCGACCAAACTTCGACCTACAAACTCAGTACCTAACGCTGTCTATCTTCATGATTCTTCCTCCGACTCAAAGTAGTCTGCAATCTCTTCCTGAACACACCCAAGTCCTGAAACCTTCTCTCGTACGACTTCTCGCACAAGAGACCATTTCTTGCGTGCTAGCCATTATCATAAAGAACTCCACTAATGTTGCAAAGGAAACCGCAACTCGCACCAAACTAAGAACGTAATCCCGAAGGAACTCATTCAAGCGTCTACATTGATCTCTCCAATCAGCCATCCTTCTAAGGGTGATGCACAATACTGAAACAAAGTTGAGTGTCGCAACTTTACGAACCTTCTCCTAAACTCCTAAGTGATCTGCACCTCCTTACATGATATCACCATCTAGAGCACCATATCGGGTTACCTTCTCCCGAGCCTTAACATCATCCACCCTTCGTAGACCAGCATACTATAATAGACTCAAAGCAAGCATTCCTACTCCATCGGTCTACGACATCCTCGATTTTATCAACACACTGAGGGGTTCCTTGGCACTTCCACGATGAATCCATATGGGCATACCTCCAAATTCTACCTCAGAAATCTTCGGAGACCAAATCAGCTACCAATCTTCTGATGATTGGCCTTGACCTTCCCACCAATCAAACCTCTCTCCACTTAACCATTCCCACTTCCTTACCGGCAAGATCACCAATAATCCTCTCAAATATCATACACATCCATGTTGCCCCTAGGGCAAACGAAAAACTTGTCACAAACTCTTCGTTCATTACCGCACAAAAAGCCCCGTCTATATCTGACATCCAAAGCGACCATAATGGGTTAGCCACCCTCCGCTAACTCCACCCCACAACCTTCATTTACCCGAACCATCTCACCTAAAGGCGTTCCCTTCCACGGTTTCACATCTAAATCCTTATCTTGAATCCGATCTGCCTAGTCTTCATGTCGCCCTGATCCGCCCTTGGTTTTCATTCCTACCAGCTTTTTTTTGGAACTGGCAATTTTAACACCTTGAGGATACTCAACCTTGAAACCTAGGGCGGTTGGCAATTACCTATGGCGCAAAGCCTTTCCCCTCCACCTGTTTTTCGCCGACCAGGGAAAATCCCCCACATGGGGTTGGTTGGAGTCGAACTCCAGACCTTCCACCACGTGGGTATATAACTCGGGCGCATCCTACCAGCTAAGCAGCCATCAACAAAATCAAGGTAGTCTTCACCTCAACTAATCAGGAAAATGCGATCATGGAGGGGTCCATAATCATCTCCTATCCTACCGAACAATCCAAGGGTACTAATCTTCGGCACCCAGATAACCATTATCTCCTACCGTATAGAAATCATCAGCCCCACATACCAATCTGACCAATCAGCCTGCTATAACTGTACCTCGTACTCGAGGGAACATGACGCAGTATTGTTACAATAAAGGATCCGGTACTCCCGATCAGCACGAAGTACTCACCAAAACACAGCACAGAACCACCTCAACATATTACACTCCATCCGATAACACCTTATCTCTCACCGAGGCACGAGGGGGCACAACCTAGAACAAGGCATAGTACCTCGGTACCCACATGAGATACCAATCCTCCAGGATGTAAAATCCTTAATCGATCATTAAACCAATAAGACCCAATGCTCCTGGCCAATGCTTATCCTTGTTCCTAGCATCGCTTATATTCTCCGAATAACATAACCCTCGTCCTGTCTTGATCTCATCGTTGCTTAATATGTTGCTTCCGCGCTGATCCTTCCCGATCGATACACAATCTCACCAGAACCTTTCCTTAAAACCTTGCTGCGACCCTTCCTAACTTCGCCCAGCCTTTCCTGCTTGTAAAGGCTTCACGGCTCGTGATAGTTTCCTTCCTTGAAAATATTGACTAGCGCTCCAGAGATGAGCTATCACATATGACATATTCCTTATTTCGAAGACTTTTATCCTACATGCATAACTCTTGTTGAAGCCTGAAGTAGATTCCCAGTCTCTGAATAATTCCTCTGCGTCAATCCTTTTGAGTATCAATCCATGCAAGCAGAACCCTTGTGTCCCAAGTCACCATAGCTTGCACAATCTTGCAGTCGAACCAACAGGTCGCGTTGTCTCCTCAGCCCGACGTCTCACCTTCCATGCTCTGCCCTTTTTATACTAAAACTCGACTCTCTCGCTCCCACTGCTGTCAAGGTCCTGAGTTGAAACGAAATACAATCGTCCAACGTTCTCCACGCCTTAATGGAAATAATCAAAACTCCCATGGAGGTGACCACGCATCCCTAGCATGGCCAAGATCTTTGCCTCTTCGCAATGCATACAATCTCCAACCGTTTCCTTGAATTCGTAGAATTCCCTTTACTCAAAGCTATTCCAAACACCTTTACCCTAAGGTGAAAAGCTACTCGATGCACCAACAACCACTTGCTAGCTCCAGTACGCAATGACACTCCCATCTTCCTCCTCCAAGCTACAACTTTCCCACTTCAAGGCCTTAGTCCCTGCTGGCGAGCTCCCTGCCTTGTCAGATCGTGGGTATCTATCCTCAATGGGCGATTATGTCACACTGGGAACCCTTCTTCCCCTTCCGCTTCAACCCTTCTACTTGTAGTAAACTATCCAAGAAGCCCTCTTCTGTGGGTCTTCGACTCACACGTCACTACGCGCACTCATCACCATACATTGTACGTAGTCTCCAATTACTCTATCTTCAACTGGGTAACAGGAACTCCAAGGTCCATCAGCTTCAGCAGCTAGACAGGCCCTTCCTACTCTTCGAGTGACACAAGCCGACATAATGTCAGCACGTAAATCAATCCGGATTCTCGTCCATCTCCCAAAAGGAGTACCTGGTAATCCTCTGGAACCTATCTGCAGATTACCAAGCCACGATTTCTAATTAGCTGCCAAATCCTTCTCCCTATATCATCATAACCCAAGTCCAAAAGCGGACAATTGGAAGAAGTTTTGAGGAAAAGGATAAATCAGTCGAATGCATACGCGCGCCGCGGGAAAGGATGCGTGCGCGTCGTGCTGAATCAGAGATAAGGCGGTGAAGAGAAATCCAAACTGCGAAAAAACGGGGATAAGGTGATACACGCGACGCGGATCTATGCCTTGCGGCCCGCGGATTCTAATTTTCCACAAGTATAAATAGAGGACATTAGGTCGAAATCAGTAGGCAAGGAACGACCCCTAAGGTGGACTTAAGGCTTCTTTGACTCAAGGATTCGAGTTTCAGCAATATCTTTTGGTATTTCTTATGTTTTCACTTTAAATTCGTTGTTGATTAGTTTAGTTTAGCTTTTAGCTTAGTGTTTCTGGATTGTTTCAACCAGTAGCAGTAGGTTAAAGTTATTATTTTCGGATTTTAGTACATTGGATCTTCTGTTTTTGGTTTTAATACAAGTAATCATTTGGTTTATGGTTTTATTGCAGTTTTTAGCATTAATTGTGTTTGAATGCTTGTTGAATGCAATTGGATCGTGTGTTTTCTTCTAGCTCTGAACTTTGTTTCTGATTTCAGTAAGTAACATTAGTTTGGATTTTGGTTTAGTTTAGTCTAGCATATGTTTGATTGGGATTTTGGCATTGGGTTTGGAATTGTCTTTTTAGCTTGTTTTTGGAAAAGTAGAACTACTCCCTCTGGCTGTAGCGTGACACTACAGTTGGTAAGTTGTCGTCCTATCTTGACCACCAAACTCCTGTGGATCGACCCTTACTACCGCTGTACTAGTGAGTCCGTGAGGTATTTTATTATTTTTAACCGCATAACGACCTCTGCGCCGTCAAATTTTGGCGCCGTTGCCGGGGAGTTGTGAGCTTAGGATATGACGATCTATAGGGAGTTGTTTTCTGATTTTTGGATTTAGTCTTAGTAGCGATTTGGTTTTAGTTTTGACGGTCGTTTTGCACTAATGCATGCGTACCTGTCGGGGTGGGCGGTTATCAACCTTGTTATTTGACCCTGAGATTGAGCGAACCACACACAGTAACCGTGTGCGTAGGCATTTAATTAACATGAGTCCGAGTAGTGTTATAGTGGAAGATGTTACCAATGAGCCTTTGGGCGAGGTATCGGGGGCAGCTCCTTTCATACACCCATTGTCATCTAAATTTCATATAGGAAGCACGAGTACTAGTGGTGGTGCAGCTTCAGCCCCTGCACCAATACCATCAGGTACTTAGCCTTTAGTCCACAACCACGCCAGCAGATAGCGGTTTCACAACCACAATTTTCACAACCATTACCACCACAATACCAACAACCCTTTATTTTTAAACAACACCAGTTATTCAACCCATACCACAATCACAACAACCATTTCAACATATACCACCATAAACCCAACCACAACCTCAGCAACCACAGTACCAGTAGCAGGAAGCAGACCCAGTATACGATGAAGAAGATGAGGGATGGATTCCAAACCATCCAATGCAACAACAACAGTAGCAATGGGACCAAGGTCGGGGACCTCCTAGGAGATTTCACCAGCAAGGTCAACAAGGTTATAACAACGATCACTATAACGGTAACTTTGTTCAACCTTTATATTTTGCTCAACCGATAGGGCAGTTGGTTGCATCACACTTCCATCCTAGGGAGTATGATGATACGTCGCCCATTTATTTTCTTGAGAATACAGATAGCGAAGTAGAAATAAAACCTCAATTGTTAGGAGTGCTCATACAATTTAGGGGATATAAGACTGATGATCCATATAATCACTTATATGAATTTTTAGCTGTAGTAAATGCCAACACACCTAAAAACACCAATAGAGATATCTTTAGGTTAAGATTATTTCCCTTTACTCTAAAGGACAAGGCCAAAGGCCAAGTACTGGTTTACCTCGCTTCAACCTAACAGTATCACTACTTGGGAGCAACTGAAGGCCAAATTTCTCCAAGAATTCTACCCACCTAGTAAAACCACATAAATTAGATGAGCTATTTAGGAATTTCATCAGAAGTCGGGGGAGTCATTCCATGACGCATTCGAGCGATTGAAGGAGCTTATGAGATCTTGCCCACACCATGACATTCCACGGTGGCAGCTGGTGAAGATATTTTTCGATGGGATTGATGAGACGAACCAAGTGATGATCAATGCTTCATCTAGCGGGACTTTCATGTGGTAAGAACTAGATGATGAATGGAGGTTCTTGGAGCAGCTCAGTTTAGGCTCGAAGGTCAGTGGATCTATGAAAGACAATACAGCATATACAGCAAGTGTGGAAGCCGAAAACAAATGGAAAAAGGAGATTCAAAGTGAACTAAGTGCTATCACCAAGAAGTTCAATCAGCTTCTCACAAGGTTTCAGAAGGATAAAGGAGCTTATGTATTGCATGGTCAGAATTTGTGTGATGTATGTGGTGAAGTAGGTCACAGTGGCAGTACATGCACAATGACGCATGAGGAGGTCAGTAGAGTTCATGGGTATGGTCAATTTCACAATGCGCCACGACCATTCCGAAACAATCAACAAAGGGAGAATAGGCAGCCACAAGGAAGGCAGTAGAATACGCAGCCAACACCAACAGAAGGAGGCACGAATATTGGCACAAAGGAAATCTACGATATTTTGGTCAAGCTGAAGGAAGCAGAGGATAAAAATACTCAAGACATATTGAAATTAGGAAATCAGCTGATGAAGATGGAGAAGGAAAGAGAACAAGAGAATGAGCAGCTTGAGAAGGCACATGTGAATGAGGTTATTACGCTTAAAAGTGGAAATAAGGTAGATAATAAGGTCACTGCTCCGTCTGTAGAAGAAAATAGTGATGTGGAGATAGTGTTTGAAGAAAAGGAATAACTTGAGAATAAGGAGAAAGAGAAGGAGAAGAAAGAGAGGAAGGAGGAATCTGCAAGTAAATGGGAAAAAGGAGAGACTAGTGGAACAGCTTCTTTTCCTGCAGCTTTGGAAAAGCCAGAAAAGAAACCATATGGAAAGAAAGGATCGCAAGCAGAGGAGAAGTGGGAGCTGTTCAGTAAAACTAAAGTCAACATTCCTTTAGTCAAATTAATCAAGGAGGTTCCTGCTTACACGAAGTTTTTAAGGACATGTGCATTCACAAGAAACATATCCTCTCACACCTACCGAAGAAAATTGAATTAACTAAGTACGTTAGTTCAATAATTATGGATGCTTTGCCTCCCAAGATGAAGGATCCAGGAGCTCCACTCATTTCAGTTGACTTAGGAGATGTGCACATTAAAAAGGCTTTGTTAGATTTAGGAGAGAGTGTGAACATTTTTCCAGGATAGCTTTTTGACAAACACGAATTTGGCACGTTAAGAGCAACAGACGTTATCTTGCAGCTTGCCGATAAATCTACAAAGATCCCAAGGGGAATCCTTTTAGATGTCATTATCAAAGTTGGAAACTTCTATTATCCAGCTGATTTCTTGGTTCTAGACACTCATCAGGCCGCCAATGGGGAGCAACTTACCATCATCCTTGTGCGACCATTCTTAGCCACAGCAAATGCGAATATTGACTGTCGTACAGGAGATATGGGAATATCCTTCGGTCATCAACAGACCAAGATTAACATCTTCAAAATAGGAAGCAGTTGAAGAAGAAGGTGCTAAGCAAGAAACTAATGAGGAAGAAGGGAAGGAAAAAGAACAGAAACACAATGAATGTTCGTAAATTGAGAAGCTGCCAACGGAAATTCCTAAAACATTAAAGCCATCTCTACAGGAGCCACCAACTTTGGAGTTGAAACCGTTACCAGCTCATCGTAAGTATGCATTTTTAGGAGAAAAGGAGACTCTACCGGTGATTCTATCAGCCGACTTGATGACGGAACAAGAAAGGGCATTCCTTGAGGTTTTGTCTAAGCATAAGGAAGCTATTGGTTGTACGATTGCCAACTTAAAAGGGATTAGTCCCACGACGTGCATGCACCGTATCATCACTGAAAAAGGAACGAAGCCTGCAAGAGACACGCAACGTAGGTTGAATCCAAACTTGAATGAAGTCGTGAAGAAAGAAGTGTTGAAATGGTTGGATGCTGGCATTATTTATCCAATCTCAGACAGCGAGTGGGTCAGTCCGACACAAACCCTGCCGAAGAAATCTGGAATCACTGTGGTAGATACCAAGGATGGTGATAAGGTGTCCACGAGAGGCCCGTAACTGGATGGAGGGTGTGCATTGATTACCGAAAGCTTAATGCTGCAACTTCAAAGGACCATTTCCCGTTGCCATTCATCGACCAGATCGTGGAGAAGTTAGCCGGACATAAATATTATTGTTTCTTGGACGGTTATTCGGGTTACAACCAAATCGCTATTCACCCGGAGGACTAGGCGAAGAGGACGTTCACTTGTCCTTATGGTACTTTCGCGTTACGAAGGATGTCATTCGGTTTATGTAACATCCCAGCAGCATTTCAAGGGTGCATGATGGCGATATTTTTAGACATGATCGGCGATGCATTAGATATTTTCATGGACGATTTCTCTATCTTCGGGTCATCATTCGACAGGTGTTTAAGTCAACTGGAGAAGGTCTTGGAGAGATGTGTGGAGTCAAACTTAGTGCTGAGTTGGGAGAAAAGCCACTTTATGGTTGGGGAAGGGATTGTCTTAGGACACGTAGTTTCGGAAAGAGGATTCGTAGTGGACCGGGCAAAGGTCAAGGTAATTTCTACACTACCGCCTCCGACATCAGTGAAGGGGGTGAGATCATTCTTAGGACATGCATGATTCTACAGGCGGTTCATCAAAGACTTTAGCACCATTTCCAAACCTCTTTGCGGTCTTTTGTTGAAAGACGCACCGTTTATTTTTGATGAAGAGTGTGTCAAAGCATTCAACATCTTAAAAGATAAATTCGTCGAAACTCCCATTCTGAAGCCCCCCGATTGGTCCCATCCCTTTAAGGTCATGTGTGATGCAAGTGATTATGCAGCGGGTGTAGTGTTAGGACAAAGAATTGGTAAAAAAACCCGTAGTCATCTGCAACGCCAGCAACACTTTCTCTGAGCCCAACTAAATTACACTGACACGCCTAGGTCGTCGTGCGGTCAAAAATAAGAAAATACCTAACACACACTAGTACAGTGGTAGTCAGGGTCGATCCGTAGGAGTTTCGTGGTCGAGACAGGTGACAGATTACCAACTGCAGTGTCACGCTATAGTCAGAGGACCTTGTTCCTAACTTTTTCCAAACACCTCCAAAAAGCATAAATCTAAGAATTCTAAGCAAGCATTAACAAAACTAAACTACCAACTAAACCTTGTTACTTACTGAAATCAGAAGTACATCTCCAAATCAGAAGCAATCAAAGGCAAAACAAACATCAAACACAATTCAATCATTCAAAAATCCATTCACAAGCATAAACACCGAAAAACTAAGAAATTAACATAAACCAAATGATTACCATTAACAAAATCAGATCCAAAGGGTCCAAAACAGTAACCAAACTATCCAAAAACAAAAACCAAGACTCAATCCCAATGGTTGTCACTCCCAAAGACACTAGCCAACTACTACTAACTATTTAACTAATTGAAAATTAAAGATAAAAACCTGAAAATACCAAAAGATGGTTGCTGAAGCTAAATCTCGGAGTCAAAGAGCCTTGGGGTCGATTTCACACCAAGTCTTCGCTGCTTTTTTCGACCTAAGAGCCTCTATTTATAGTTGCAAAAATTTCGAAGCTACGCCGCGCATAAATGAATCCTGCGACGCGCGTAGAGGTTTATCCCCGTTTTATCGGCATTTGAATTTTTTCCACCGCGTCGCGCCTTTGTGAATTTCATGGCGCGCGTACGTCTTCACCTGATTTTGCCTTTATCTTCAAACTTCTTCCAAATTGCGCGCTTTTGGTCCCTGTTTTCATATTTTCTTTCCAAACAAGTGCTGGCACGAAAAGTGAGAATACCACGATGTATATGATATAATTTAACTAAGAATAGGGCTCAACAACGACTAAAATATTAGATATTACTAGGCGTTGTCAAACACCCCACACTTGTGTCGTGCTTGTCCCCAAGCAAGATAGTTTTTTTAATAGATTTTAACTAAGACTCAAACAATTTTTGACTGTGTTCAGTTTCAAAGCTTATTGCCTTATGAGTTAGAGTACAATAGTTCGTGAAAACCTAATCAGAATGTTCTTTGGAATTCATGGCTTTCTAGAGAACCCGTGATTACAAATTTTCTGTCCACAATGAAGTGTACTTACTCATTCAGATTCTAAAGGCCATTAAGGAATTGTCCATGACTTTCGATGTTGTCCGTGTAACGAGCTTTCAGAAATACCATCCCAGACTAGACGATCTTAGGTGATAAGGTGCATAAATGCCTCTTCGAGGCCACCCTTTTCGGACCTACCGGCTCGAACGACAAAGGCTACAGATTGACAGTTCCTTCCTAAATCCCAAACTTAAAACGGTCCAATCTTCTAAACTCATAGAACTCAACTTATTTGACTAAACTAATAGCATGATCACAACTAAATAGTATTTCTCGAAAAAATATCAATGCTATCAACAATCATACATTATTCGTTTCAAAATTTCAACCTATTAAAAATTTCAAAAAAGTTGCTAAAATTTTTGAAAATTGGTCTTTTTCCACAAAAATTTCAAAAAAAAACTACTCTTTCGACCGTCCACACCCCACACTTAAAACCGTACAACGTCCCTGTTGTACATAAAATATTCCAAAACTAGGGAGAAAGAGTTACCCCTTTGGACGGTAGATCGCTTGATTGGTACTCGGTGTCACAGGTACAAATACGAACAAAAAGGTCCTTGATTTAGCATCTGGAGTTGTAGCGCAACAGTGAACACGCGAGTGGTCAAAACAAGTGGAGGGGGCACGGTGACCCCACACATGTTTGAAACAACTCCTCCAATTTGGTATCACATGCATGACTCAACAGAACATTAAATGCAAATAAAAGAAATAAAATAAACCAAAGAAAAATGTACAACAATGTAATTTTATGTGTTGCGGATAGCCGGGGTTCGTGATTGAATTGCGCACGTCGCGGTAATTACGTGGATTGAAATTACCGTCAAATGGGAAATGACCGCGTCACGTCCTATAAGGGTGCCGCGGCGCGGTAATTTCAGCAGATTGCCCTAATTTCAAACACTCACAATAAAAGATTCAACACAAAAACAACTAACTTTTATTACTTCCTAATGCCTTAAAACTGCTTATTATTTCATCTAATAACAATGAGCCTAACATTTAACTATTTTTATTAACAAAGTTCAAATTTAAACTAAACTCGACAACTTGACCTAAAAATGCAAAAACATAATTAAATCACCCCCTAATTATGTGCAGTGTCGTCCTCGGGGCCTTTATACTCATCGTCTTCGTCCTCCTCCATCGGTTCTTCCTCTTCTTCCTCAAGTGGTGCTTGAGGCCTAGCGATTGGATTTTCTGCCCCGTTGATGAAATTGATCAAGCACTCGGAAAGCCACATCAGTTGTGCTTGTGTATTCCGTGTCCTTCGATCGATTTCATTCGTCTCCAATGACTGAACGATGTGTTCTCTTCCGTGGGTGGCCGAGGCTCTTTGCAGTGCTTTGATTTCATCGGCTAAGTACCGAGTCTCCATAGTGGCTGAAGCGAGACCGCGGGGCAAACTGACAGTAACCCTCGACTTCTTCTTTGATGTGGATGGCTCTGACCGGAGTGTCAGGAACGGTAGGTGGTCGACGGACGTCATCCCGTCCTCGATGTAAACGATATCCCGCGAAGTTGTGACGGTGGGGCTGAGTGGAATTGGAGGTGTAACCTCCAACTCGCGTGTAGTGTACTCGGAGAATAACCCATACGACTGCGCCAGGCGTGTCATGAAGTGCCCGCCTCCCAATGCAATGTACTTTAGCGGGGCATCCGCCAACTCCTTGAACTAATTGGCGATCAGGTACAGAATGTTGCAAGTTTCGAGCATTCTAGTAACCGCCCACATCAGATACAGCTCATACGGTAAAATCCTTTCCTCGTCCGCACGAGGCCACAGTATCGTAGCGATGAGGCGATGCAACATCCTGTGTGCCGGGAGATGCATATAGCTATCCCGAATGGTGTTCTCGTGATACCGCGCAGACAAGATCGTGCTCCAAAAATCCCCGGGTGAAAATGAGTCACTCATGGTGTAACTCGCCCACCGATGGAAGGTCCTGAAAGCTGGTGCCTCCGACTCCTCTTCGGTATACAAACCGATGCGATACCCGAACTCCTGTAAACTGCAACTTCGATTATGATTTCCCAAGAGGAATTGCACCGTATCCGGCGAGTCCGTTCCCGTGTGGGCCTTCTCAAAGTGGTAACTGGAGAGAAATTGCAAGAGGACTTCCCGATACACAGGCTCGGATATGTGGAAAGCGTTTTCGAGAGCTCGACATGTATAAGTTAGTGCCCCCTCTTCATATCCTCCCTGGACTAGCCAGTCCTGAAGGTCCTCTAGTACCCCAGATTCCCGGGTCAACTCCCAGTTGACCGTTCGCGCCGGAAGGACGCTTTTTTGGCGATATATACCGCGTCTGTTGTACAACTTATTGTACTGGACCCGTCCTACGCCTGTGGCAAGCGAGTTCCAATCGAGATATTCAGAACTGGCGTTAGAAGACATAGTGCCTGCATCAAAAAATCGCAATCAGGCTACTGTTCAGCATACGACGCGGCGCGGATAAGACACGCCGTGACGCGCCATAAGAACATTCATATTCCGCGTCGTGGACTGTAACAGTCCGCGGCGCGGCGAACGAGTTCAACCCAAAAATCAATGATTATGTCTATTTCAAACCAGTTAATTCTAAACATTGGGTTTTATGGAGTACAACAGTCTAAACCTAATTTCACTATTAATTTTAACAAACAACTGCTACATTATGATTTATAGAAGCTTTTTATCATAGTTCAAGACTTCTAAAGAAAAGAGAAGAAAAGAGTATACTTACTTGATTCTGCTGAGAAGAATGCGACGATGCAGGTGAGTAGATTGCACTAAAGATTTATCACGATAAAAAATGCGACGAATTATGCAGTTTGGATTATATACAAGTGTGAGGGCTTTGGAATGGATTTCAAACTCTGTTTTTGTGATTATCTCTAATTTCAAATTAAGATAAGGCCGCGGCGCGGGAAGCTTCTATTTGTGTCGCGTATAAAAATCTGATTTCATTAATAATCGTGAAAACTAAACACGCGCGGCGCGGACCCTAAGATCTGCGTCGCGGTGTTGCAAAATTACCAAAATGACCCCACACTTGCTCTCTTCTTACCGTGACCAATTGAGTGTGATTATGATTATTAAGAAAGATGCAATTATACAAATGCTGCTCCGGTTGCCTCCCGACAAGCGCTAAGTTTAATGTCTTCAGCCGGACGTTCACTTACCTGACCTATGGAGTATACACAGGCACATATGTCACGAACTCGAGTGTCTCCACTTCCAATATCTGAAACGTGCCTGCAATGACATAAGGTTTGAGCCTATGTCCATTAACTTTAAATGGTTTTCCACCTTTTAAGTCCTGGATTTCAACTGCACCATAGTCTGTGACACTAACCACTTCGTAGGGACCGTTCCACTTACTCCTCAGTATCCCGGGAAACATCTTCAACCGCAAGTTGTACAGCCACACTTTTTGCCTTACCTCAAAGATTTTCAATCGGAGCTTGGCATCATGATACCGTTTCATTTTCGACTTGTATGTGGCCGCGTTTACATATGCTTCGTCTCGTAGCTCCTCTAACTCAGACAGCTGTAGTTTCCGTTCTTTTCCCGCTTCCGTGTAATCCATGTTGACTTGTTTGGTTGCCCATAGAGCGCGGTTGGCAAGCTCTACCGGCAGATGACAGCCTTTCCCATAAACCAACCGATATGGAGTCGTTCCAATCGGTGTCTTATAAGCGGTTCGGTATGCCCATAGTACATCATCCAACCTTAGTGACCAATCTTTCCTATCGGTTTTGACAGTCTTTTGAAGAATTTCTTTTATCTGCCTATTGGACACTTCCACTTGGCCGCTCATCTGAGGATGGTAGGGTGTTGCAATCCGATGATTCACTCCATAGTGCTTTAGCAGCCTTCCAAATTTAAAATTATTGAAATGGGACCCTCCGTCACTTATGATCACTCATGGAACTCCATGCCTGGTGAAAATATTTTTCTTTACGAATTTACACACCACATGATGGTCATTCGTGCGGGTTGCCTCTGCCTCGATCAATTTAGATACATAGTCCACTGCTACTAGAATGTAAACATAACCGTGTGACGTGGGAAATGGACCCATAAAGTCGATTCCCCAGACATAAAAAATGTCCACTACCAAGATTAGGTTTAAGGGCATTTGATCCCTTTTCGATATGATTCCTAATTGTCGGCAGTTGAGGCACTCCTTAGCAGTTTTATGCGCGTCTCCGAAGATTGTGGGCCAGTATAATCCAGATTCGAGAACCTTATACCCTGTCTTTTTACCGCTGAAATGCCCTCCACGTGCTGATGCATGGCAGTGCTCCAATACCTCACCAATTTCGCTATCAGGCACACACCATCGAATTATTTGATCCTCTCCTACCTTGAAAAGGTCAGGGTCATACCATATAAATCTCTTTGCATATGTGCGGAATTGCTTTTGTCTTTGTTTGGTCTAATATGTCGGTATTGCTCCTGTGGCCAGAAAATTCACATAGTTCGCGTACCATGGAGCTCCAGTAAGCTCCAGTAACTACTCATCTAGGAACGAATCCTTAATTCCAGCTTCCAATCCTTCTGCTGGCAGTCGAGAAAATTCTTTGCTCCCTTATTTTCCTTGATTTCCACATAAAACTCTTGCAACAGAAGTATCCATCTAATCAATCAGGGTTTAGACTCCTTCTTCGCAAGAAAATGTCGAACAGCGCTGTGGTCAGTGTACACTACCACCTTGGATCCCCAAATATATGATCGAAACTTGTCTAGCGCAAATACTACGATGAGTAATTCTTTTTCGGTAGTTGTATAATTTAGTTGAGCTTCAGAAAAAGTTTTACTAGCATAGAAAATAACTACTGGTTTCTTGTCAACCTTTTGGCCTAGTACTGCACCTGCAGCATAGTCACTAGCATCACACATTATTTCAAAAGGTTGAGTCCAATCAGGCGGTTTCAGAATAGGAGCCTCGACCAACTTATTCTTGAGGATGTTGAATACTTTTACACACTCTTCATCAAAAATAAATGGCGCGTCTTTCAAAAGAAGACCGCAAAGAGGTTTAGAAATAGTACTAAAGTCCTTGATAAATCTGCGATAGAAACCAGCATGGCCTAAGAAAGATCTAACCCCTTTCACTGATGTTGGGGGTGGCAATGTGGAGATAACTTTACCCTTAGCACGATCTACTTCGAACCCTCTCTCAAAGACTACGTGACCTAGCACTATTCCTTCTTTAACCATGAAGTGGCTTTTCTCCCAGGAGAGCACCAAATTCGATTCTACACATCTTTCCAACACTTTTTCTAATTGACAAAAGCATGTTTCGATTGTCGGTCCAAAGATTGACAAGTCGTCCATGAAAATTACTAATGCATCACCAATCATGTCAGAAAATATTGCCATCATGCATCGTTGAAATGTAGCAGGCGCATTACACAACCCGAATGGCATTCTGTGGAATGCAAAAGTACCATAGGGACAAGTGAATGTTGTCTTTGCCTGATCCTCTGGGTGAATTGCAATCTGATTATACCCAGAATACCCATCCAAGAAGCAGTAGTATTTTTATCCCGCTAGCTTTTCCACGATCTAATCGATGAATGGTAATTGAAAATGGTCCTTAGATGTATCGGTATTGAGTTTTCGGTAATCGATACATACTATCCATCCAGTTACGGGTCTTGTGGATACTTTGTCGCCATCTTTAGTATCCACAACAGTTATTCCAGATTTCTTCGGCACTGTCTGTGTCGGACTGACCCATTCACTATCAGAGATTGGATATATGATCCCAGCATCCAACCATTTTAGAACTTCCTTCTTTACAACTTCCTTCGGATTTGGATTCAATCTTCTCTGCGTATCTCTGGCAGGTTTAGCTCCTTCGTCCATGATGATTCGATGCATACATGTCGTTGGACTAATTCCTTTTAAATCTGCGATTGTCTAACCAATAGCTTCCTTGTGCTTGGACAATACCCTGAGCAATTCCTTTTCTTGTATCTCTGTCAAGTTTGCTGCTAAAATCACTGGCAATGTATCCTTTTCCCCTAGAAAGGCATACTTTAGATGTTCTGGTAATGGCTTCAATTCCAGCTTCGGTGGTTCCTGAAAAGATGGTTTTAACGTCTTTGGCATTTCTGTCGGTAACTTCTCTATGTAAGCGCATTCTTCAGACTTCAAACCCTTCTCTCCTTCTACTTCTTTTTGCTGTTCCTCATATTTAGCATTCCCTTCTTCTTGAACAGCCATCACCTCTTGTTGTAGCACCTCAGGTGTGTACTGCTGCACTAGCTCATCGATAATATCTACCTGATAGCACTCCTCATCTTCCATGATACTTCCCTTCGCATTGAAAATGTTGATCTTAGTTTGTTGATGTCCAAAGGATATTCCCATCTCTCCTGTGCGACAATCGATGTTTGCATTGGCCGTGGGCAAGAAAGGTCGCCCTAAGATGATTGTAGGTTGTTCTCCATTGGCAGCCTGACGAGTGTCCAAAACTAGAAAGTCCGCTGGGTAATAGAATTCTCCCACCTTGATGATAACATCAGATAAAATCCCCCTGGGGATCTTCGTAGATTTGTCAGCAAGATGCAGAATTACATCCGTAGATCTCATGGTGCCAAACTCGTACTTATCAAACAACTGTCCAGGTAATATGTTCACACTCGCGCCTAAATCTAACAGAGCCATCTTAATATGCACATCGCCTAAATCGACAGAGACGAGAGGAACCCCAGGGTCCATCATCTTGGGAGGTAATGCGTCCATTAAAATAGAACTTACATTCTCAGGTAAACTAATCATTTTAGGAAAATGGGACAAGATATGTTTGTTGTGGATGCACATATCCTTGAGAAACTTTGCATAAGCACGGACTTCCTTGATAAGTTTAACTAACAGAATGTTAACCTTGATCTGACTAAACAGTTCCCACATATCTTCTGCCTGCGGTCCCTTCTTTCCATATGGTCTTTTCTCCGGCTTTTCCAAAGCCGTAGGAAAAGGAACTGTCCCACTTTTTTCTCCCTTCTCTCATGTAGCTGTTTGTTTCTTCTTCTTTGCTTGTTCATCCTTCCCCTTTTTCTCTTCCTTTTCCAGTTCTTCTTTCTCATCAAAATTTTTTTCTATATCACTATCCTCTTTTGCTGGTGGAGCTGTAACCTTGTTATCCACTTTCTTCCCGCTCCTAAGTGTGATAACCTCGTTCACTTGCACTTTTGACGGTTGCGCCTTTTCCTGTGCTCTATCCTCCTCCATCTTAATAATCAACCCCCTATCTTCAGAATTGCTTTGGAATTGGCATCCTCCACTTCTTGATGCTTAAGTAACATTCCAAAAATTTCTTGCATGCCAATATTCATACTTCCTACTGGAGGCATAGGTTGTATCTGCTGCTGCCTTGCTGGTGGTTGCCTTACTTCTCACTGCTGATTGTTTCCGAATGGTCGTGGTGTGTTATGAAATTGGCCATACCCATGCACTTGACTAATTTCCGCATGAGTCATCGAGCACTCATTGTGATTATGTCCTATTTCACCACATGTATTACATATAACTTGCCCATGCAATACATATGCTCCTTTCTCTTGTTGAAACCTTGCGAGCATTTGATTAAACTTTTTAGTCACAGCACTGAGCTCCTTCTGAATTTCCATCTTCCATTTGTTTTCTGCTTCAATATTTTCTACATAAACTGTATTATCCTTCATGGATCCACCAACCTTAGATCCTAAACTCAACTGCTCTAAGAACCTCCACGCATCCTCTGGCTCTTGCCACATAAATGTCCCACTTGACGAGGCATTTATTATTGCTTGATGTGTCTCATTTACTCCTTCAAAGAACAATTTCACTAACTGCCATTTGGGAACCTCGCGGTGCGGACAGGAACGCAGTAACTCCTTTAATTGATCAAACGCTTCGTGAAAAGCCTCGTCGGGCTTCTGCTGAAAGTCTTGAATTGCGCGTCTGACTTCCGTGGTCTTACTAACAGGGTAGAATTCTTGTAAAAACTTCGCCTTGAGTTGTTCCCAGCTATTGATACTATTAGATGGAAGAGATGTGAACCAGTATTTAGCCTTATCCTTTAATGTGAAAGGAAATAATCTTAACCTTAAAGTATCCTTATTGGTGTTTCTAGGAGTATTAGCATTTGCTATGAACTCATACAAGTGATTGTATGGATCATCAGTCTTATATCCTCTAAATTGAGTTAATATTCCTATCAACTGGGGCCTAATTTCTACTTGAGATTCTACATCATCAGGAATGTAAATGGGCGATGAGTCATCATACTCCCGTGGCTGGAAGTGTGATGCAACCGATTGCCCTCTCGGTTGTGCAAAATACAAGGGTTGTACAGGATTACCGTAAAAATGATTGTTATATCCCTGCTGACCTTGTAGTGGTTGATGCTGTTGTGCTCTTCTTGGAGGTCCCCGACCTCGATCACATGGTTGCTGTGGTGCTGGTGGAACCCATCCTTCATCTTCCTCATCATATCTCTCCTCGGCTTCTTGATACTGGTACTGCTGCTGAGGAGGTTGCTGCTGGTATTGTTGCGGTGGTATAGGTTGGAATGTGGTTTGTGGTTTAAAAAGTACTGGTTGTGGTTGTGAAATGGGTGTCTGCTGTCTAGGTAATAGGGTGCCATCACGGGTTGGCGCTCCCCAAGACATGGCAGATGTAAATGGGTTTGTGGATTGTGGTTGGGATAAAGGTTGAAATGGTGGAATCGACGGCGGAGTGCATCATGGTATAGGTGCAGGGGCTGAAACTGCACCACCAGAAGCACTTGTGCTCCCAATATGAAATTATGAAATCGGGGGAATAAAATACATCCCCGTTGCCTCACCTGAGGGTTCCTAGGCAACATGCTCTAAGCTACTACTGACATTACTAAAACTCATTGTATTGGAACGCCTACGTGCACGGATTTTGCGCGCAGTTCGCTCAATCTCTGGATCAAAACGCAAAGGGGATACTTGCTCACCCCTACGGGTACGCATGCACTAGTGCAACACACCCGCAAAATCAAAAAGCAAAATACTATCCAAATGAAATTCTTAAAACTAACACAAAAATTCAGAAACTAAAAATCCTACAAATCACCTATTCTCAAGCTCACAACTCCCCGGCAACGGCGCCAACATTTGACATGCCTAGGTCGTCGTGCGGTCAAAAATAAGAAAAATACCTAACATATACTAGTACAGTGGTAGTCAGGGTCGATCCGTAGGAGTTTCGTGGTCGAGATAGGTGACAGATTACCAACTGCAGTGTCACGCTATAGTCAGAAGACCTAGTTCCTAACTTTTTCCAAACACCTCCAAAAAGCATAAACTCTAAGAATTCCAAGCAAGCATTAACTAAACTAAACTACCAACTAAACCTTGTTACTTACTGAAATCAGAAGTACATCTCCAAATCAGAAGCAATCAAAGGCAAACCAAACATCAAACACAATTCAATCATTCAAAAATCCATTCACGAGCATAAACACCGAAAAACTAAGCAATTAACATAAAACAAATGATTACCATTAACAAAATCAGATCCAAAGGGTCCAAAGACCAAACTATCCAAAAACAGAAACCATGACTCAATGCCAATGGTTGTCACTCCCAAAGACACTAGCCAACTACTACTAACTATTTAACTAATTGAAAATTAAAGATAAAAACATGAAAATACCAAAAGATGGTTGCTGAAGCTAAATCTTGGAGTCAAAGAGCCTTGGGGGTCGATTTCACACCAGGTCTTCGCTGCTTTTTTTGACCTAAGAGCCTCTATTTATAGTTGCAAAAATTTCGAAGCCGAGCCGCGCATAAATGAATCCCACAGCGCGCGTAGAGGTTTATCTCCGTTTTATCGGCATTTGAATTTTTTCCACCATGTCACGCCTTTGTGAATTCCGCGGCGCGCGTACATCTTCACCTGATTTTGCCTTTATCTTCAAACTTCTTCCAAATTGCATGCTTTTGGTACCTGTTTTCATATTTTCTTTCCAAACAAGTGCTGGCACGAAAAGTGAGAATACCACGATGTATATGATATAATTTCACTAAGAATAGGGCTCAACAACGACTAAAATATTCGATATTACTAGGCGTTGTCATACACCACGACTAGAAAAAGAATTACTTGTGGTGGTCTTTGCTCTGGACAACTTTAGATCTTACATCTGGGGATCGAAGGTTGTAGTTTACACTGATCACAGTGCTGTCCGACATCTACTGGCGAAAAAGGAGTCGAAGCCTAGGCTAATACGGTGGATTCTGTTGTTGCAAGAGTTCGACGTGGCGATAAAAGAAAAAAAGGGAACAGAGAACATGGTGGCTGATCACCTATCGAGATTGCCAGCAGAAGGATTGGAAGCAGGGATAAAGAACACATTTCATGACAAGCTGTTGTTAGAACTCACCGGTATGCCAATTACGTCAATTTTCTGGCCACGGGAGCAATGCCTGCACATTGGACGAAGCAGAGGCAGAAGCAATTCCGTACATACGCAAAGAGGTTCATCTGGGATGACCCCAACCTTTTCAAGGTAGGAGATCATCAGATAATCCGTCGATGTGTGCCCGATAGCGAAATCAGTGAAGTACTGGAGCACTGTCATGCGTCGGCTTGTGGAGGGCACTTTAGTGGCAAGAAGACAGGATATAAGATTTTGGAATCTGGGTTATAATGGCCGACGATATTTAAAGATGTACAAAAGATTGCCAAGGAATGTCTGAACTGTCAACAGCTGGGAAACATTTCAAAGCGTGACCAAATGCCACTGAACCCAATCTTAGTGGTAGATATCTTTGATGTGTGGGGGATCGACTTTATGGGACCATTCCCCACTTTACAAGGATACGTCTACATTTTAGTAGCTGTCGATTATGTTTCCAAGTGGATCTAGGCAAAAGCAACCTGCACAAATGATCATCACGTAATCTGCAAATTTTTCAAGAGGAAAGTATTCATTCGCCATGGAGTTCCACGAGTAATCATCAGTAACGAGAGATCGCATTTCAAGAATTTCAAGTTTCTACGGCTGCTGAAACACTACGGGGTAAATCATCGTATCGCAACACCAAATCACTTGCAGACAAGTGGCCAGGTGGAAGTTTGTAACCGACAGATCAAGGAGATTCTCAAAAAGACAGTCAAGACAGACAGGAAGTATTGGTCACAACGATTAGACGATGCACTGTGGGCATACAGAACTGCTTATAAGACACCAATTGGAACTACACCCTATCGGTTGGTTTATGGGAAGGGATGTCACTTGCATGTTGAGCTAGCTAATCGAGCACTGTGGGTAACCAAGCAGGTCAACATGGATTATGATGCAGCTGGAAAGGAGCGGAAACTGCAACTTTCTGAATTGGAGGAACTACGGGACGAAGCTTATGAGAATGCGGTTACATATAAGTCAAGGATGAAGCGGTATCATGACGCTAAACTCAAGCTGAAGACTTTCATGGTGGGTCAAAAGGTGTGGCTTTACAATTCAAGGCTAAAAATGTTCCCTGGAAAGCTAGGAAGCAAGTGGAATGGACCGTACGAGGTCATCAGCGTTACGGAATACGGTGCGGTGGAAATCCGAGACCTCAAGGGAGGACCACCATTCAAGGTCAATGGGCATATGCTAAAACCTTATGTAACTTTGGTAGAGTTTGTGACTGACGATCCAGAATATGCTGAGTAGTCATGTAAGTGTACGTCCGGTTGAAGACGTTAAACTTAGCGCATGTCGGGAGGTAACCCGATCATGTGTAAATTTTGCATTTTAAACGGTAAGAAAAGAACAAGTGTTGGGTCATTTTGGGAAATTTACAAAACCGCAACGCGAGGGCATTGAATCCGCGCCGCGCGTAAATGGTTTTTGCGATTGTCGATAAGGCTGAATTTGATATCCGAGTCGCGGGGGCTAGTAATCTGCGTCGTGGCCATATTTGAATTTTAATTACAGATAATCACGAAAACAGAGTTTGACTCAAAACCCAATTACTCCACAATTGTATAAAAATCAGAACGCACATTCTTTTTGGTTTCTTACCACAATTCAACCCTCTGTAATTCGCGATCACATCTTCATCATTCTTCTAATCAACAAATTAAGTAAGTACTTCAAATTTCTCTCTTTTCCTTAAATTTTCTTGGAAAGTCATAGAATCAATTGTATACTATAATGTAGTGTTTCTAGGAACAAATTAATGATGTCAAATAGTTTGGGACACTGAATGCAACATAACCCAATAGTTAGAATTGATAAATCGATCGGTTTTAGTGTTAATTAGTCGATTCCGATCTGAGTTTCATACGCCGCGACGCGGTTGTTCACACAGTGCGCCGCGGGGTATGAACACTCATATGGCGCGACGTGGCCACTCATTACCGTGTCGCGGATGACGCTGAACAGTACCTGATTTTGGATTTTTTGCTGAATTTTGCATAAACAATGTCGTCCTTAGGAAGTTCCGACTCCATCGACTGGAACTCTTTGGCTACAAGAGTCTCCAGGGTCAACTGGGAGTTGACCCGGACCATATTTACAAGTTTCAGAATCGCCGGACCATATTTCCGCACAAAAGAATATTACCCACGCAAACGGTCAACTGCGAGTTGACCCGGGAATCTGGTATCTTGGAGCATTTGGAAAACTGGTTGGTTCAGGGAGGATACGAGGCGAATGAACTTATCTATACGTGTCGGGCAATTGAGGCTTTGTTCCAGATGGACGAGCCGGTGTACCGTGAGGTCTTTCTTTAATTCCTCGCGAGTTTCCACTTCGATCACGAGCCGCTGAGCATGGAGGATGGCGATGCCATCAACATTTGGTTAGGGAACGAGAATCGAAGATGTAGTATTCAAGAAATCGGGTACCGTATCGGGCTTTATACGCGGGAGGAATCGGAAGAAAACGGGTTCGGGCTGTTCCACAGACGAGCCAATTATGCCCCGGATGATTCATTCTCGTACACCGACTTCTGGGCGACAATTTCATCCGCTCGATACCACGAGAACACTATCATGGAGAGTCAGATGCACTTACCTTCGCACCCGATGCTACATCGGTTGATATCGACGATACTGTGGCCGCGTGTCGATGTGGACCGGGTCCTGCCCCGTCAGGTTTATCTCATGTGGGCCCTAACAAGAAAGTTACAGATGTTTAACATCCTGTGTTTTATAGCCGACTACTTCAAGCAACTCACGGACGCGCCTCTGAAGTTTGTCGCGATAGGCGGCGAGCATATTGTCACGCGCTTGGCGCGTTCTTACGGGCTATTGACACCACACAACGTCCGTCTGTTGGTGGTTATTTCTCCGGCTAGATTCAGCCCGCCGACCACCACTTCGCGGGATATTATCTACATCGATGATGGTGTCATGTCTGTTGATCGATCACCGTTCCCGGCTCTACGCAGCGAGCCATCAACATCACGGAAGCGACCACGGGCAACGGTTTGCTTACCACAGCGCATCGCTCCCGCGACCATGGACTCGCGGTTTTTAGCGGACGAGGTGAAGTTAGTCCATCGTACCTTGCACAGCCAACAACTAGAACACAATGGCCTATCAGCGACCGTACGAGACATTGATCGGCACACGGAAAACACGCATACTCAGCTGATGTGGCTATCAGAGTGTGTTGTCAAGCTCCTTGACCATTCCAAGTGTACCATGTCACGCCCTCGACCACCACTGATCGAGGAGGAAGAAGAAGAAGAACTCGAGGAAGAGGAAGAGCCAGAGGAGGATGAAGAGGATGATACGGCCCATAATTGAGAAAAGGGGTTTCTTTTGTAATTAGTTTTGCTTATTTTTACATGTTTTTTTTTGGATTAAGTTAATTCTAGGACAATGTGTTGATAATGTTTAGGATGATGAATAAGGCTTCGGGCAGTCGTATTTTTTACAGGTTACAGGTTACAAAAAAATATTGTTTAGGCTTTAAATGTTTAGGATGATACAGCCCATAATTGAGAAAAGGCTTTAAATGTTTAGGCTTATTTACAGGCCACTGATTGACAATTCCCTCCTAAATTCTAATCCTAAATACTCTAATCTTCTAACTCTTAAAACTCAACTTATTTGACTAAACAGATAGCATGATAACAACTAAATAGTATCTCTTGAAAAATACCAATGCTATAGCATTCAAAAGCTATTCGTTTCAAAATTATAATCTCTTAAAAATTTTGAAAAAATTGCTAAAATTTTTGAAAATTGACACATTTCCCGTAAAAATTTCAAAAACACTCTTTCGACCGTCCACACCCCACACTTAAAACCATACAACGTCCCCGTTGTACATAAAAATATTTCAAAACTAGGGAGAAAGAGTTACACTCTTTCGACCGTCCACACCCCACACTTAAAACTATACAACGCGCCTCTGAAGTTTCTCACGATTCATATTTTTTGTAACCTGTAAAAATCAAGTTCTATCAAGCGATCTACCGTCTAAGGGGTAACTCTTGTCCCTAATTTTGAAATATTTTTTTTGTACAACGGGGACGTTGTACGGTTTGAAGTGTGGGGTGTGGACGGTCGAAAGAGTGTTTTTGAAATTTTTGCGGGAAATGAGTCAATTTTCAAAATCTTTAGCAATTTTTTCAAAATTTTTAAGAGATTATAATTTTGAAACGAATAGCTTTTGAATGCTATAGCATTGATATTTTTCAAGAGATACTATTTAGTAGTTATCATTCTATCTGTTTAGTCAAATAAGTTGAGTTTTAAGAGTTAGAAAATTAGAGTATTTAGGATTGGAATTTAGGAGGGAATTGTCAATCAGTGGCCTGTAAATAAGCCTAAACATTTAAAGCCTTTTCTCAATTATGGGCCGTATCATCCTAAACATTTAAAGCCTAAACAGTATTTTTTGTAACCTATAACCTGTAAAAAATACGACTGCCCGAAGGCTTATTCATCATCCTAAACATTTAAAGCCTAGAATTATCAACACATTGTCCTAGAATTAACCTAATCCAAAAAGCCATGTAAAAATAAGCAAAACTAATTACAAAAGAAACCCCTTTTCTCAATTGTTTTTGGAAAAGTAGAAGTAGTCCTTCTGGTTGTAGCGTGACACTACAGTTGGTAAGCTATCGTCCTATCTTGACCACCAAACTCCCATGGATCGACCCTTACTACCGCTATACTAGTGAGTCTATGAGGTATTTTATTATTTTTGACCGCATAATGACCCCTGCGCCGTCAACTGCTGAAGCCGACATGAAGGGTAAAGCTATATCCTCTACTTCTAGCAACACTCCCATACTGGCTATTGGACAGGGAAAGGGAAGAAGAGGAAAGGTCCACCCAAAGGATGCTGATTGCTTCTATTGAAATGAAAGGGGATACTAGAAATGAAGCTGCCCTAAGTACCTTCAAGACATCAAGAATGGGAATGTGAAGCCATCGTCTACAAGTATATACACTATCTCTAATAAATCATCATCTTCTCATTCTTGGCTCCTAGATACAGCATGTGGTTTTCACATTTGCTTTGATCTACAGGGACTAAAAGAAAGTAAGGAGATGGAGCATCGTAGGATGAACTTGATCATGGGAAACAAGAAATCGTCGCCTGTCACCAGGATTGGAGTTTATAGTCTTATGCTTAGTAATGATGTTAAATTTGATTTAATTGATTGTTGCTACTCGCCTGATATGGCTCAAAACATTATTTCATTCCACGCATTGTTTAGACAAAAATTTAGATATTCATTTGATAATATAAATGGATCTATTTCGGCTTATAAGAATGGTGTCTTTTATTTAATCCCTTACCTTGTGATGGTGTGTATGAAACTGTGATGTGTGTAGACAACTTAAGTAATAGTGTATTTCAAATTGATACGTCTGTCAGTATAGACAAGGCATGCTTGTGGCATTGTCGTCTTGGACACATCAATAAGAAATGCATCGCCCAACTCCAAAAGGAAGGAGTGTTGGAATCATTTGACCTAAGGCTAGATGATGAATGTGAATCTTTTCTTTTGGGAAAGATGACTAAATCACCTTTCACTGGATATGGTGAAAGAGGTGAAGGTCCATTGGATCTCGTACACACCGATGTGTGCGGACCCTTCAGGACTAACACAAGGGATGCAAATCGATTTTATGTGACTTTTACTGATTATTATAGTAGATATGGCTATATCTACTTAATCAAGCATAAGTCTGAAACCATTGAAAGGTTCAAAGAGTTAAAACATGAAGTCGAAAATCAATTGGGCAGGAAGATAAAGATGCTTAGATCCGACAGAGGCAATGAGTATCTTAGTCTCGAGTTCCTTGACTATCTTAAGGAATGTGGAATAGTTTCACAATTAACTCCTCCAAGAACGCCACAATTCAATGGTGTGGTTGAGAGGCGTAACTGAACCTTGTTAGACATGGTTCGTTCCATGATGAGTCGAGCTTGTCTTCCTATTCACTTATGGGGGTATGCCTTAGAGACAGCCACCCATATCCTCAATCTTGTCCCTACTAAAAAGGTTGCCAAAACACCTCACGAGATTCGGACAGGGAAGGTTCCCTCGTTAGCACATATTAAGGTTTGGGTTTGTGAAGTCTTCGTAAGATGAGAGACTCATGACAAACTCGAAGCCAGAAGTGAGAAATGTTATTTCATTGGTTACCCAAAGCAGTCTTTTGGATATTTGTTCTACAGACCTAGTGTGGACGTGGTCTTTGTAGCACGACGAGGAGTCTTTCTACAGACCATTGACCTTGAAGAAATTCAGGAGTCTACAGATGGAGCAACCTTAAATGATACTACCCCACAACCTGAAGAATCAGTTCTTGTTGAACCGGTAATCAATTCATTACCTCCTAGACGTTCCGGTAGAGTTAGCATGCCACCTGAGTTTTATGGATTCCATATTACTACAGAGGGTGACACGTTCGTCAGTGATAGAACACTGGTGAATCTGGACGAGCCAGGTAACTACAGGGAAGCAATGACAAGGCGAGAGGCTGCTAAATGGAAGGAGGCAATAGACAGCAAGATTAAGTCCATGTATGACAACCAAGTTTGGAATTTGGTTGACAATGTACCAGGTCGAAAGACAGTTGGGTGCAAATGGATCTTCAAGAATAAGACCGACATGGATGAAAAGGTACACACCTTTAAGGCTCGACTAGTTGATAAATGTTTCACGCAAACCCTTGGGGTGGACATTGACGAAACTTTCTCACGAGTAGCCAAGATTAAGTCCATTAGGATAATGCTTATCATAGCTGCATTTCATGATTACGAAATTTGGCAGATGGATGTCAAAACCGCCTTCCTTAACGGAATGTTGGCTGAGGGTGTTTACATGAATTAGCCAGAGGGTTTTGAAGATGAAAAGTTTCCTAATAGGGTGTGTAAGCTTGAGAAATAAATCTACGGATTGCAACAAGCTTCTCGCGGTTGGAATCTTTTCTTCCATGAGAAAGTCAAGGAGTTTGGTTTCTATAGAAGTGAAGATGAGTCTTGTGTATATACCAAGGCTAGTGGAAGTATAGTCACTTTTCTGGTACTATATGTCGATGACACATTACTCATGGGAAATGACATTCCGACCCTGCAGTAAGTGAAATCTTGGCTCGGTAAGTGTTTCGCCATGAAAGACCTTGGAGAAGCTGCCTATATCCTCAAGATAAGAATATCGAGAGATAGAAAGAAGAGACTGATAGGACTCAGTCAAAGTGTTTACTTAGACAAAGTACTGGAAGGATTCAATATGGAAAATTCAAAGAAAGTCTAAATGCCCGAGTACAGATGAGGAATAGCCGAAATGAGTCAGGTACCCTATGCTTCGGCTGTAGGGTCGATCATGTATGCTATGACATGTACACACCCTGACGTGGCCTTTGCCTTGAGCATGGTCAGTCGATATCAGGGAAGCCCGGGCAGGGCACATTGGACTGTGGTTAAAAATATACTCAAGTATTTGTGAAGGACAAAAGACATGGCTCTAGTCCTTAGTGGCAAAGATACGTTGAGAATAAGTGGATACAGTGACGCCAACTTCCAGACAGATAAAGACAATTACCGGTCTCAGTCGGGCTAGGTGTTCCTATTAAATGATGGAGCGGTTACCTGGAAAAGTTCCAAGCAGGAGACGGTGGCTGATTCAACGTGTGAATCAGAGAACATAGCCGCAAGTGAAGCCTCTAAGGAAGCGGCTTGGCTAAAGAATTTCATCGGTGACCTTGAGGTAGTCCCGACAATTCAGTAGCGAATGGAACTGTTTTGCGATAATGAAGGAGCGGTGGCCTTGACCAAGGAACCACAAGATCATGGAAAGTCCAGACATATCGACGGAAAGTACCATTACATCAGACATAGAGTAGAAGAAGGTCACCTCTTGGTGAAAAGAGTATCATCTAAAGACAATCCTGCAGATCCTCTGACAAAGGCTCTCCACAGGGTTAAACACTATCGGCATGCAAGGAGCATTGGGCTGAGAGATGATATTAGTTTTAGCAATTAGATAGATACTCTGAAACTTGGTACAAAGAAATGTAATTGAATTTGGTGATTAAATAATAAAGAATTTTTTATAAGTATTGTTTACTACCAATTGTCAATAGTACATTATTGTGTTTCAATTTTGCATGTTTTACTTCCTGAATAATTTGATTATTCAAAAGTCCACAGTCGGTCACACTTTTGGAAGTAAGTAGTGAACAAAGACGGTCATGAATTGAGTTGTAGACGGTTTAATGGGTTAGATATAACAATAGCATTGCTGCAACATTCATGAGTACTTGGAAATGGAGATTTAATTATTGGGCCAACCCGCACTTAGAGAATTACTTCATGGAATTTGTCACTAAGTAATTCTGAGATGATAATATATTATGATCTTGAAACCTAGACATATGAGTTGAAATTTGCAAATTGGTTGTGCATTGATAATACGTAAATGCATTGGTCACTCGATGTTATAAAACGTATTGTTGTGCGTGACTTGACGAGTAAAAGACACTAGCATATGTGTCGAAGTTTATTCATTCCTTTTGCCGTAACGGGAAAAGCGATATCTGTGGGCCCCTCGGTGATTTTGTGATGACTAATAGTGCTGGGCCCGGCCAGGACTTTATTGATGTGTTCGTTTAGAAATCCTATATCATCACAAATCAAGAATCGGGAAACAGAGTATCAGACTGAGGACCATGCCTCAAGTCTGAATGATATCTTGTAGAACGAAGGATCATACGATCACTTATCTTAGGACATGGACTGACTGGGTCAGAGTTCGACAGCAGCTTTGGAAGCTACACTTTTCTGGTCAAATTTAGAAGCTATATTGAATTATAGTTATACACTTATCCAAGTGGGGGACTGTTGGATTAAGGTGTCTACGCAATAACTATAATTTAGAAGTATACTTAAATTGACAGCAGCACAATCCTTTTGGGTTGCCCTCATGACTGACAAAGTACTAGATGATAAATTAAGAGAGAGAAGTAATGATTTATTAATATATAATGAGAACAATATATTAATTAGAAATCATATTATTTAATTAATAATTGATCAAAAATTATTTAGAATTAATTTTGGGATTAATTGGATTAATCAAAAGTGCAGGGGCTGAATTGTAATTGTTCAATAGTTAAGCAATTGACAAACTGGATAACCTAATGGGTTGGACGAAATCCAAGGCATAGAGCCTTGTGGATTTCGCAGCCCATCAGTCTTATTATGACAGCTAAGCAGATCCCTTTATCTGATAAAAGCCTTATCATATCAGGATCATAAATAAGGCAGTTATACTCCTTATTCCTTATCACCTGGAGACTATAAATAGAGGCCCCTGGCACCCCATATTCCATGCCTCCTATAAGGATCCTTCCTTGCTCTCTCTTGCTCATCTAGCTTGCCTAGTTCTTGGGTGTGAGCCACTAGAGGCACGACAATTGTGGTGCTAGCTTCCAAAGGTCAAAAACGTATACAATTATTCTTTTGTAATTTTAATTTGGCCTTAGTTATAGGTTTTGTTTGAGAAAAACATAGACCCTTTAAGGTGCATGTGAACTTAGGATTTAAGCTAATTGATTGCATAGAAACCCATCACGTTTTGCCTTTTATCCAAGGCTAATTTGGATATTAGCTGGCTATGGCACCGAAGGTTGGCTCACCTGAACTTCAAAGAAATTAACAAGCTATTGGCTATGGACCTGGTTCGTGGAATGCTGACACTCAAATTTGATAATGACACTCTTTGTTCTTCCTGCGAATATGGCAAACAAACGAAGCATAAGCATCCCACTGTGATTGATCCGAAGATCACTGAACCCCTTTCACTTCTGTATATGGATCGTCCATCCGCAGTAGAATCACTTGGGAAGAAGAAGTATGTTCTTGTTATTCTTGATTAGTTTTCTCTCTTCACTTGGGTTATATTTCTAAGAAATAAATCTGACGTTGCAAGAGAAATCATCGACTTTATAAAAAATATGGAAGTTATGCTGAACAAGACCGTTCGAACAATACATATTGATAATGGGACTATGTTCAAGAACCAGACCTAGGATGGATTTTTGAAAGACAAGGGGATTACTCACAATTTCTTATCAACTTACACTCCACAACAAAATGGTGTTGTTGAACGTCGTAATCGATCCTTGTGCGAAGTTGCAAGAACAATGTTGAATTTTTCCAATTTACCAATGTATTTCTGGGCCGAAACTCTTTCAACTGCATGCTTTACTCAAAATCGAACTTACATTCACAAGAGATTCAACATCGGTCCTTATGAAGTGCTTAATCAAACAAAGTCAAATGTCAAATTTCTTCACATCTTCGGTTGTAGATGCTTCGTACTAAACTTAAAATATCACTTGACAAAATTCAGTGAGAAAACAGAGGAAGGCATATTCTTTGGATATTTTTCAAATTCGAAAGCTTATAGGGTAATGAACAAAAGAACCAGAAAATTTGAAGAAACTTTCAAGCTTTCGTTCGATGACTACTATATAAAGAAATCTCAGACTGCCTTCCCAATGTCATCAATATTTCCTGAAAATGCTTCGGATGTAATTCAAGCCATTTCTTTTGATGCTGACTTCCCTCTTCTCTTTGATCCACCCGTGAGAGCTGTGAATGCTGAAACGAATGTAACTAACAATCAAGTGTCCGAACTGTCCAAGATCTCAGATGGTCCAGAAGTCACTCCAACCAGCAGCATTCATAAACCCTCTTCGGTTGAGGGGGAGTCTTCCAAAGGATCAACATATAGTTCTGGTTTCGAGGGGGAGCTTCACAACTCAAACCTCAGCACCTTTTCACATGAGATCTCTCACATCATGTCCATGTACCCAACAGTCCAAGGGGAGTCAGAATCTTCAACTCCAAACTCATCTCACCAGGGAATAATGGATCCACCAGTTGCTTTGATTGAGGGGGAGCAACTTTTGAACTCTTCTCCTAATTCCTGACACTTAAATATACATATACCAAATGCAAACAACCTAATAAATGATGATTATCCGTTTACTTCGGGTTATCCTTCGGACACTGAGGATGTCAATGTCGAAGGACCACCCGAGTTCGATCTAAACCTTCCTCCTCTGGAAAAGTAGACGAAGAATCATCCACAATCACAAGTTATTGGCAACGTTCATGAGAGGGTTATGACACGTGCACAACTTCATCAAAAACAATAAAATTTAAAAAACAAATTTGAGTTGTGCATGTTTAATGTTTTCATTTCAAAAATCGAACCCAAGAACGTTAAAGATGCTTTTGATCACCCTAACTGGATCGAAGCTATGCAAATGTGTTGAGAATATTTTATGCTGAAGTGTTATCCCCATCCAAAGGCCTCAATAACTACGAACCTAAAACCCGAAGCCTGATTACTCCGAAGGATTTACTCTGGAGGATCTGAAGGCTTACACGTAACAAACCTTATCCTGTGCACGCATGCTTTGCAGACAACGTGTTGCACAATACTGCTCTCCTATTGGATAGTACACTATTAGAATATTCCGAATATATTGTTGTACTATTGGTATCACTGATCACGTATAAATATTAATGATACCATCCGTGTCGAGTGGGCTTGTGATTCACCACTATTGTAATACCCTAATTCGTAATACCAAAGCATTCAGTACTTGTTATATTCAACCTTTGTGTTCTTCATTGTTCATCCTTATACTTGTGTGTGTTGATTATATTATTGAATCTGTTCTTCGGAATACTTGTTATTATCATATCTTAGATTTATTTTCACACTTAATACGTGGTATCAGAGCAGGACAACTTAAAACAGTTTATAAAGTCTCGTTTTAATTGTTACAGTTCTAGATCTAGATTGATTCCTAGATCTGGGTTTCTGCAACTGTAATCAGCCTCTATTGCTTGTTTTTTTGAAAAGATCCAGTTGAAAACTCAATCAAAATGACGGATTCTACAACTACGTATGCGAACATGTTGTATTATGCCAATTGGTCTGGTCGAATGAAAGATTATTTGATCGAGTTAGACAAAGATCTGTGGAGATCTGTAAGTGAAGGACCTCACACTGACATTGAGGGTCGTTTTGTGGTTGCAGAAGGAGAAGATGCTGAAATACTTACTACTGCAAATCTAAAGAAGATAGAAAACGATGAAAGAGCAATGCGAGAACTGAGAAGTGGACTTGGTCCTGATGTGAGTCACCCCATAGCTGATGCTAAATCTGCTAAGGAGATGTGGGATAACTTGGCTACAAGATTTGTTGGTGACAAAACTCTTCAATCTAGCAAGGTTTAAGAGATTTTGGTTAAATTTGGGAATTTCAAACAAGAAGAAAATGAATCTCTCAAACAACGCTATGAACGACTTAGTACTATAATCTATACTCTTGATAAATATGGTGAAACCAAAAGCCAACAAGTGATCAACATCAAGTTTCTTTACATTCTTCGAAAAGAATGGCGACCAATCATGTTGATGGTCAAATCTTACGAGAACATTGAAAAGTACAAGCTCGCAACATTATATAATCTGATCAAAGCACACGAACCCGATATAGTTGGAAGAAGAATTGATAACGATGGTTCCTTAGCCCTTGTCTCTAAGGATGAAGAAGAACAAAGTGATGATGAGACTGACAGTTATATGGTCAACAACAGTGGAGAAACGGTCGCTTTGTACGCTGCAAACAACCGAAGATTCAAAAAGCCATTTTTGAAAAAAAACTCTGGAAAACCATTTGTGAAAAACTTTAACAAACCTACTTACACTCCAAAACCTCTACCTGAAATCTACACACCGAAGTAGGAAAACATCAAATCTTCAACTCCGAAGACCTCTGAAACGAAGCCTTCGGAAACTCCCAAAGAAAAATCTGAAGAGAAGAAAATTGTTGGTGACTCTGGGAATGACTGCAATTACTGTCATGGTAAAAACCATTTTGCGAAGGATTGTATGCTTTGCAAAAAGAACGAAAAGTAGCCCTAAGTTAAGATGAAGCCTACTATGCGAGAAAATTAGAAGAGGCAAGAGACAAAACTAAAGACCTTGCCCTGATGGCTTCGGAAGATAACATGGGAACATACCAAGTTTGGTTTTCTGACTTCGAAGACGATGAAGTAAGGAAGCCAACTCATAGTGCTTTCATAGCCTATGATGCTGGTAAGAGCTTCCTGAAAGGTGCTTTTGAGGAAAAAGAAGTTGATGAAGAAATGGGTTATGAAGGGCTTGGAGGTCTGGAAAATGAAGGTTTGGAGTTGAAGGATGTGATGGGTGCAGGGGTCCCGAAGATCTGGGTTGATGATTCTTCGGATGATGATGAAGAAGTCTGTTTGATGGCGAAGGATACTCGTCTGACCATTCCTGAACAGGTATCAAAGCTTCTCCTATCCTTTAACATTCCTACATCTAAGTTTTCTACTGATATTGAAGAAATAACACGTGATTGCTCTATGATGAACAAAATGCTAATTGATGCTAAAAATAGGGCAAAAGTCAGTGAGTAGGACATTCTACAATTGAGAGAGAGAGTAGAAAGTTTGAACATGTCCCTAGAAAAGGCCAACTTAAGAATATCAGTGTTAGAGGATAACAGAGAGAAAGATTTGAATAAAAATGATGTAATTTTGAGATAGCGGAACATCTTTTGTGAAACTGCGAAAAGATTGTATTCTCATATAACTCGTATTTATCATTTCACTGACATATGCAATGTTCAACACAGACAATTAATGCCATTCATAGAATTTAAGTTGAAAAATGTTGATAGTGTTTCCTATGAATGTGAGTCTATCGTATCTGGTTCCGAAGTTCCTAATACTTTGTATATGCATCGCTTGGTTTCTATGGAAAAATACTTGACTGCTAGTAATGTTGGGCTGTTAAGCATCAGCTGATCATCAGCATCAGCAAATCAGTTAACAGCATGTTTTGAATCTGATGATTATCAAAAGGAGGATTATATGCTACTATTGATAAAGTTCTCCTATGCTTATCAGTTGCAGTATATTGTAATACTTATCGTATTTTTGTAGTTTATCTAGTTTCCGTTGTTATCACATTTATAGTTAGGAGTTTCCTGAATTGTAGGGATACTCCAAATATACGTAGCATAGTTCTTGTATATATATACATAGCTAGGGTTTCTGTAAAAGTTAACTTGGTGATTATTAAAAAGGATCTCTGTGCGAGAAATGTTTTCGGTGTTGAATCTATTGCCTTGTTCTTGTCATTATTCTTGTTTGATCGATCCTTGTATTCCAACAACTGGTATCAGAGCAGTTTCTTTATCATTCAAGAATGTCTTCCTCGTTCTCTTCCACTTCCAGCAACAAGATTCCACCTTTCGATGCCAATAACTTTGGCATGTGGAAAAGCAAAGCCCTCATGGTTCTTGAAACCACAGACTATCACATGCCAGAGATACTAAAAATTGGAACATACGTTCCCCACTTTACTGTTACTAAAGATGGAGTTCCGGTGAAAAAACGGCCGCCCCTGTTCACGAATTCGCTGAAGATGACAAGCGTCTTGTTAACCTTGACACTCGAGCCAGAGCTGCTATTGGTAATTCTCTTCCATATGAAGTCTACCATCTGGTTCAAAACGGTCTAACTGCTGAAGAGATGTTGAGCACTCTCACTGTTGCCTTCGAAGGCACTGCTGAAGTGTTAGCTGCTCAGGAGAACACTTTGAATCGAAAGTACGAACATTTTTTGCTTACAAGAATGAAACCATCACCCAGACCTTCAATCGCTTCAATTTTCTGGTGAATGATACGAGAAGATTCAACATTGTCAAACTTGACCCTGTCCTTGTCCTCAAATTCCTCGACTATCTGGATGATAAATGGGAGCATCACGTAGATGTTCTAAAAAATAGTGAGAAGATTCGTACCATGGATCTTCAAAGTTTGATTGGTAATCTCCGCAGTCATGAGGAGATTAAGGCTCAGAGGAAGGAGATCATGAGAGATAGTGAGCGTGAAAGATCCGCTGCCTTATTCTCAAAGAATCAGGAGAAAACTGAGTCTGAGGATGCTACTAATGAAGATTTAGATGCTGAAGACGAAGAATTCAAGCATATGGCAGACCTTGCATCTCAAGCGGCACTTATTGTGAAGCAGTTCAATCAGTACAAGGACAGTAGATGCAATGGAGCTCAACGATCTTCTGGTGGATCGAAACCAAACTTCTTCAACTTCAGGATGTCTATCAGCGACAGTACTAAACGTACTGGCGAAAAGAGGAATGATGGAAACTGCTTTAACTGTGGAAGCACTGAGCAGTTTGCTAAGAGTGTAATGTGAAGAAAGGAGATTCAAAGGATGAGTCGTATGAAGTGAAGTACAAGCAACTTGTTGCCTCTGTCAAAAGGCAAAACCTAGGATCCAAAGTGCTGATTGCAGAAGAGGAGAAGGAAAAGTGTGAAGAGGAGGCTGATTCCTCTGATGATGAAAATCAGAATGTGTGTCTGATGGCTGTGACCGGCGGGCCTACTGAAGAGTCAAGAAGCAGCACCAGTTCTACTTATGCTGGCATTGCCAAAGATTGTGACTCATCTATGTATCATGTCAATGACTTTGTTAATTTATCTCTGAATGGAAAAATAAAAGCTTTTGAGTACTTGTGTGTGTGTTTTGAAAACTCCAACTTTAACAGACACCATCTGACTCTTGAGAATGAAAAACTGAAAACTCAATTAAAAAATAGAGAACTTGACTATTCCAAATTAAAAATTGAATGTCGTGACCTTATTTTGTCTAACAAACTTCTTTTTGAGGAAAAACAAACTGTCGAAAGTGAGACTAAAAACATTCAAATGATCATTAAAAACTGGACTCAATCTCACAAAAGAGCCTCCACAATGATAAATGATCAGATATCTTTTCAGGCCACCAAAATTTTTGGTGGAGATTTTGAAAATGTTGTTATGATTTTTAAAAGAATTGAAACTGAACCTATTTTTCCTCCAAAAGAGGAACTGATTGAGGATTTCAAAAACAAATTTGTTTCACCAGGCTTTCAAAAAGAAAAAGAACTTATTGAAAAACATTGTTCTATTAACGAGGAAGGGAATATCGATATTCAAACCAAAATCAGTGCTACTGATCCCTTATTAAAGGGAATTGAACAGGAAAATGTTGGTGTTAGTACTGAAAATCTCATCCGATTCCCAATCTCTGATGGTGAATTTCATGCTGTCACTGATAGTGTGCCTTCTGGCAACCGCTAGCATGTCTTCCAGAACACCCGTGTGCATTCGAAACTCGCCAGCCGCTGGGAGGTCCTCGCCAGGAAGACCCTTCCAGCCAACGGAGAAATCGCCCTGGCGAGATCTCTCCTAGAGAACTTCACTCCAGCTCACTAACGACGTACTAGCTGGAATGACCAGCGTGAACTGTACTTGGCGCCATGCCCCTCGACCTACGCGTGGCGCCCAGGTCTGACAAAGATCGTGCGCGCCCCATCCGGCCGGTCTGCGCCAATAGGGGCGCGGCGAAGGACGTGGGTCGTACTGCCAATGGACGACTTAGTCCCCTCCTGCCACAGCAAAGATCCTGTCGGCCATAGCCAGACAGGGCAAGGCGTATAAAAGCCCTTAGAGGGCATCCGGTAAGGGGATCGCACACAAGTTACCCTACCCTTCCAATATACACTAAACTTGCCGGAGATCTGACTTAGGCATCGGAGCGTTTTCCCGGGACCTCCTCCCGGAGAACGGCTGACGTTGCCATTCTCTTGTGATTGTGATCGCAGGTCTAACCCAGGGCGATCAGAATCACCCTTGAAGCGAAAACCAGACAAATCGAAGACTGATATCGCATCATTGGCGCCATCCGTGTTGTGACGCGCAACAAGAAACCACCACTCTAATCTCCGGCAATGACGACTGAAGGACAAACCAGCGACGGTAACATCCCTACAAGTCCCATACGCTCAATGTTACCGTTAGGCCCAATATCGATAGAAACGCTATCAACAACACCATCACCATCAAGGACTGCCCCACTAGTACCTCCTTTGATCCCCCAAACACCAGTCACTTCATCGTCATTCCAACAGACTATAACACCCGTACCCTTCAGTACGTCGCCGCCGTATATACCGTTTAGCTACCCTTTCACACCATTTCAAAATTCAACAGGACCACCAATGTTCACCCCTTCAACCACCCCTTTCTTCCAACCACCCCAACCAGCGGTGGCACCACTATTCACAGGCTTTACACAAGCACCAGTAAACACACCCGTTTCATCCTTAGGAGGCGTACCGACCAGCACGCTCCCTCTGTTCTACACCCAACCGCCAATATATCAACCCATCACATCTCCCATCCAAACAACAAACAGTACAAACCTGCTTCCCCCTGTAGCATACAAATCCCCGTTCATCAAAGAAATACACGATTACGACATGCCTAACACGGCCAAGCTACCACACCTAAAAACCTATAACGGAACAACCTGCCCAGATAGCCATATCGACACTTACGAGTGGCACATGCAATCACTAAAGTTAGACGAACGCTTCTGGTGCACACACTTCCCGACGACGCTGGACGGGAACGCCGGCGCATGGTTCAAAAGCCTCGCGCCGGGCAGCATCAGAAACTTTACGGAGCTCAAAGAACAATTCCTCTCAAACTTCATGCAGTTACGTAAGTATCGGGGAGACATCCGAGAGATCATTGGGTGTAAGCAACTGGAGGGCGAGCCAATTAGAGCATATTTCAAACGATTCAACGAAGCAACGCTAAATGTCCCCGGACAAAACGACAACCTGGTGACCGGAGCCTTCACACATGGTTTATTGCCGGGCCCGTTATCAACGAAATTCTTAGGAAAACCACCAGCTACCCGGCAAGAAATGAAGGAGCGAGTAGAACGTTTCTTACGCCATGAAGAAGGAACGGCTGCCAAAGAAGCGTACCTAAAAGCGGCAGCCACTTCCTCATTAAAGTCCAGGGAAAACCACCCACAATACCCGGGTGAAAGACGACAACCTTTCAGAAGAGGCAAACCCCAAAAACCCTACAACAACCACTACAGAGACGATCGGAGATATAAACGAACAGACATCTTAGCGGTGTCTGACAAGAACAAGCAGGCGAAAAGAACATTAGAACGACCAAGAGACCAATCCAAATACTGCGAATTCCATAAATGCTACGGGCATGACACGGCAGAATGTTCCGTGCTAAAGAAAGAGCTTGACCAAAGAATACAACGAGGAAACCTACATGACATCGCCAAATCAATCCGCCCGAAGAATGGTAGAAGCGACACACCGGCGAAAAACATGGACGTGCCAAAGAAGGGGCCAGAGATTCTTGTAATACACAAACACCATCGCAGAGCACGAGAACAAACACCAGACGTCGACGAACAACAAATATCATTTTCCACTAGAGACAAGAAGCCAGAAGGGTGGAACGGCGACGACCCACTCATCATCCAAGCCAGAGTTCGAGACGTCATCATCCACCGCGTGCATATCGACAGCGGCAGCGCAGCGGACTTCATGTTCGAACATTGCTTCCGTCAGCTGCCACGGGAATGGAGGACAGATTTACGCCCCCCAGCAGGAAATTTAACTGGTTTCACAGGGCACAGCGTCATACCCACAGGAATGATCTACCTACCCATCACGATAGATGACGGCCAGCGAAAGAAAACAGTTACACTCGAATTCACAGTAGTACGGGCACCATCAGAACACAACATCATCTTGGGAAGACCGGCAGCACTATACTTTGGCATCGTAGCATCGACACTACAGGGTATAGTCAAGTTCCCAACGGACGCTGGTGTGGCCTCCGTCCTGGCAACACCGCAGAACACACTTAAGTGCTACCAGATAATGCTACCCGCAGATATCGACAGCAAACGAAAGCACCCAAGAGACGAACCCGAGGAAAGCAGAGAAATAATTCACCACGATTATCCAGACCAAAAAATACAAGTCGGAAGCACGTTACCAACAGAGTTCCGAAAAAAGGTGATATCCCTACTCCGAAAATATAAACAAGTATTTGCCTGGGAGCCAGCGGACATGGTGGGAGTAGACAGAGCAATCATCGAGCACAATCTCAACATTGTACCAGGGAGTAACATGGTCAAACAAAAACGTCGTAGCCAAGCAGGAGAACGCAACAACGCCATCAATGCAGAAGTCGCCAAGTTAGTAAAAGCAGGTATTGTCCGCGAAGCTTTCTTCCCAACGTGGATAGCCAACCCAGTCATGGTAAAGAAAAGTGATGGTAGCTGGAGAATGTGCATCGATTACACCGATTTAAACAAAGCATGCCCGAAAGATTGTTACCCACTCCCCGAGATAGACCAGAAAGTAGAATCGCTGGAGGGATTCAAGTGGAAGTGTTTCCTAGATGCCTATAAGGGCTACCACCAAATTCTCATGCGGCAAGAAGACGAAGACAAAACAGCCTTTTACACGGATCACGGTACTTTTTGTTACCAGAAAATGCCGTTTGGCCTAAAAAACGCGGGGGCAACATACCAAAGACTAGTCGACAAGGCGTTCAAAGACCAGATCGGAAGAAACATTGAAGTATATGTCGACGACATGGTCATAAAAAGCCGTGCAGACCAATCCTTGCTACAAGACATTGAAGAAACCCTTAAAACGCTTTCCAAAATCCAGATGAAACTCAACCCGGCCAAATGCACCTTCGGTGTGGAAGAAGGAAAATTCCTGGGATATTACATCACGAGAGAAGGTATCCAGCCAAACCCGGAGAAAGTAAAAGACTTCGTCTACATAAAGTCACCAGCATGCTTGCAAGAAATACAAGGACTCAGTGGAAAACTCACAGCCCTGGGACGCTTTGTAGCAAAGTCAGCAGAGAAAGCCCTTCCGCTGTTCAACACGCTGAAAGGCTGTATTGACAAAAACAATTTTCGATGGACAGACGAAGCAGAAACAGCTTTGACACGTTTAAAAGACGCAATGAAGTCGCTGCCCACGCTAGCGTGCCCGGTCCCAGGAGAGAAGTTATCCATATACCTAGCAACGTCACCAGACGCAATAAGCACAGTTCTAACGGTGGAAAGAGAACACCAACAAAGACCAGTATATTTTGTTAGCAGGGCACTCCAAGGGACAGAACTACGTTACCCACAACTAGAAAAATTAGTCCTAGCTTTGATCTATGCAGCACGCCGACTGAGGCGTTATTTCCAAGCCCATCACATTGAAGTGTTGACAAGCCAACCAATTCGCCAAATCCTACTGAAACCAGAGAAATCCGGCCGCCTAGCCAAATGGGCCATCGAACTAGGAGAACATGATATAACCTACAAGCGAAGAACAAGTATCAAGGGCCAATCACTGGCAGACTTTCTGGCAGAAATGCCAGAAGAGGCCGAAGTAGCCACAAGTCAACGCCCAAAGCAAGAACCAGATACGCCTCAGGAAACATGGATGCTCCACACCGACGGTGCAGCCAGCAAAGAAGGCTCGGGGGCAGGCCTAGTGTTAACTGTTGGATTAGGTGTCTAAGCCATGACTTGTAATTGAACTTTTATCTTATGGTTAAAAGCAAAGTCCATTTGGGTTGCCCTCATGGGTGGAGGAAAGATAGTTCAGTAGAGAGAATAGTTGATTTATTAATTGTATAATAAATCAATAGAAAATATATATATAGTTTATTAATATATTTAAGTGCTAATATATTAATTAGAAACTATATTAATTAATTGAGATTTAATCTAGAATTAATTGGATTTAATTTGGAGATTAAATTAATTAATTAAAAGGTGCAGGGACTGGTTTGGTATTTATTCAATAGTTGAATAACTGGCCAGGAAAAACCAGGGACCAAATGTGGCGCCACCTTGGAGGCATCTCCAAGGGTTTGGCGAAACCCTAATTAGGGTTTTGGTAAGCCTGGTCCAAGTGGTCAAAAGCCTTGTCCAATTGGAGGCTCCTTAGGGTTTCAGGTGTAACCCTTGGAGGCTATAAAAGGAACCCCCTGGCACCTCATTCTGGACGCCATCTTCTCTCTGGATTTACTCTGCTGGACTGATTCTTCCATCACCTGGGTGTGACTTTCATCTGAGGCAGGATAATTTTGCTGCTGCTTAAAAGGATCATAAGATCTAAGGTTGGTTTTTCTTGATTCTTCTTTAGAATTGAATTGTATCCTTTAGGTTCTTAGTTCTAATCTTCATAGAAGAAAACATAGATCAATATTAGGGTTGCATGTGAACCTTAGGTTATTTTGTGTTCATTGATTGCATAGAAACCCTTCAGTGGTATCAGAGCTAGCTTGTTTTCTTGTGTTTGATTATGAACTGCTTGAATTGTTTTGTGCCTAAGGGTTATTGGCGAAAATTAACCCTTGGGAGGAGGCCAAAATCGATCCCAAGGCTAGGGTTTCCTAACCCTAGCCGCCACCCTCCCTTGGTCCCCCTTGAATGCTTGATTTGCTTGCCTTAATTATGTGTTGTTATTTTTGGTATCTAAATCAACTAAAATAACTTGAACCCTAATTCCTTGGCTTGTAATTTTCGAAATTCATGGGACCATTACAGGTTAATTAATTTGATTAATTGGTAATCTGTAACCTAGATTTAATTAATTTAATTAATTGATTAATTAAAGGCAAATTAAATCTGCCTTAAGAATTAATTAAAATTTTCAAGAAAATTAGAATAATTTGAGAAAATTAGAATTTAATTAATTCTAAAGATATTTTAATGAGATTAAAATATATCTTATATATATTTAAAATTAAAAGTTAATTTAATATGTATAAGAAAATTGGTTAGTCTACCGCTAGTAAGCCTCATTCACAAAACTGTCCTATAAAGAGGGTATAAGGCGACTGACTATAAAATGTTAGTCTAATGGGTATCTACTCTTACCCACCGCTCTCCTGGTCAGTCGAGTGTCGTTAGCTGAACGGGTATGATAGAACCGCTAAGCCTCTTAAAAGTATAATGCTATAATTGAAAGTACTAGAACCCTAAAACAAATCCCAATCTAGTTACTTTAGGAAAATGTGAATTTGATGCTACCCCATGAAATTGCACATTGCACTTTATGAAACGTTGGTGGAGCGTGTGTGGTTTACCGGCACACCAATAGGGGTTCATAAAGAGTGGCAATGGGTGTCTCGGGTGTTATCATTGTTGATGGAGCGTGTGTGGTTTACCGGCACATCAATTTGAGATGATAATGGATCCCGAGAGCACCAAGCTAATTTGCATGGTTATTCACACCCGGTTTGTGATCCTCGGCATCCCAGTCACAAACGGTGGGGCATATCCGAGATTAAACATGCTATTGAACAGTTCAATAAATCTCATAAGAAACTAGGAATTCCATTTATAATAAGATTATTTTTCCGCGGTGGAATCGGCTGAATCGTCATTCGCCTACCTTTATAAAATTTGCTTATAGATTACGGCATCCCTCTTCTATGTTGCAAATTGTTATAGTTGGATCCTAGCCTTATTTTATATTGGGTTATTATAAGGACCGACAAGTATCTAATTAAACTTACCTTCTTTTATAGATGTCTTCTGCTGATCAATCCGCTCCCCAATCAAACTCCAGTGTTCCCTCAATCCTCTCACTATGTTCCAGGGTTCAATTGAACGGGACAAACTATAATGACTGGATTAGAAACATCAAGATGGCTCTGAGGTATGAGAACAAAGAGTATGTTCTCGAGACCGAGCTTGTCGATGTCGACCCCGAAACTGCTACTCCCGAGGAAATTGCCTCGTACCAAAAACATACTGATGATGCAACCAAAGTGGCCTGCATCATGATCGCCACAATGAACCCCGAATTGCAGAGAATATACGAAGACTACTGGCCCTATGAGATGCACAAGGAGCTAGCGGAAAAGTTCCGCAAGCAAGAGCGCATCGAAAGGTGCGAAGTGGTCAAGGACTTCACGAACAGCAAACCCAAAGATGGAGAGTCCATCTGCACTCATGTGCAAAGAATGCAAGGTTACGTGGAGCGGCTTAGAAAGCTTGCGATGCCTGTACCGGAACAGTTGGCCGTTGACATAGTGCTTAACTCGTTGCCGAGTTCTTATGACCAGTTCAGGCTGGCTTATCATTTGAACAACAATCAGGCTAATATGACTGAGTTGCATCGCATGCTTCGAGTGGCTGAAGACGGGATGAAGGGTAAAAGTGTACCCTCGGTTAATCAGCCCGTTCTAGCCATTGGAAGTGGCAGAGGAAAGAAAAGGAAGGGCCCTCCTAAGCAAAATTGGAGGGAAAAGGTTCAAGCCGGGTCATCCAGTAATGGCTCGAGAACCAAGACTTCCCAAATTCCTTGTGTGGCCAACCCCGATGAAGCAAACTGTTTCTACTGCAAAGAAAAGGGTCATTGGAAGAGAAGCTGCCCCAAATACTTGCAGGATGTCAAGGATGGGAAAGTAAAGCCATCGACAGCAGGTATATACACTATCTCTAAAAACTCACCATCTTCTAATTCTTGGGTCCTTGACACAGGATGTGGTTTTCACATTTGTTCTGATATGCAGGGCCTAAAGGAAAGCAGGGAGGTGGAGCACGGTAGACTGAACTTGATCATGGGCAATAGGAGATCGTCCCCTGTTACCAAGATTGGAGTTTATAGTTTAGTGCTTAGTAGTGAAGTTTGTTTAGATTTATTAGATTGTTGCTATTCGCCAGAAATGGCAAGAAATATTATTTCATTTCACGCATTATTCAGACAAGGATTTCATTTTTCTTTTGATAATAATATTGGATCTATTTCTGTTTTCAAAAATGGTATTTTGAATTTTACTGCTTATCCTTGTAATGGTGTGTATGAAACTGTGAAATGTGTTGACAATCTAGGACAAAGTGTAAATTATATTGATTCTACTAGTGACGTGGAAAAGGCATGTCTGTGGCATAGTCGGCTCGGCCACATCAGCAAGAAACGCATCGCCCAACTCCAAAAGGATGGAGTGTTGGAATCATTCGACCTCAAGTCGGATGATGTATGCGAATCTTGTCTGTTGGGCAAGATGACTAAATCACCTTTCAAAGGGTCTTTTGAAAGAGGTGAGGGTCTATTGGACATTATTCACACGGATGTGTGTGGTCCATTCAGATCAACCACAAAGGATGGCACGCGGTTCTACGTGACTTTTACCGACGATTTTAGTAGATACGGTTACATCTACTTGATCAAGCACAAGTCGGACACCTTTGAAAAATTCAAAGAGTTTAAGAACGAAGTAGAGAATCAATTAGGCAGGAAGATAAAGATGCTCAGATCCGACAGAGGCGGAGAGTATCTAAGTATCGAGTTCCTGGACTATCTAAAGGAATGCGGAATAGTTTCGCAGTTGACACCTCCCAGGACACCACAGTTGAACGGTGTTGCAGAGAGGCGCAACCGAACCCTGTTGGACATGGTTCGTTCCATGATGAGTCGAGCTTCACTTCCCATTCACTTCTGGGGGTATGCCTTAGAGACTGCCGCCCATATCCTCAATCTTGTCCCAACTAAGAAGGTTGCGAAAACACCTCATGAGATGTGGACGGGGAAAGCTCCCTCGTTAGCACATATCAAGGTCTGGGGTTGTGAGGCTTTCGTTAGACGAGAGACTCAAGACAAACTCGCAGACAGAAGCGAAAGGTGTTTCTTCATTGGTTATCCCAAACAGTCCTTTGGATATCTATTCTACAGACCGAGCGAGGACGTGGTCTTTGTAGCTAGACGAGCAGTCTTTCGAGAGAGAGAGCTCGTATTCAAAGAGGACAGTGGGAGTACCATTGATCTGGAAGAAATTCAAGAGTCATCAGATGACGCAACCTTAGGAGAAACTAGCAACCAACATGAGGAAGAAGTTCCTGTTGGCCCGACAGATGTATCCTTACCTCTTAGGCGTTCTAGTAGGGTTAGCATGCCACCCGAGTTTTATGGGTTCCATATAACTTCGGATGGGGACACTTTTGTCAGTGATAGGACACTGATAAATTTGGATGAACCAGCTAACTACCAGGAAGCAGTGGCGGGCCCTGAGTCTGCCAAGTGGAAAGAGGCCATGGATAGCGAGATCAAGTCCATGTATGACAATCAAGTTTGGAACTTGGTTGACAATGTACCGGGTCGAAAGACAGTCGGGTGCAAATGGATCTTCAAGAAGAAGACAGACATGGACGGAAAGGTACACACTTTCAAGGCAAGACTGGTTGCGAAGGGCTTTACTCAAACCCCAGGGGTTGACTATGACGAGACCTTCTCACCAGTAGCTAAGATAAAGTCTATTAGGATTATGCTGGCCATAGCTGCATTTCATGACTATGAAATTTGGCAGATGGACGTGAAAACCGCTTTCCTTAATGGGAAGCTGACTGAGGATGTTTACATGAATCAGCCAGAGGGTTTCGTCGATGCAAAGTATCCAAATAAGGTGTGTAAGCTTGAGAGATCAATCTACGGATTGAAGCAAGCTTCTCGCAGCTGGAATCTTTGTTTCCATGAGAAAGTCAAAGAGTTTGGCTTCTCTAGGAGCGAGGATGAGTCCTGCGTATATGTCAAGGATAGTGGGAGTATAGTCACTTTTCTGGTGCTGTATGTCGATGACATACTGCTCATGGGAAACGATATTCCAACCTTGCAAGATGTTAAGGCTTGGCTTGGGAAATGTTTCGCCATGAAGGACCTAGGAGAGGCTGCCTATATTCTTGGGATTAGAATATTGAGAGATAGGAAGAAGAGACTGATTGGACTCAGTCAGGGTACATACTTGGATAAGGTACTAAAGAGGTTTAGTATGGAAAATTCCAAGAAGGGAGAGCTGCCTATCCAAAGTAATGCGAAGCTGAGTAAGACTCAAAGTCCGAGTACAGACGAGGAAATAGCTGAGATGAGTCGAGTACCATACGCTTCGGCTGTGGGATCGATCATGTACGCTATGACGTGTACTCGCCCTGACGTGGCTTTTGCCTTAAGCATGGTCAGTCGGTACCAGGGTAACCCTGGAAGGGCGCATTGGATAGCTGTGAAAAATATACTCAAGTATCTGCGAAGGACAAAGAACATGGTGTTAGTCCTCGGTGGCAGTGATACCTTGAGAGTTGAAGGATATACAGATGCCAGCTTTCAGACGGATAGAGACAGTGGTCGGTCTCAGTCGGGCTGGGTATTCCTTTTGAACGGTGGAGCAGTTACTTGGAAAAGTTCCAAGCAAGAAACAGTGGCTGATTCCACGTGCGAATCAGAGTACATAGCAGCAAGTGAAGCGTCAAAGGAAGCGGCTTGGCTGAAGAACTTTATCGGTGACCTTGGAGTAGTCCCGAGTATTCAGGAGCCCTTGGAACTGTTCTGCGATAATGAAGGTGCGGTCGCCTTGACAAAGGAACCGCGAGATCATGGAAAGTCCAGACATATCGACAGAAAGTACCACTACATCAGGCATAGGGTAGAAGAAGGTCACCTCCTTGTAAAGAGGGTATCATCGGAAGATAATCCTGCAGATCCCTTGACAAAGGCTCTGAGTAGGATTAAGCATAATCAGCATGCTAGGAGCATTGGATTAAGAGATGATATAAGTTTTAGTAATTAGATAGGTTCGAAACTTGTAACAATGTATTGTATTTGACTCTTGTGATTTAATAATAGAGATTTATTATGGTTTACTACTCTTGTCAGTACTTTATCATTGTGTTTCATTTTGCATGTTTTACTTCCTGAATAATTGGATTATTCAAATATCCACAGTCGATTACACTTTAAGGGAGTAAGTGTGAAGTAAGACTGTCATGAATTGGTAATAGATTGTCTAAGGAGTTAGACATTGCAATTGGATTGCTGAACCATTCGTGAGTACTTGGAAATGGAGATTTGAGTATTGGATAAACCCGCGCTCAATGGATTGCTTCATGGATTACATCACGAGCAATGTTGAGACGATAATATCTTTTGATCTTTAAGCTAAGACATATGAGTTATGATTTATTAGACGGTTGTTCATTGATAATATGAAAACGCATCGGTAACTCGGTGTTATAAAACGTATTGTTGTGAGTGATTTGTCTGGTAAAAGACATAAGTATATGAGTCGAAGTTTATTCGTCCCTTGACCCTAACGGGAAACAGATATCTGTAGGCCTCTCGATGATTTTGAAGTTGACTAAAATGGTTGGCCAACCGGGACTAAATTGGTAGTCTAAGAGTCATATGCAAATCGGAAATCGAGGAACAGTGAATCAGACCAGATTGATTTTATCCATGTCTTGGGTCTGAAAATATCTTGTTGGACGGAGGATCATCTGATCACTTATCTTTGGACAGAACTGACTGGGTCAGAGTTCAGACAATTAAAGTCATAGACTTATCCAAGTGGGAGACTGTTGGATTAGGTGTCTAAGCCATGACTTGTAATTGAACTTTTATCTTATGGTTAAAAGCAAAGTCCATTTGGGTTGCCCTCATGGGTGGAGGAAAGATAGTTCAGTAGAGAGAATAGTTGATTTATTAATTGTATAATAAATCAATAGAAAATATATATATAGTTTATTAATATATTTAAGTGCTAATATATTAATTAGAAACTATATTAATTAATTGAGATTTAATCTAGAATTAATTGGATTTAATTTGGAGATTAAATTAATTAATTAAAAGGTGCAGGGACTGGTTTGGTATTTATTCAATAGTTGAATAACTGGCCAGGAAAAACCAGGGACCAAATGTGGCGCCACCTTGGAGGCATCTCCAAGGGTTTGGCGAAACCCTAATTAGGGTTTTGGTAAGCCTGGTCCAAGTGGTCAAAAGCCTTGTCCAATTGGAGGCTCCTTAGGGTTTCAGGTGTAACCCTTGGAGGCTATAAAAGGAACCCCCTGGCACCTCATTCTGGACGCCATCTTCTCTCTGGATTTACTCTGCTGGACTGATTCTTCCATCACCTGGGTGTGACTTTCATCTGAGGCAGGATAATTTTGCTGCTGCTTAAAAGGATCATAAGATCTAAGGTTGGTTTTTCTTGATTCTTCTTTAGAATTGAATTGTATCCTTTAGGTTCTTAGTTCTAATCTTCATAGAAGAAAACATAGATCAATATTAGGGTTGCATGTGAACCTTAGGTTATTTTGTGTTCATTGATTGCATAGAAACCCTTCATTAACAAGCCCAGAAGGCGAAGAAATTACTTACGCACTTAGATTCGACTTCCAAACAACCAACAATGAGGCAGAATATGAAGCACTGCTCGCCGGAATGCGACTCGCAAAGGAGAACGGAGTAAAACACCTCCTAGCGCATAGCGACTCTTTGTTAGTGACCAACCAAATCAATGGAGCCTACGAACTAAAAGACCAGCGAATGAAGAAATACGTAGAAGAGGTTAACAGAATTGCAACAACGATGGAATTCTTCACAATCAAACAAATTCCACGCGCGGCTAACAGAAAAGCAGACGCGCTAAGCAAACTAGCCTCTGCAGCATTCGACCACCTATCCAAAGAAGTCCTAGTAGAAGTACTAAAAGAAAGAAGCATTGATGGCCGGAAAATAGCACCAATTAGCACAACCACCACGTGGATGACACCTTTAATCGACTACTTGACACAAGGCCTCCTTCCAACTGACAACGCCGAGGCACGAAAGGTCAAAGTAAGAGCCCCCCAAAATGCAATGCGAAACGACACACTATACAGACGCGGATACTTAGAGCCCTGGCTAAAATGCATTACCCCAGAGGAAGGAAAGACGGTGTTGGAAGAAATACACGCGGGTGACGCTGGAGCACACGAAGGAGCCAGAGCACTAACCGGAAGAACTCTCAGAGCGGGAGTATACTGGCCAGACATCCATGCAGACGCAACGGAAGTAACAAAGAAATGTGTCGCCTGTCAAACTTTTTCACCGCTCCACCACTCACCAGCGGTCCCCATGACCAGCATTTCAAGTCCATGGCCTTTTTACCAATGGGGAATTGATATAGTCGGCCCGTTCCCGGAAGCACCGGGCCGAGTAAAATTCCTCATTGTTGCAGTAGATTACTTCACCAAATGGATTGAGGCAGAAGCCGTCGCCTCAATAACGGGGAAGAACATGATCAAGTTTATGTGGAAGAACATCCTAACCAGATTTGGCACCCCAAAAATCCTAGTCAGCGACAATGGTTTACAATTTGCGGAAGACCCATTCCGCACATGGTGTGCCGAGAAACTAATCAAACAAAAATTCACATCCGTCGCACACCCTCAAGCCAACGGTCAGACTGAAGTGTCCAATAGAACATTGATAGCGGGATTAAAGAAAAGACTGGGGAAAGCGAAAGGTCGCTGGGTGGAAGAATTACCCACGGTACTTTGGTCATACCGTACCACCCCACGAACATCCACCAAGGAAACGCCATTCAGACTGACGTACGGCATGGAAGCCGTTTTGCCACCAGAAATCTTCATAGGCAGCCTGCGCACCACGGAATTCGCGGAAGACAACAACAACCAGGACCTCCGCCTCAATTTGGATATCCTGGAGGAGAAGCGAGAATTAGCTAATATACGACAAGCATGGTACAAAGCGGCAACAGAGAAGTACTACAACGCGCGTGTCCGAGAGAAACGCTTTGGAGTTGGCGACCTGGTCCTTCGAAAAAATGAAGCGAGCCACGCCGAACTACGAGGCAAACTTGGCCCAACATGGGAAGGCCCGTACAGAGTCACAGAGGCCAACCCAAAAGGATGCTATGTCTTGGAAACCTTGGAAGGCCGAGCGATACCGCGAACATGGAACGTTCAGAACCTCAAACATTTCCACTGCTAGGAAAACTACTGGCTAAATGCCACCATCAAAGTTCACCCGAAAATTGTAATCGCCACATGAACGAAGTAATGAATGCAAATGTTGTTTTCACTTACATATGTTACAAATGAATAAAATGCTGAAGAAGGCTTAGCGACTCCTGGTCCTAGTCTTAAAAACCTTAAGGGTGAAATACCCCTTCGCGGACTAAGCGACTCCTGGTCCTAGTCTTAGCAAGGTTATCCAGGTGAAACACCCTGAAGAAGGCTTAGCGACTCCTGGTCCTAGTCTTAAAAACCTTAAGGGTGAAATACCCCTTCGCGGACTAAGCGACTCCTGGTCCTAGTCTTAGCAAGGTTATCCAGGTGAAACACCCTGAAGAAGGCTTAGCGACTCCTGGTCCTAGTCTTAAAAACCTTAAGGGTGAAATACCCCTTCGCGGACTAAGCGACTCCTGGTCCTAGTCTTAGCAAGGTTATCCAGGTGAAACACCATGAAGAAGGCTTAGCGACTCCTGGTCCTAGTCTTAAAAACCTTAAGGGTGAAATACCCCTTCGCGGACTAAGCGACTCCTGGTCCTAGTCTTAGCAAGGTTATCCAGCTGAAACACCCTGAAGAAGGCTTAGCGACTCCTGGTCCTAGTCTTAAAAACCTTAAGGGTGAAATACCCCTTCGCGGACTAAGCGACTCCTGGTCCTAGTCTTAGCAAGGTTATCCAAGTAAAACACTCTAAAGAAGGCTCAACAACCCCCTGGTGTTAAGCCATACAGACCATAAAGGACGAATTACCTAAGGAGCGGGCCGACTCTTAACCCTAGCCTTAGCAAGATCATCTGGCTAAACCATTATGGGAAAAAACATGGTAATTCTCGGTTTTAAACCTTACAGACACAAAAGATGAGGCACATCACAGCAAACGTAACAACCTCAAGTTCCAGTCTCACCAAGCCCTACCCAAGCTAACCACCTTAGAAGGAACATACGAACATGCATTCCCGATTGCAAATAGAATGAAGAATCACGGATAAAAGCTAACCAACCAACCATCCCAATTCTGTCTGACAACAACAAACTCAAACAACCGCATAAAAAAGAAAAAGGGCCCACAATGCCCACCAAGTCAACATCAAGTGGAAAATAACCAAACAACATCGTCTTGGCTCGTAAGCCTTACAAAATAAAATAAAAACATTGTCCAAACGGCCTCAGAGGGGCCTTACAAACATCGTTTCATCACAATCACAAGACAAGCAAACAAGAAATCAAATACCTGCTACGCATGAGAGGGGCCGGCAACACTGCTTGGATCCAGCAAGGCCTTCAAGTCAGGCACACCGAGCTCCCCAAGCTTGAAGGCCGTGGCGTAATCAACATTCATAAACGCATCCACTGCCTCATCTACCTCCAAACCGATATCAAGAGGGGGCTCCTCCTCCTCTGCCGCAATCTCCTTGCCTGCCTTCATGTCCTTTATGGCACGAGAATAACCTTGAGCCTGCCCAGCTGCCACACACACCTCCCGGAGACGGTGCACACCCATCCCAAAGTCCCGGCTTTCCATAACCAAGTCAACAACACCTACAATACCATTGGTTAGAAGCCAGGACAGGTCCGCCTCCGCCTCCTCAAGCGCCTGCGTCTTGGCCTGTGCAACCCGGTCACGCTTGGCAGCATCTCTCTCAGCGCTTTCAAGCTGGATATGTAGGCCCTCATTCTCATATTTCACAGCAACCAGAGCACCTTGAAGTTCAGTTTTTTCTCGACCAACCACAGATAATTGCTCCCTCAACCGAGCAGCCTCTTCCTCAACCGCCTGCAGAGATGCCACTTGAGATTGAAGGTCCTTCAATAAACCCTCGTGCTTGACAACTTCAGCACGAGCAGCATCCAACTCCTGCTGGAGGGAGGGACGATCAGCATTGGCGGCCAGCATCTGCTCCAAATGATTTGCACTTTCACCAAAGAAGCAAGCGCTTTGGGCAGCCGCATACCGGAGAGAACCCACCAAATCGGCCGGGGAATAACTCCCCATCTCCGAGTGAGTACCAGGCGGAAACGCATGCTGCGTGAACTCCAAAGCAGTCTGGTAGTTTGAAAGGCGTGCACCCTCCGACAGAGACCACCCAGGGACAAACACCCCGGTAGAGGCAACATGGCCACCCTCCATAGAACCCAAAGGGGGGGGGCCCAAAGCAGCTGTACTCCCACGGCGACTAAAACCACTGAAATCCGGGCGAGGGGGTTGAGGCCCAACCGGCAGCGATTGATTGCTTTCCCCTGAACCTTCTCTACCAACGTTCTCGACAACAGGGTGGGTACCTATACATGCACCCCCACCCTGGTCCATCTCCATGTCCGCACCCTGCGACATGTCGTCGGCAATGTTAATCACAGGAGACTGGGGAGGAATAAACCCCGATCCCCCACCACTACCAGCCAAACGACGAGGACGCAACCGCCGTGGCAGCACGACATTCCCAGAACCCTCACCAATAGTAAATAATCCCGCACACCTCTTCGCCAAGACCCCAGAAGAACCACCTCGCTCACTGACTTCCGTATCAACAACTCTTCCATCAACAGCCGAAAACACCAAAGCCCCAGTGCTCGCATCTTTCTGCCTCTCCTCCTCCTGAACCGTCGAGGCCCGAGTAATAAAAGCCTCATGACGGAAAGCACGAGAAGGCAGCACCCGATCAACCAATGGAATTTCACGATAATGGAGACTTCCATGATAATTCTTCGCCAGCACGTCCGTAAAACGGACATCATTTTCCCGACCTGTAACAAAAAAAAACCTGTCAAACATCCCCCATCCTTTTCGTTTCCAAATTTTTTTTTAAAAAAAAGGGGGGGAAGAGGAGAGTAAGCAAACAGAACAACAAGGAGCAGTGCTAACCGTCCACGATGGTAAAAAACTCAGGCATCTTGCCACGAAGCCGCCAGGAAGTACTCATGCCAGCACCGGCCAGAATATACTCAGGAAGCTCCCCACCAACCACATGGAAAGAACGAAGAACTTTAGCAATAGCTTCTTTCGCAGGGAAGAGAGTGAAAGCGCGGTCAGTGATAGGGTCAACACGATGCTTCATAGCACCCACCCGGTGCTCGTTAACCCAAATGAAGTGCTGAGACCAGTTCCGAGCGGTCCCCTTCTGATCGGTAACAAGTGTCGGGCGATCTTGACGGACACAGAAAGTGTAATTGTTCCCGGTAGAAGCACGAGTAAACCGAAAGAAATGACGGAAAACATACAAATCAGGCTCTAGGTGAACAGCCCTAGACAGAAGTTCGAAAGCAATAACCTTATTGACACCGTTGGGAACCAGTTGATGCACATGAACGTGGTAGTGATCAAGAACCTCCATGAAAAAATCGGATGTAGGTAAAGGATAACCGACCTCGAAATGCTTCAGATACATGCCGATTTTCCCCGCAGGAGGAAAAGAGAAAATAGCTTCATCGGTAGGAAGTTCCACTCCATCTTCTGGTTGGAAGCCGTAACGAGCCACGAGTGAATCATAGTACCGAGAGTCAGAACCGATACCTGAAGAAGAACTCATCTTGACGACGAACAAAGAATAGGGAAGGAGAAGAGCAAGAAATCGACAAAGGGAAAAGGAACCGCAAAGAACCTAACCAACGGAGAAATAGGAGAATATAAAGAGGTGGGATAAAGGAAAGCCAAAAGCGGGAGTTTCGAAATTCAAAGACTATGATAAATTCGGTCTGAATAAACGGTCACATCAGCGTGCCTTACTTAATGCTAGCCCTAGCCACCATCACTAGCTACGCAAACGTAATAACGCCTAAGGCTAGGGAGACTTGATAGTGTGCCATCTGGCAACCGCTAGCGCGTCTTCCAGAACACCCGTGTGCATTCCAAACTCGCCAGCCGCTGGGAGGTCCTCGCCAGGAAGACCCTTCCAGCCAACGGAGAAATCGCCCTGGCGAGATCTCTCCTGGAGAACTTCACTCCAGCTCACTAACGACGTACTAGCTGGAATGACCAGCGTGAACTGTACTTGGCGCCATGCCCCTCGACCTACGCGTGGCGCCCAGGTCTGACAAAGATCGTGCGCGCCCCATCCGGCCGGTCTGCGCCAATAGGGGCGCGGCGAAGGACGTGGGTCGTACTACCAACGGACGACTTGGTCCCCTCCTGCCACAGCAAAGATCCTGTCGGCCATAGCCAGACAGGGCAAGGCGTATAAAAGCCCTTAGAGGGCATCTGGTAAGGGGATCGCACACAAGTTACCCTACCCTTCCAATATACACTAAACTTGCCGGAGATCTGACTTAGGCATCGGAGCGTTTTCCCGGGACCTCCTCCCGGAGAACGGCTGACGTTGCCATTCTCTTGTGATTGTGATCGCAGGTCTAACCCAGGGCGATCAGAATCACCCTTGAAGCGAAAACCAGACAAATCGAAGACTGATATCGCATCAGTCACAAACATTGCCTGTGAAGCTCCTCAGTGTCACACATTTGCTACTGCCTCTGATGACTCCAAAAAGAAATTTATTTTTTCAAAAGCTATGAATAAAATCAGATTTTCAAAAACAAAAAAAATCTAAACCCATCAGAACCTGTTATAGATGTGGTGATTCATCTCATATGGTGAATCAGTGCATGTTTGAGTCAAGATCTGATAGGAAGATAAACATAGCTACTTGCTGTGATAAATGGACCAAAAAGGGAAACTCATTAAACTGTCTTCCATCTGAATGCTATAACCTCTTGTCATGTTTCAAACCCATTTCCAAATGGGTTCACTAAGGTTCTCACGCGTGTATTAGTAACTGCAGGGCCAGGAAAACATTTGGTATATTGCCAGTGGATGCTCTCGTCATATGACTAGATACAAGTCCCTGTTGGAAGACTTCGTGAAGAAAAATGGCCCAGTGGTTACTTATGGTGACAATAGTCATGGTTAAACCAAGGGTTATGGCACCATTCGTTGTAAATCTGTACTTTTCTCTAATGTTTCGTATGTTAAAGGTCTTAAACATAATCTTATCTCCATAAGTCAGCTGTGTGATGCGGATTATGATGTTTGCTTCAACAAAGATGAAGGAAATATCATCAATGCTGCCAAAGAAGTGGTTCTCCCTGCCAAACGCTGTGATGACATCTACATACTGGATATGTTTTCTGCTGATCAATCTCTGAAGAGGTGCTTTTTCTCACGAGCACAATCTCACATCAACTGGCTGTAGCACAAGCGTCTGTCACACTTGAACTTCAAGAATATCTCAAAGATCTCCAAAAACCAATTAGTTCGAGGCATTCCTAAGATGAATTTTGTGAAAGATAAAGTGTGGGGTGCATGTGAAAAAGGTAAACAGGTCAAAGCCTCTTTTAAATCTAAATAGTGTTCTTCCATTGTGTCTCCTTTCAGCTTGATGCATATGGACCTCTTTGGACCTGTTCCTATGGCATCTCTTGCTGGCAAAAAGTATTCACTGATAATTGTAGATGAATTCTCTCGTTTCACCTGGGTTATGTTCCTAAGGAATAAAAGTTATGCTGCTGCTGAAATCATCTCACTAATCAAGCAATCAGAAGTTCTCTTCGATCTAAAGGTTAAACAACTGAGAAGTGATCATGGCACAGAGTTTCGAAATCAAACTCTGGAAGACTTATGTGAAGAAAAGGGAATCCTGCAAAGCTTCTCTGCTGTGAGAACTCCTGAACAAAACGGTGTTGCTGAGCGAAGAAATCGAACTCTGATTGAAGCTGGGAGAACAATGGTAGTTGATGCTGGCCTTCCTCTGTCTTTCTGGGGAGAAGCTGTCAACACCGCCTGCTACACTCAAAACAGATCCATCATTGTCAAAAGACATGGAAAGACTGCATACGAAGTGCTGAAAGGTCGATCCCCTGACATCTCTTATTTTCATGCCTTTGGTTGTGCATGTCTTATCTTGAAACAGGGGGAGCAACAATCAAAGTTTGAAGCAAAGTCAGACGATGGCATCTTCTTGGGATACTCTGCAATCTCCAAAGCATTCAGAATCTTCAATGTGAACAAAAGAAAAGTGATCGAGTCTATACATGTATGCTTCGACGAATCAACCTTTCCTCATCAGCATGAGGTTCACGAGCACTCGGTAATTGAAAATCTTCTAAATCCCATCTCATCTGTTCCGTCTGCAATATCTCCCTCTGATGATCTGTCCTCACCCTCTCCGGCTGATATGACTCCTCATGAGTCTCACTCTCCTGATGATCATCTCCTGAAGCTACACCTAATGATGCTGATCCACCATCTAATGTTGAAAGCGAATAGTCCTTACACTCACATCCTCATCCAACTGTTAAAGTTCATCCTATCTCTCAGGTCATTAGAGACGTCACATCAGGAGTTCGTACTAGAAGACAAGTCAATAGCAACTTTTGTCTTTATGTGAACTTTATCTCATTGATTGGACCAAAGAAAGTAGATGACGCCCTTCGTGATGTTGACTGGATTAAAGCTATGCAGGATGAACTGCATGAATTTGAAAAACACAAAGTTTGGACTCTGGTTCCTCAACCTCAGGGAAAGACCATCATTGGCACTCGATGGGTCTTCAAAAATAAGATAGATGAAGATGGAATTGTTGTCAGGAACAAAGCTCGCCTGTTGGCTCAAGGTTTCACTTAGATGGAAGGATTAGACTATGATGAGACTTTTGTTTCTGTTGCACGTCTAGAAGCCATCAGACTATTTCTTGCCTTTGCATCTTTCATGAAATTCAAAGTGTTTCAAATGGATGTAAAAACTGCCTTTTTGCATGGTGATCTTCCTCAAGAAGTGTACTTGAAACAACCCCTGGGCTTCTGTAATGACTCCTTTCCGGATCATGTGTATCGACTAGACAAAGCTGTTTATGGAGTCAAGCAAGCTCCCAGAGCCTGATATGACACTTTGGCATCATATCTGCTTGGGAAAGGTTATCACAGAGGAGCTATCGACAACAGTCTGTTCATCAAAAGATCAGGTGATGACATTATTCTTGCTCAGGTCTATGTCGATGAAATTATCTTTGGTTCAACCAATGATAAACTGAGTGAAGAATTTGCTACTGTTATGTCATCAAAGTTGGAAATGAGCATGATGGGTGAGCTGTCCTTCTTCTTGGGTCTTCAAGTCAAGCAATCGTCTGATGGTATCTTCATCAGCCAGAGCAAATATCTTCAAGACATGTTGAAGAAATTTTCATTTTCTGAATACAAACCAGCAAAACTCCTATGAGTATATATGTTTCTCTATCTGCTGATCCCACCGGTGTTGATGTGAATGCCTCCTTCTACAGAGGCATGATTGGATCTCTTCTGTATCTTACTGCTAGCCGTCCTGACATTGTCTTTGCCACCAGCATGTGTGCCCGATTTCAAGCCAAGCCAAAAGAATCTCATCTCAATGCGTTCAAGAGAATCTTTTGCTATCTAAAGCACACACCATCCTTGGGTCTCTGGTATCCATGTGAGTCCTCCTTTGATCTAGTTGGATTCACTGATTCTGGTTTTGCAGGATGTTCTTTGGATCGTAAAAGCACCTCTGGAGGATGCCAACTACTGGGAAATCGTCTTATCAGCTGGTCCAGCAAGAAGCAGTCATCAGTTGCTTGTTCAACTGCTGAAGCTGAATATGTAGCTGCTGGTAGATGTTGTGCTCAAGTACTGTGGATTCAAAACCAGCTGATGGATTATGGATTCAATTTGTCAAAGACTCCCATCTGCTGTGATAACACCAGTTCTATTCTCATCTCGCAAAATCCAGTTCAACACTCGAAGACAAAACATATTGATGTCAGACATCATTTCATCAGGGATATTATTCAGAAATAAAAGATCGAGCTTTTATATATTCGTACTGAGCAACAACTTGCAGACATTTTCACCAAACCTCTTGATGAACAGGAGATGTTATTCTTCATTGGTGAATTAGGAATGATCTCTTAGTAAATTGTATTTTTTCTTTTGTTCCTTGTTCATTTTTTTCTTATTTTTGTCTCAAAATTACAAACAAAACAAACCTTTTTTCATTTCATTAAAAGTTCAGTTGTTACATTGTTTTTTTATTACATTTTTTTCTAACTCCTTCTAACGCTTGAAGTACTGCCATAAGGAAGGATTCCCGATTGTGTACAGCTGATGAACTGTAACATCCCAAAATTTTAGGGTAAAATTAAAAAAAAATTAAACGAACACTTTGATATAAGAAAAGCCACTTAATTAATTTTGACAAAATTCCATAACTTATAAGTTTAATGAAAACATCCCAGGATTAACAAAAGTTAATGAAATCACAACATAACGGAACATCCTTTCAAAAACAGTCCTCCAATGAAGCAGCACAGTGTATACACGTCACGCCTTGCCATCCATGGTACCTGATGACCTGAAACAGTAGTTTATATAGGGAAAGGGTAAGCACGGAGCTTAGTGAGTTCCTCAAAATACCATACGATCCATCACATAACATACAACACATCATAACCATTCATATGTCTGTGAGACTCGCGGGCTATCCCTGTTCCGCTGAAGACTCACGGGAAGTTCCCGTTCTGTCTTATCGCTCGCAGGCTTTTCCCGTTCCGTCTAATGACTCCCAGGCTATTCCCGTTCCGCCTATTGGCTTGCAGGCTATCCCGTTCCGTCCACAAACAATCATTATCATAGCAATAATTCATACAATTATCATAACATGTAAGATCACCTTAGTCTAACATATCTTCCTTCCTATGCATGCAATATCACCTATAGTATAGTGAGAAGACTCACCTGATTGTAGTTGACTATATCGTTTATCTTTCTCGCCTTTGTATTTCTTTTCAACTTTAACTGTTAACATAATAAGAAATCTATCATTTCTTAATCCTTAACTATATTATAGTCGCATCATAAAACCCTTCAATAATTCCAATATGATACTCCATGATTTATCAAGTAAAGAACGGCCAGGTAGAAGATTAGATGGGGTGGCAGGATCCTTTCAGCATTTTAGCCTTTCGGAAAATCCAACAACCAGATCCCAAGTAATCGGCCTAGTCACCGTCCTCGTAACTAAATCAATCGGTATTATTTTCGGAAATTACGAATTGTTATAATAACGACATTTTAAGGTTTTTGTTTACTATTATTAGAAATGAGTATAATATAACATATGTTATACTTATTAAATATTCTACTTCTTAACAAAAACTATTTTACAATACCTAATTAAGCTATAGAAAGGTTTGTAGTTACCTTATGACCAGTCGTCGAGATCTATAACTCCTTCGTTAGGCTTTTGAGCTTCCTTCCGCTCACTTGCTTACACTCTAGTGCTTAGAAACCTCTATATATTGGATTGAGATTTAGTTGTTTGGTTTATGAGATGTTTTGAGGGGTATTTATACTTGAATTCTTGAATAAAAAATGGCATGACACTTTTGACAAAAGATTTTAATAATATAACTTTGTTGAAATTAATACCTTCTAGAATCAGTCTGTTCAAGACTGGTTTAGCCGACTTTAAACCCATGAAATTCACGTTTTTATTTGATATTCCAGAAATTTATCTCAATACCTTTCCAGGGATGTATTTTACGTATTTATATGATTTTTCTATGATTTATTATGAATTTTTGAAAACAGACTATCTAATCTGTCAATTCCGAACTAATCAGTAAAAACGACACAAAATGCTGATTTTCATATGAAATTGTAACTAAAGTTTTTCTTAGCTTTATAACTACCAACATCATATAATTCCTAACACTGTTATTTTAAGTATATGTTATAATCAGGATACGGGTCTTACAAGTCTCCCCCACTTATTTGGATTTCGTCCCGAAATCCGCATTCTCGAACTCCTCTATGTATTTCCCATCGAGTCCTTATGTCCTTCAAAAATCCTCCTCGTCTTATTGCCGAACCTTTACAAGATTTAATTATCTTTCCCTTTCAACATTCACATACCTTTGTAATAATGCTTAAGGTCTTATTATTCTCATTCACTACATACTTCTTTTCTTCTAATTACTCTAGATGTACAAAAAAAAATGTAACTGTTTCTCACAGTCCCACACATCGACTTGACCGGCCACTATCTACAGCACATATTTAGTACTTTCTAATCTACCTATATACATAGTTAACCTAGTTAACTTGCAACACCTAATTTTTAACACTATTTCGTATTTATATGAATTCGTCATATTTCAACACACATTTGCCTCAATTCAACATTTGTTTTAAATACTTTTTGGCTAAATAAGTCTATTTTTGTAGAATCTCCATATTTTTGTGTTCCACCGAAATATAAAATATACATCATCTTTTGTAAGTTTTTTTTTTTGAGTACTGAACACTCTTTAAACTATTTCCATTATATGAAGACATAAATTTTTGTTTTATTTCAAAAGTCTCTTTATTATCTCGTTCTCACCATAGTGAAGCAGGGAATTTTGAAAAAATGTCACTTGGGGTAGTGAAAAGTCGCATATACTGTAGTTAGTTTGAATTTCGGTAATTAAAACGTGAGGTGTCCTTTCAGTTCCGTGTGTCCTTTCGGTTCCAGCTGCAAGATACTATATATACAGGTATGTAGTATCATTCATTTTCAGTCTCATCCTCTCTTATCACTAGTTTGTTCGTAAAAGAACTCATATTTAAAGCTGAGTCATGGAAAACAGATCTTTAATGGGCGATCTGCCGAACCCTGGACCTGGTTTTCCACAAGGAGAGGGTACTTCAAACCAAGAATTCTTAATAGAGTTCGGTGACTCTAACATTCTAGACATCTATCATCCATACTTCGATTACCTTTCTAATGTTTTGTTTGATTTTGAATTATGGTACAGTCTTCTAGATATACTACCAATAGAGCATCTCCACGATGAGCCGGAAATTTTTCCCGAGTTGAACATTAACTCAGATGATCCGGTGCGTGCATCTGACTTTGCACTTGATCAGACTCCATGCCTTCTACCAGGTTAAATTATTTTGAATGATCCATTTATAAGTATTCTATTTTGTTTTATCATTTGACATGTGTTATTTGTAGACCCATTTGTGGATGGTCTAACTGAGTACAATCCATTCATGGACGTGCACCCAACAAGCAGTGAGTTTGTCCCCATGAATCAAGAATTCATGGCTGGTATTCAGGATGAGAATCAATTACAGAGGACTCATAACATAAATATTGAATTGAATCCCGAGTTTGGGGTTGGTTTTCAATATCAAGATCATCTTCGGTTGATTCAAAGGAATCTAGAAGGATTTCAGAATCCTGAGATTTTAGTTGAAAACGAACAATTATTACCGATAGAGGCCACTAATTTTGATGAATCAATGCCTATCTTTGGGTCAAAAAATCAGGATCATGTTCAAAGTATCCAGAATGATAACAATACAATTGGATTTGAACCTTCTAGTTCATAAAACATAGCAGGTGGCAGTGGAAGAGGTTTCAGACATTTATTAAGTAGGGAAATAATAGCTGAACACTTTAACGAACCAATTGAGAAAGCTGCGAAGGAACTCAACATTGGAACGACACAATTAAAAAAAACGCTGTAGAGAATTAGGTATCAATCATTGGCCCCAACGACAACTTACGAGTTTGCAAACCCTTATTGATCGTGCTGAGGTAAAGAACTACATTTTTTTAATTCCTTTATATCATAAGGTTGAAATTACTAAAGTTATTTGTGCCACAGGAATTTGGTAATGAATTTATTGAGGCAACAGAATTATCGGGAGATTTAATACCCAACCTAAAAAAAGAAAAAGAAGCGATAATTGAAGGGTCACAATCGGGTCTAACAGACGGCACAAAGAAGCTAATACAAGCTGCTCATAAGGTTGTATTTAGGAAAAGAAAAATTCAGGAAAAGGGGGAAACTTCATCAAGAACTCATACACAGCAGCAATCTCTACCATCTAATTCTGGTATGAGTAGTATTAACCCTGGTTTACTTGAGTCTTCGAGTGAGGAGAATTTTTGAGGCTTTGTAGGTGACCTAGCCTGGTTTCCTCCTTCTTATAGCTACCCTCAACTGGTTCCGAATTAGAGCCCTTCCTCATCACTGCCCTACTTACACACGCCCCAAATGAGTCAATATTTAGCCCCTAATCATGGGGTTACAGGTTCCAACCCTATCTAGACCCCATACCTTGGAGTTCCTCCTCCAATAACTGAAAGCATACCACTTCCAAATCCTCGGGAAGGTACAAGTCAACCTAATGATGACAAAGATTGGAGTGTAGAAGATCTTTTCTCGCTTCTTTCTGATTCTCTGGTTTAGGTTAGTAGTTCTGTAAACTTTTCTTAATGTATTAATATAAAGTTGTAGTAATGAATTAAATATATTGACGTGTTACTATAATTTTAATAATTTCATCGATTCAATATAATATTCATGTTGTTCCCTTAATTTTGTATTCCTCTCCCACTTGGACTAAAGTCCAAGTCTGTTTATTCGATTTATAAATATTTTTTTACGAGCCCTTACTCTCGAACGAAAAACAAGCCCACTCTGCTCAGCCAACAACTTGCATCGGGGGCAAACACTATCTCAATAAACATGTTTCGATAATGTATAGATGTTCACATCAACCACCATATGTTACTTATCCGCTTGCGACCCTAGTCAACACCTCTATTGTCAGTTACCTCAATCACGAGTGAGTGATCCAAACTCTCAACCCACACGACCTGATCAATCACTCAAGCAAGATCAATACAAGGGTAGGTAGCCCCACTATTACACAGCACTAGGCATGTACAGAGTTGACTCAAAAATACCCGCTATCATCTCAGGCGCCGCTTGCACCTCTTTGACCGTGAGTTGGAAAACTCACCCTTGCATCCTCTAGTCCCTGTCTGACTTGTGCGCCCATTAGTTGCATGAAAAATAGCTACCACAATAGCACTTTGACATTCTCCCTTTCAACAGTCTTTAAGCTAAGTAATCAACTTAAGCATGATCGGTCCAACCAAACTGGTATGATCACATCTTAATTGTTCCTACTGAACCTCACAATCAACATTCACCAATCGAATGGATAAAGGTTTACCACATTACACTAGCATTTAAGTCAACTATGCTAGACACTCACATACTCAGCTACTTGGATCCTTCGTGACGAACTCCCGACTCAAACGCAGATCATGTGCTTTCGATAGTAGGAGCTCTACTACTACCATCCACACCTATCCATGTTCGTTCCAAGACCCGTCTCGAAATATCCAATTCGCTTATCACCGATAATTTTAACACATATGCCCTTACAAGGCATATGTCAACCCTTCTAGGAATACTTGGAATCCCACCCCCACCCTGCTATTCTAACTAAGACGGAACTTCCTCCAGTGATGACAGATTGTTTCGCGAACGTAGTTGTATACAATATCGAACTAAACAGTCTTTCAAATAAGAGAATCTTCCCTAAGGCAACAACCAAACAAGGAACATGCAATAAGGTCAACTCACACATTCTATGACTATTCAGTCCATATTGTATACAACTTAGTGGAAATCTCTAAGCAACCTATCGGCACTAGCATACAGTTCTATTAGCAAATAGCAGATAATAATACAACAATGTGTGATATCTACCAGGCATTTCAGCAAACATATACCATATGTTTTTTTAACATCCACAATATTAAATACTTAACCCTTTTCCCATACTGGCGTTGGCTGGCAGTACACACTGTGTCTTCAGTTCACCCTTCATAAAACATCTTTCTTTCGTAAAAATGTTTTAAGAAAACTCTTAAGCCTCAACTTGAGTCCAGAACTCACTATGTGAGCCTGATTCTCTCAAGCTGTGCTCTGATACCAACTTGTAGCATCCCAAAATTTTAGGGTAAAATTAAAAAAAAATTAAACGAACACTTTAATATAAGAAAAGCCACTTAATTAATTTTGACAAAATTCCATAACTTATAAGTTTAATGAAAACATCCCAGGATTAACAAAAGTTAATGAAATCACAACATAACGGAACATCCTTTCAAAAACAGTCCTCCAATGAAGCAGCACAGTGTATACACGTCACGCCTTGCCATCCATGGTACCTGATGACCTGAAACAGTAGTTTATATAGGGAAAGGGTAAGCACGGAGCTTAGTGAGTTCCTCAAAATACCATACGATCCATCACATAACATACAACACATCATAACCATTTATATGTCTGTGAGACTCGCGGGCTATCCCTGTTCCGCTGAAGACTCACGGGCAGTTCCCGTTCTGTCTTATCGCTCGCAGGCTTTTCCCGTTCCGTCTAATGACTCCCAGGCTATTCCCGTTCCGCCTATTGGCTTGCGGGCTATCCCGTTCCGTCCACAAACAATCATTATCATAGCAATAATTCATACAATTATCATAACATGTAAGATCACCTTAGTCTAACATATATTCCTTCCTATGCATGCAATATCACCTATAGTATAGTGAGAAGACTCACCTGATTGTAGTTGACTATATCGTTTATCTTTCTCACCTTTGTATTTCTTTTCAACTTTAACTGTTAACATAATAAGAAATCTATCATTTCTTAATCCTTAACTATATTATAGTCGCATCATAAAACCCTTCAATAATTCCAATATGATACTCCATGATTTATCAAGTAAAGAACGGCCAGGTAGAAGATTAGATGGGGTGGCAGGATCCTTTCAGCATTTTAGCCTTTCGGAAAATCCAACAACCAGATCCCAAGTAATCGGCCTAGTCACCGTCCTCGTAAGTAAATCAATCGGTATTATTTTCGGAAATTACGAATTGTTATAATAACGACATTTTAAGGTTTTTGTTTACTATTGTTAGAAATGAGTATAATATAACATATGTTATACTTATTAAATATTCTACTTCTTAACAAAAACTATTTTACAATACCTAATTAAGCTATAGAAAGGTTTGTAGTTACCTTATGACCAGTCGTCGAGATCTATAACTCCTTCGTTAGGCTTTTTCCTTCCGCTCACGTGCTTACACTCTAGTGCTTAGAAACCTCTATATATTGGATTGAGATTTAGTTGTGTGGTTTATGAGATGTTTTGAGGGGTATTTATACTTGAATTCTTGAATAAAAAATGGCATGACACTTTTGACAAAAGATTTTAATAATATAACTTTGTTGAAATTAATACCTTCTAGAATCAGTCTGTTCAAGACTGGTTTAGCCGACTTTAAACCCATGAAATTCATGTTTTTATTTGATATTCCAGAAATTTATCTCAATACCTTTCCAGGGATGTATTTTACGTATTTATATCATTTTTCTATGATTTATTATGAATTTTTGAAAACAGACTATCTAATCTGTCAATTCCGAACTAATCAGTAAAGATTGCATTTTTTACCATAGATAATGACTTTTTCAAGCTTACTATTATTTTTGGTAATTATACTAGACTCAATTTGTAAACTTTGTGCATTGGTTTGAGGTCCAAACGAGTTTCCTAGAATTAATTATGATTTTTCTAAAAACGACACAAAATGCTGATTTTCATATGAAATTGTAACTAAAGTTTTTTCTTAGCTTTATAACTACCAACATCATATAATTCCTAACACTGTTATTTTAAGTATATGTTATAATCAGGATACGGGTCTTACATGAACCCTAAGTTCATTATCATCCACAAAAAGCTGAAGTTCGTCTGTGACCTTCACAACATATTGCCTCTGGTCTGTCACTCTCAAAACAGTCGCTGGGTACCAACCTCTCTTATGCCAAACCTCCACCATGTCGAAGGGCTTGAAGTCCACCAGTACTCTTGGTGGCACTGGCTGAAGCGCACCCCAACCTCATGAAACCCTCATGGGTCTCCCTGTCACACTGTCAGTCAAAGTGGTTAATTTTATTTCATATCTGTGCAGCCAGATACCCTCGATTACGCCCCCATAAGTTCCACCCTGAAACCCCCCTTCCTCCAGCATCTTCACCTCCACCTTGTCCCAGCGCCTGAAAGGACTCTCAGCCATTTTTTTATACTCAAGTGTAGTTATGTATATTTTTTTGTGTGTTTTTTTATTTTCTACTTCTTGCTTCCTTTTATAGACCAATGCAGCGATCTCGAGACTTCTGTTTTGGGAGATTCACTTCTCCTGGAATAAATGCTTGATGTGACAAATCACCTTTTAATCTTCTCAAGGTGATCCTGTCGGAGATTTTTTCGATTTGATGGTGATCATTGATCTAGTTTGCAACTCTAACACCTACGTCCCTAGAAGCATGCTGCTGTATGTGACTTAAGTCTCATTTCTCAGTGGCACGACTGGCCCTGAGATGTAATAGAGCTACTGACTCTCATCAATGTTCCAACATAGTCTATCCATTGATGAGAGATTGCCATGTCCCCTTGTTAAAATTTTTCTTCTGGCATGAGTGATTTTTCTCTTTGTCTCTTACAGACCCTGTCCCTGGAAACATGCTACCGCATGTCAAGTCTTATGTCCTGCTGAGACATTAAGCACTGACCCACCTCATCAGCTGACCGCCGTATTAGTTGATGATTGTATTGTTTGGTCCTACAAAGACAAAGGGTTATTCTTCTATTGAAATTCTTTACCAGACCACGTCCCTAGACGCTGCTGCTGCATGCACGCCCTGCAAGCCAATTGATCCCTCCATGTGTACATGCAAAGCCATCAGCATATGAAGTATTGGCTGGTCCTCTTGGCCAAGGGATCATTTGGTCATTTGTCGCTGAGATTAACAGTTCTCGCTTCCGCCTTTATCTTTCGTATCTCAGCCACAGATCTTGACCATTGATGATTGCCACCTGTCCCAGACATTTCGGCTTCATAATCATCATGAGATCCTCTCCCGATCTTTTCGCCTTCCTTATCGCCCTCACTCAAAAATACATCCCCTAAATATCTCCCAAACTCATTTTTTCAAATTCCTTAAACCCTCTCTCCCACGCAAACATCTCCTTCACCATAAACCCTAATTAGCCTCTCTGCCTCCAACAAAAATGTATCGTCTGTTCGAGTTCGTTCCTTCATCTGATCTCGCTAAAGCTGCTGCATCTCCTGCATCAAATGTTCTCATTCTCTCAACAAATGTGGCAGACTCCTTTGTTATTCCTTCAAAGTTCAAGGATCAGGGTTTCGAGCAGTTCGTCAACTTCTTGAAAGGGCATCCCCTTAATTTCGCAATTTTGAGTATGCCAGATGTCTTTAAACCTTCCTTGGTTGCAGAATTTTGGTACACGTGCAACTATATTGCTGATTCCGACTCAATCCTTGGAACAATCAGCAATGGCCGTACTCAGGTCTCTCCATCGGTCGACACACTCAGACGTTGTCTTCGTTTGCCATTCTCTGCTCCCTTCTCTGATCTCTCATCTGAAGAAGGTGCAAAAACGGTTGTCCACTTTCTGGGTTATGACTCTGGTCTCGCTAGAAAACGAGATGCAGAGAAAACAGTTCTTCGTCAATGCTTTCCTGCAGGATGGAAGTTTTTGACCGGGGTTACTGGAAGATTTCTGGGTTACAAGCAAAGCAGTATAGACCAACTCAATACGTATGAACTCCGTCTTCTGTATGGAATGGTCATTAACAAGAATTTCGATTATGCACGCCTTATCTTTGATCATTTGGTAACTCTTGTGTCTTGCAAGACTCGCACAAGCTACGTTGCATTTCCAAGATTCCTGGCTCTAGCTCTAAGCTTTGAGTCACTTGAATACGGTTCAGCTGCTGACTCTGCATGCTCCCTTCCATTACTGTCACCAAATATTTTTGGTACATCTGCTCCGACAGCAAATGATCTTTCCATGCTTGCTTGCATGACTGGGTGGATTTCTACACCACATCAGGGGGTATGTCTTTCCAGGACCACTCATCTTGTCCTTCTGATAGTGACTCTTGCTAACCCTGAAGACTCTGCAGCCTCTGGGTCTCAACCTCCAACTTCACAAAGTACTCCTTCGGCTTTTCCAACCTCCCAGCCCTCTCAAACCGCAGAAAGCTCTTCAGACGGTGAAAGAACTCAGTCTGATTCTTCTTCTGAATCCTCAAGTTCCTCCTCTGAATCTCCGTCTGACTCCACTGATCCTGAAAGTGCTCCAATGGTTGTATTTGAGATTGTGACGCTTCTCCCTCAGACCTTCTTGCCAGTCAGCATGATTCCATCCCCTGTACGAGGAACCGGACATATTCGCTTTGCATCACCTGAACCTGAACAAGAACCTGAACCAGAACCAGCAATCACCCTTGCTCCTCAAGATCCACCACCATCTTTTCCTTTGCATATCTACTTCTCTTCTCCTGAACCTGGCCCATCAACCGGTCCCGCACCATCCACTGGTCCTGAACCCTCAGCTGGTCCTGCACCCACTTCCAGCTCCTCTCAGCTGGATACCATTCAAGCTTCTCTTCAGACTTTGATTGGGATGTCTCAAACTCAATCTTCCAGACTACAACAACTCGAAACTGACGTTGCATACTTGAAGGAATTGTTCTGCTGGTCATTGGTCGACATCATGTCACACCTAAAGAATTTCGCAAAAATATTTGAACATTTTAAAACAACTTTTATACAAGAAGCTATGAGTTTACAAAAGATAACTATCACAAAACCAAATTATAATGAAATAAACATAATAATGTGCGGAAGCAAAATAATAATAATGTCCCAAAATGGAAATTCTTCTAGTAGTGGTATCCCGGTGCTCCAAGTCACGCCTCAGCCTCTTTAATCTTAATACCTGAAAATGTTAGGGGAAACCGTAAGCATAAAGCTTAGTGAATTCAAACACAGACATCATATCAATATTCACATTTACTAATCCAAATCCAAATTCAATTATAATTACATTCATAAGCAAGGAACGAATCAATGCTTATATTCAATAGGGAGGACTTGTAGGTTTCAGCCGCACCGGGTAAATCCCGTATCCTTTGGCCCCGATCCCCGCACCTTATAAAGAGTATAACGTTGGTGATCTTACCTAACTACCCCTCATAGTATTAATCAATCCCATACAATGCAAATGTACGATTTTATAATAATAATATAGCATGCTTTAAATATTAAATCTAAACAATCACACACGTGCTATCTAGCAAACACAAACACTAATACAACGGTGTGAGAGAACTCACCTTGAGTGAATGAGTAATGGATGGGAGTCAATATAAGGCTACCAAGCTTGTGCAAACTTCAAGGCTTCACCTAAATAGAACTAAAGGTTAGAAGAGTGAAGTTGTGAAACTAAGAAATGAGAAGGGAGTAATCATAGCAAGGACTCTAAAACAGTCCTGCTGATCGGGACTGAATTACTCCAAAATACACAATAGAAACATAGGATTAAATAATTTTTCCAAGAAACTACAATGGCTTAGGTTTCCACAACCATAAGGAACTCCTCATAACTCCAAAGGATGTAAGAGATATGAATTTTACAGAACGACTTGTCACTGCAGTCTTTGGACGGACAGTTAGGTGGTTTTGACCAATTCTATCCAACTTGTGGGTGGGATTAGCCCCAACCAAAAATCAGAGGAACATTAGACACCAACATACAAGTCTCAGAGTTGGAATCGATTAAAAAGGGTTTCCCAAGCTCTAGATATAAAAATCACAAGGTGGTCAATCACAGAATCAGCATAAGTTGGTGACTGTCCATTGACCTGGAGTGTGGGTCCATTCTAACCAAGTTATAATAAGAATTAACGACCCATATTATCCAGATATTAAATTAACTATGTAATGTACATGTGGGTATTTGGAATCACTCAGGATCATTTCCCAAACCCTAGTAATGATAAAAACAAAATGACATATCCCAGCAGACCCGGATCAGACCCAACAGCAGAGAAGCTGTTTTTTCGCTTAGGTAAAGTCCTTTTTATCGAGGGTGCCTTTTAAGAAAGTTACCCAACTCGATTTTTGAACTTTGGGCACTGATATGGGGTGCATTTGAGTTCTATAACTCGAGATATGATTTTTACAAGAAGGGGGACTCACCAGTGAAATCTGACAGAAACCCTAGGTTATGTTGCGAAATTCATAACTCAGTATCTAAACCTTGAAATCAAAATTCCTCCGGTCAGAGTCTGGATATATGTCTTTAGAACCGGCGGTTAAAATTTCGTGGCAATCTGACCTTTCAATCTCCGGGAATCGCCCAAACAATGTGGCTATGTTCTCAAATCCGGGAATATAGAGGGTTAGGGAGAGAAAGAGAGTGAGCCGAGGGAGAGAGAAGGAGAGGGAGAGGGAGCCATGAAAGAGAGGGTGGAGTGGAGGAATTAGGGTTTTTTGAACCCTAATATATTAGATTAGTGGGCTAAACCCTAAAGCCTTTGGGCTAGAAGACTATCTAAGCTTTAATTGGGTTTGGCTATAAACTCATGGACTTAATTATATGATTAAAAGATAGGAATAATTATAAGCCCAATCTTTTAATTAATCATACCTTAATTAATTAAATTAATATAATGCCTCATAATTAATTAATTAAAATAAATAACGTACCAAGAAAAACCGGGCGTTACAAATCTCCCCCACTAGGAACGGACTTCGTCCTCGAAGTCATTGCCAACAAATAAATCTGGATAATGAGCCCTCATCTCGTCCTCCGGTTCCCACGTCCATTCCGAACCGCGTCTATGTCGCCACTGAACCTTAACCAAGTTTATAGTTTTGTTCCGAAGGGTCTTCGTTTCCCGATCTAGAATCGCGACTGGTTGCTCAACATAGTTGAGACGCTCATCAATCTGGATATCCTCCAATGGTGCCACTGTGGTCTCATCAACGACACACTTCCGCAGTTGAGAAACGTGGAAGGTGTCATGGATCATGCTGAGCTCCTCAGGTAACTCTAAACGATAGGCCACCTCCCCAACGCGAGCAATGACCTTGTATGGTCCAATGAATCGTGGTCCTAGCTTTCCCCGCTTCCGGAAACGGATTACGCCTTTCCAGGGAGAGACTTTTAACAACACAGTGTGTCCCACCTGAAATTCGAGGTCTGAGCGTCTTTTGTCGGCATAGCTTTTCTGACGACTCCTTGCCGTGGCCAAATGGTCTCATATCATCTGAATCTTTTCTATAGTTTGCAGCACGATCTCGGTACTCCCAAGTCAAGGTTATTAAACTCCCGAGTTTACTCTTAAACTCTTACGAGTTTACGATCCCAGATTCCAAAACGATCCCGATTCCATATACTCCAGAATCCAGACTAATTTAGTTTTATGTCATTGCAGTTGGTGGACTAAACTTGGGAGAAGAAAGTGTGGATGTAGAAGAGAGAAATGATATGATGGATGATTCGTTTGTTATTTTAGATTAAATTAGATTGGATATGTCTATTAGCTATTTTGAATCTTAGAATTTTTTTTTGTAAATTGTAAACTTATGGTATAATATGTATTTCTTCATTTTTTGTGCTTTTGGTAGAATCTTACGATGCGATCCGATCCTACGATCCCGATTTTACAAAACAAAAAACGATCCTAGATAGGATCTCGAGTTTGATAACCTTGTCCCAAGTACCCTCTGCCCTACCTCGCCCCAACAAACAGGCGTTCTACACTTCCTTCCATACAAGGGTTCATACGGGGGCATCTTAAAGCTGGAGTGATAACTGTTGTTATAGGAGAACTCGGCTAGATGCAAGTGATCATCCCAACTACCCCCAAAATCGATCGCACATGCCCGAAGCATGTCTTCCAGTGTCTGAATCGTCCTCTCACTCTGCCCGTTCGTCTACGGGTGGAAGGCTGTGCTAAAGTGTAATCGTATACCCATCTCTTCCTGAAATTTCCGCCAAAACCGAGAAGTAAAACGGGTGTCACGGAGACAATAGAAACGGGCACACCATGCAATGAGACAATCTCACGATCAAAGATCTCGGCCAACTTCTTTGCAGATGAACACTCCTTTATGGCCAAGAAGTGAGCGCTCTTAGTTAGACGGTCGATAATCACCCAAATAGTATCAACTCCACGGGCAGTCCTAGGCAGCTTAGTGATAAAATCCATGGTCAGATGCTCCCATTTCCATTCCGGAATCTCCAAAGGTTGCAATTTCCCATGTAGTTTCTGGTGCTCCGCCTTGACCTTCCGGCAGGTCATACATTCTTCCACATACCGGGCTATATCATTCTTCATTCCGTGCCACCAGTAACCCTCCCGAAGATCCAGATACATTTTGGTAGCACCTGGATGTATGGAGATTTTAGACTTGTGAGCTTCCTCCATTAAGGTATTACGGTTGCCTCCTGTAAATGGAACCCAAACTCTACCATGGCGTCTCAACAAACCTCGACTATCGAGTTCCATTTTGGGCAGTTCATTCTCAATTTTCTCCTGCTTGATGTTCGTTGCCGTCTTTTGAGCATCACGGATCAGGTCTAGCAAGGGCGACACCATCGTCATACGGAGGCACTTAGCTCGAATGGGCTCGGCAGACGGTTTGCGACTGAGAGCATCAGCCACCACATTAGATTTATCGGGGTGGTAGTGAATTTCGCAGTCATAGTCTTTCACCACATCCAGCCATCTAATCTGCATCATGTTCAGATCTTACTGATCCAACAAATACTTCAAGCTCTTATGGTCGGTATATACAATAAACTTTACCCCATAGAGATAATGTCTCCAAATCTTGAGTGCAAATACCACAGCCCCAAGCTCCAAGTCATGAGTGGGGTAGTTTTGCTCGTGGGGTTTTAGCTGTCGGGAGGCGTAGGCTATAACCCGCCTCGCTGCATCAGTACTGCACCAAAACCCAGAAGTGATGCGTCACAATAAACCACTATATCCTCCACCCCATCCATTAGGGCCAAGATTGGTGCATCACATAATCGGGATCTCAATTCATCAAACGCCGCTTGCTGTTCCGGGCCCCACACAAATTTCTCTGATTTCTTGGTCAGTCGGGTAAGTGGTAACGCAATCTTTGAGAAATTTTCTATGAATCCACGGTAGTAACCAGCTAAACCCAAAAAGCTACGAATTTCGGAAGGCGTTTTTGGAACCTCCCACTGCTTAATGGTTTCAACTTTGGCTTGGTCGACCTTGATACTTTCTTTGTTCACCACATGCCCCAAAAACTGAACCTCTTCTAACCAAAACTCACACTTCGAGAGCTTAGCATAAAGCTTTTCTCTCGCGAGAGTCTCCAAAACTTCCCGAAGATGTTGCTCATGCTCCTCCTTGGTCTTAGAGTAGACTAATATGTCCTCAATAAACACAATCACAGAGTGGTCAAGCATCGGGCTGCACACCCGATTCATGAGGTCCATAAAAGCGGCGGGTGCGTTGGTGAGCCCAAAAGGCATCACCACGAACTCATAATGCCCACAGCGAGTACGGAATGCGGTCTTCTCAATGTCTTCTTCTCGGACTCGCATCTGGTGGTAACCGGACCATAAATCAATCTTGGAGAACCAAGATGCTGAAGGGTTTCTATGCAATCAATGAACACAAAATAACCTAAGGTTCACATGCAACCCTAATATTGATCTATGTTTTCTTCTATGAAGATTAGAACTAAGAACCTAAAGGATACAATTCAATTCTAAAGAAGAATCAAGAAAAACCAACCTTAGATCTTATGATCCTTTTAAGCAGCAGCAAAATTATCCTGCCTCAGATGAAAGTCACACCCAGGTGATGGAAGAATCAGTCCAGCAGAGTAAATCCAGAGAGAAGATGGCGTCCAGAATGAGGTGCCAGGGGGTTCCTTTTATAGCCTCCAAGGGTTACACCTGAAACCCTAAGGAGCCTCCAATTGGACAAGGCTTTTGACCACTTGGACCAGGCTTACCAAAACCCTAATTAGGGTTTCGCCAAACCCTTGGAGATGCCTCCAAGGTGGCGCCACATTTGGTCCCTGGTTTTTCCTGGCCAGTTATTCAACTATTGAATAAATACCAAACCAGTCCCTGCACCTTTTAATTAATTAATTTAATCTCCAAATTAAATCCAATTAATTCTAGATTAAATCTCAATTAATTAATATAGTTTCTAATTAATATATTAGCACTTAAATATATTAATAAACCATATATATATTTTCTATTGATTTATTATACAATTAATAAATCAACTATTCTCTCTACTGAACTATCTTTCCTCCACCCATGAGGGCAACCCAAATGGACTTTGCTTTTAATCATAAGATAAAAGTTCAATTACAAGTCATGGCTTAGACACCTAATCCAACAGTCTCCCACTTGGATAAGTCTATGACTTTAATTGTCTGAACTCTGACCCAGTCAGTTCTGTCCAAAGATAAGTGATCAGATGATCCTCCGTCCAACAAGATATTTTCAGACCCAAGACATGGATAAAATCAATCTGGTCTGATTCACTGTTCCTCGATTTCCGATTTGCATATGACTCTTAGACTACCAATTTAGTCCCGGTTGGCCAACCATTTTAGTCAACTTCAAAATCATCGAGAGGCCTACAGATATCTGTTTCCCGTTAGGGTCAAGGGACGAATAAACTTCGACTCATATACTTATGTCTTTTACCAGACAAATCACTCACAACAATACGTTTTATAACACCGAGTTACCGATGCGTTTTCATATTATCAATGAACAACCGTCTAATAAATCATAACTCATATGTCTTAGCTTAAAGATCAAAAGATATTATCGTCTCAACATTGCTCGTGATGTAATCCATGAAGCAATCCATTGAGCGCGGGTTTATCCAATACTCAAATCTCCATTTCCAAGTACTCACGAATGGTTCAGCAATCCAATTGCAATGTCTAACTCCTTAGACAATCTATTACCAATTCATGACAGTCTTACTTCACACTTACTCCCTTAAAGTGTAATCGACTGTGGATATTTGAATAATCCAATTATTCAGGAAGTAAAACATGCAAAATGAAACACAATGATAAAGTACTGACAAGAGTAGTGAACCATAATAAATCTCTATTATTAAATCACAAGAGTCAAATACAATACATTGTTACAAGTTTCGAACCTATCTAATTACTAAAACTTATATCATCTCTTAATCCAATGCTCCTAGCATGCTGATTATGCTTAATCCTACTCAGAGCCTTTGTCAAGGGATCTGCAGGATTATCTTCCGATGATACCCTCTTTACAAGGAGGTGACCTTCTTCTACCCTATGCCTGATGTAGTGGTACTTTCTGTCGATATGTCTGGACTTTCCATGATCTCGCGGTTCCTTTGTCAAGGCGACCGCACCTTCATTATCGCAGAACAGTTCCAAGGGCTCCTGAATACTCGGGACTACTCCAAGGTCACCGATAAAGTTCTTCAGCCAAGCCGCTTCCTTTGACGCTTCACTTGCTGCTATGTACTCTGATTCGCACGTAGAATCAGCCACTGTTTCTTGCTTGGAACTTTTCCAAGTCACTGCTCCACCGTTCAAAAGGAATACCCAGCCCGACTGAGACCGACCACTGTCTCTATCCGTCTGAAAGCTGGCATCTGTATATCCTTCAACTCTCAAGGTATCACTGCCACCGAGGACTAACACCATGTTCTTTGTCCTTCGCAGATACTTGAGTATATTTTTCACAGCTATCCAATGCGCCCTTCCAGGGTTACCCTGGTACCGACTGACCATGCTTAAGGCAAAAGCCACGTCAGGGCGAGTACACGTCATAGCGTACATGATCGATCCCACAGCCGAAGCGTATGGTACTCGACTCATCTCAGCTATTTCCTCGTCTGTACTCGGACTTTGAGTCTTACTCAGCTTCGCATTACTTTGGATAGGCAGCTCTCCCTTCTTGGAATTTTCCATACTAAACCTCTTTAGTACCTTATCCAAGTATGTACCCTGACTGAGTCCAATCAGTCTCTTCTTCCTATCTCTCAATATTCTAATCCCAAGAATATAGGCAGCCTCTCCTAGGTCCTTCATGGCGAAACATTTCCCAAGCCAAGCCTTAACATCTTGCAAGGTTGGAATATCGTTTCCCATGAGCAGTATGTCATCGACATACAGCACCAGAAAAGTGACTATACTCCCACTAGCCTTGACATATACGCAGGACTCATCCTCGCTCCTAAAGAAGCCAAACTCTTTGACTTTCTCATGGAAACAAAGATTCCAGCTGCGAGAAGCTTGCTTCAATCCGTAGATTGATCTCTCAAGCTTACACACCTTATTAGGATACTTTGCATCGACGAAACCCTCTGGCTGATTCATGTAAACATCCTCAGTCAGCTTCCCATTAAGGAAAGCGGTTTTGACGTCCATCTGCCAAATTTCATAGTCATGAAATGCAGCTATGGCCAGCATAATCCTAATAGACTTTATCTTAGCTACTGGTGAGAAGGTCTCGTCATAGTCAACCCCTGGGGTTTGAGTAAAGCCCTTCGCAACCAGTCTCGCCTTGAAAGTGTGTACCTTTCCGTCCATGTCTGTCTTCTTCTTGAAGATCCATTTGCACCCGACTGTCTTTCGACCCGGCACATTGTCAACCAAGTTCCAAACTTGATTGTCATACATGGACTTGATCTCGCTATCCATGGCCTCTTTCCACTTGGCAGACTCAGGGCCCGCCACTGCTTCCTGGTAGTTAGCTGGTTCATCCAAATTTATCAGTGTCCTATCACTGACAAAAGTGTCCCCATCCGAAGTTATATGGAACCCATAAAACTCGGGTGGCATGCTAACCCTACTAGAACGCCTAAGAGGTAAGGATACATCTGTCGGTCCAACAGGAACTTCATCCTCATGTTGGTTGCTAGTTTCTCCTAAGGTTGCGTCATCTGATGACTCTTGAATTTCTTCCAGATCAATGGTACTCCCACTGTCCTCTTTGAATACGAGCTCTCTCTCTCGAAAGACTGCTCGTCTAGCTACAAAGACCACGTCCTCGCTCGGTCTGTAGAATAGATATCCAAAGGACTGTTTGGGATAACCAATGAAGAAACACCTTTCACTTCTGTCTGCGAGTTTGTCTTGAGTCTCTCGTCTAACGAAAGCCTCACAACCCCAGACCTTGATATGTGCCAACGAGGGAGCTTTCCCCGTCCACATCTCATGAGGTGTTTTCGCAACCTTCTTAGTTGGGACAAGATTGAGGATATGGGCGGCAGTCTCTAAGGCATACCCCCAGAAGTGAATGGGAAGTGAAGCTCGACTCATCATGGAACGAACCATGTCCAACAGGGTTCGGTTGCGCCTCTCTGCAACACCGTTCAACTGTGGTGTCCTGGGAGGTGTCAACTGCGAAACTACTCCGCATTCCTTTAGATAGTCCAGGAACTCGATACTTAGATACTCTCCGCCTCTGTCGGATCTGAGCATCTTTATCTTCCTGCCTAATTGATTCTCTACTTCGTTCTTAAACTCTTTGAACTTTTCAAAGGTGTCCGACTTGTGCTTGATCAAGTAGATGTAACCGTATCTACTAAAATCGTCGGTAAAAGTCACGTAGAACCGCGTGCCATCCTTTGTGGTTGATCTGAATGGACCACACACATCCGTGTGAATAATGTCCAATAGACCCTCACCTCTTTCAAAAGACCCTTTGAAAGGTGATTTAGTCATCTTGCCCAACAGACAAGATTCGCATACATCATCCGACTTGAGGTCGAATGATTCCAACACTCCATCCTTTTGGAGTTGGGCGATGCGTTTCTTGCTGATGTGCCCGAGCCGACTATGCCACAGACATGCCTTTTCCACGTCACTAGTAGAATCAATATAATTTACACTTTGTCCTAGATTGTCAACACATTTCACAGTTTCATACACACCATTACAAGGATAAGCAGTAAAATTCAAAATACCATTTTTGAAAACAGAAATAGATCCAATATTATTATCAAAAGAAAAATGAAATCCTTGTCTGAATAATGCGTGAAATGAAATAATATTTCTTGCCATTTCTGGCGAATAGCAACAATCTAATAAATCTAAACAAACTTCACTACTAAGCACTAAACTATAAACTCCAATCTTGGTAACAGGGGACGATCTCCTATTGCCCATGATCAAGTTCAGTCTACCGTGCTCCACCTCCCTGCTTTCCTTTAGGCCCTGCATATCAGAACAAATGTGAAAACCACATCCTGTATCAAGGACCCAAGAATTAGAAGATGGTGAGTTTTTAGAGATAGTGTATATACCTGCTGTCGATGGCTTTACTTTCCCATCCTTGACATCCTGCAAGTATTTGGGGCAGCTTCTCTTCCAATGGCCCTTTTCTTTGCAGTAGAAACAGTTTGCTTCATCGGGGTTGGCCACACAAGGAATTTGGGAAGTCTTGGTTCTCGAGCCATTACTGGATGACCCGGCCTGAACCTTTTCCCTCCAATTTTGTTTAGGAGGGCCCTTCCTTTTCTTTCCTCTGCCACTTCCAATGGCTAGAACGGGCTGATTAACCGAGGGTACACTTTTACCCTTCATCCCGTCTTCAGCTACTCGAAGCATGCGATGCAACTCAGCCATATTAGCCTGATTGTTGTTCAAATGATAAGCCAGCCTGAACTGGTCATAAGAACTCGGCAACGAGTTAAGCACTATGTCAACGGCCAACTGTTCCGGTACAGGCATCGCAAGCTTTCTAAGCCGCTCCACGTAACCTTGCATTCTTTGCACATGAGTGCAGATGGATTCTCCATCTTTGGGTTTGCTGTTCGTGAAGTCCTTGACCACTTCGCACCTTTCGATGCGCTCTTGCTTGCGGAACTTTTCCGCTAGCTCCTTGTGCATCTCATAGGGCCAGTAGTCTTCGTATATTCTCTGCAATTCGGGGTTCATTGTGGCGATCATGATGCAGGCCACTTTGGTTGCATCATCAGTATGTTTTTGGTACGAGGCAATTTCCTCGGGAGTAGCAGTTTCGGGGTCGACATCGACAAGCTCGGTCTCGAGAACATACTCTTTGTTCTCATACCTCAGAGCCATCTTGATGTTTCTAATCCAGTCATTATAGTTTGTCCCGTTCAATTGAACCCTGGAACATAGTGAGAGGATTGAGGGAACACTGGAGTTTGATTGGGGAGCGGATTGATCAGTAGAAGACATCTATAAAAGAAGGTAAGTTTAATTAGATACTTGTCGGTCCTTATAATAACCCAATATAAAATAAGGCTAGGATCCAACTATAACAATTTGCAACATAGAAGAGGGATGCCGTAATCTATAAGCAAATTTTATAAAGGTAGGCGAATGACGATTCAGCCGATTCCACCGCGGAAAAATAATCTTATTATAAATGGAATTCCTAGTTTCTTATGAGATTTATTGAACTGTTCAATAGCATGTTTAATCTCGGATATGCCCCACCGTTTGTGACTGGGATGCCGAGGATCACAAACCGGGTGTGAATAACCATGCAAATTAGCTTGGTGTTCTCGGGATCCATTATCATCTCAAATTGATGTGCCGGTAAACCACACACGCTCCATCAACAATGATAACACCCGAGACACCCATTGCCACTCTTTATGAACCCCTATTGGTGTGCCGGTAAACCACACACGCTCCACCAACGTTTCATAAAGTGCAATGTGCAATTTCATGGGGTAGCATCAAATTCACATTTTCCTAAAGTAACTAGATTGGGATTTGTTTTAGGGTTCTAGTACTTTCAATTATAGCATTATACTTTTAAGAGGCTTAGCGGTTCTATCATACCCGTTCAGCTAACGACACTCGACTGACCAGGAGAGCGGTGGGTAAGAGTAGATACCCATTAGACTAACATTTTATAGTCAGTCGCCTTATACCCTCTTTATAGGACAGTTTTGTGAATGAGGCTTACTAGCGGTAGACTAACCAATTTTCTTATACATATTAAATTAACTTTTAATTTTAAATATATATAAGATATATTTTAATCTCATTAAAATATCTTTAGAATTAATTAAATTCTAATTTTCTCAAATTATTCTAATTTTCTTGAAAATTTTAATTAATTCTTAAGGCAGATTTAATTTGCCTTTAATTAATCAATTAATTAAATTAATTAAATCTAGGTTACAGATTACCAATTAATCAAATTAATTAACCTGTAATGGTCCCATGAATTTCGAAAATTACAAGCCAAGGAATTAGGGTTCAAGTTATTTTAGTTGATTTAGATACCAAAAATAACAACACATAATTAAGGCAAGCAAATCAAGCATTCAAGGGGGACCAAGGGAGGGTGGCGGCTAGGGTTAGGAAACCCTAGCCTTGGGATCGATTTTGGCCTCCTCCCAAGGGTTAATTTTCGCCAATAACCCTTAGGCACAAAACAATTCAAGCAGTTCATAATCAAACACAAGAAAACAAGCTAGCTCTGATACCACTGAAGGGTTTCTATGCAATCAATGAACACAAAATAACCTAAGGTTCACATGCAACCCTAATATTGATCTATGTTTTCTTCTATGAAGATTAGAACTAAGAACCTAAAGGATACAATTCAATTCTAAAGAAGAATCAAGAAAAACCAACCTTAGATCTTATGATCCTTTTAAGCAGCAGCAAAATTATCCTGCCTCAGATGAAAGTCACACCCAGGTGATGGAAGAATCAGTCCAGCAGAGTAAATCCAGAGAGAAGATGGCGTCCAGAATGAGGTGCCAGGGGGTTCCTTTTATAGCCTCCAAGGGTTACACCTGAAACCCTAAGGAGCCTCCAATTGGACAAGGCTTTTGACCACTTGGACCAGGCTTACCAAAACCCTAATTAGGGTTTCGCCAAACCCTTGGAGATGCCTCCAAGGTGGCGCCACATTTGGTCCCTGGTTTTTCCTGGCCAGTTATTCAACTATTGAATAAATACCAAACCAGTCCCTGCACCTTTTAATTAATTAATTTAATCTCCAAATTAAATCCAATTAATTCTAGATTAAATCTCAATTAATTAATATAGTTTCTAATTAATATATTAGCACTTAAATATATTAATAAACCATATATATATTTTCTATTGATTTATTATACAATTAATAAATCAACTATTCTCTCTACTGAACTATCTTTCCTCCACCCATGAGGGCAACCCAAATGGACTTTGCTTTTAATCATAAGATAAAAGTTCAATTACAAGTCATGGCTTAGACACCTAATCCAACAGATGCTCCCTGCAGCTGATCAAAAAGGTCGTCAATACGTGGTAGCGGGTATCTGTTCTTTATCGTGCGCTTGTTCAACTCCCTATAATCGATACACATACGCTGGGTGCCATCCTTCTTCTTGACAAAAAGAATAGGAGCACCCCATGGCGAAGAGCTAAGCCATATAAAACCCTTACTACTTAACTCTTGAAGTTGCTCCTGGAGTTCTTTCATTTCGGGTGGCGCCAACCGATATGGAGCTTTAGCTGTCGGAGTCGCACCCGGCAATAGATCAATGTGGAACTCCACTTGCCGAATAGGGGGCAAGCCAGGGAGTTCCTCCAGAAAAACAACGCTGAAGTCGGAAACAACCGGGATTTCATTAAGTACTCTGGCAGCAGAACAAGAAGCGAGGGCCAAACGAGGAGTATCTCCCTGAATGATAAGTTCTCCGCCCTTAGGGTTTCGAACGCAAACTTGTTTCTTACGATAGAGGATTTCCGCATCAAACGCGTCAAGCCAATCCATACCCACGATAACACAAAGATCTCGCATTGCAATGGGAATAAGATCAATAGGGAATTCAACCCTGGAAAATTCGAGAGTACAGCCCCGATACACGTCGGTGACATAAATCATACGGTTATTGGCAACTTCGATAACCATTAGGCGAGCCAATTTTCCGATACTACGACCCAGACGATTAATGAATGTGCGAGATACAAAAGAATGAGTAGCACCGCTGTCGAACATAACAACAGCGGGCTCGGAGTCTAACAAATAAATGCCTGATCCACAACATATAAACAATATTTAAACTACCATCAAATTTAAACAATACAAGAGTGAAGGAGAATGAAGGAAAGGGGATTTTACCTGCCACAACCGCGGTAATCGCCGACTCCTCTGCAGTCAGTTGGTGAACACGTCCTCGTGTCACCATGGTAGTTCCCTTAGATGACGATGCACCCGCGGGTTTCATACCCCCGCCTCCACCACTATTCTTCAACAGTGGGCAATCAGGCTTCTTGTATCCCTTCTCGTTGCAGTTAAAACAGGTAGGAACCAAAGAGGGAACCTGTGGTGATGCCACCACCACTGAGGACTTGCAATTCTTCCAATGATGACCCGGCTTCTTGCAGTTGTAACACACTAACCGACTCTTGTCGTCCTGTCCTGCAGACGGCCTATACTCGTATCTCGTCTTCCCACCGTTCTTCTGCTTCTTATGTGCATCACCGGACGTCTTGGTCAGGGCGTGGTCCACCTTCCTCTTGTGCTGCTGGGTCTGTAACTCAATCTCCCTCCTCTTAGCGGCATCCATAACAGCTGACAGTGTTGTGAACTCCTGCATGCTCACAAACTCCCGTATCTCCGTACGAAGGGCATCCTTATACCTGCTAACCAACCATGCCTCATCTCCGGCAAATGAGGGACAGAAAGACATCATCTCCAGGAACTTGGCATTCAGATCTGACACGCACTCTGAAGTCTGCTCAAAGGTCATAAACTGTTGCAGCATCCGCTGCTGCTCCACCTTGGGCACATACTGCTTCTTAAACCTCTCCACAAACTGGGCCCAATTCATGGCTCTCAGCTCATCCTCAGTCAACAATGTCGTAACAGTCTTCCACCAGGAATTTGCCTTCTTCCTCAACTGGCTCATTGCAACAACAACCTTGAACTGGTCTGGGCACCCGCAAGTCATGAGGGTGCTTTCAATATCGGCAATCCAGTGCTTAGCCTCTACTGGATTCAAGTCACCATTCCACTGAGGGGGGTGGCACTTAGAGAACTTCTCATAGTAGTAGGCTGAGTCGGGAACAGGCGGTGCGGGTAAAGCTCCTCCATGAACAGCTGCGAAACGCTCATCCAAGAGGGCACGAACTTGGGTAATGATGTCAGTAGTAACATTCGGAATGAGGTCGTTGAAGGCATTGTTAAATTCTTCAGCGATGAGTTCCCTAACTTGCTCCATTTGGGTCCGATTTAGACGAGTAGCCGGAGCCATCTATATTCGCAGAGTAAAGAGATTATTAGGATTTATTCGTCTTAGATATTTCTATGAAGACGGAACACTCAGCTCACTAGACATTTTCAACCTTGCCCCGACACGAGATCGGCATCGGTGCTTCAAATAGTAGGGGCCCCACGGAATAAGTGGTCCCAACCACAAGTACAAGTAGCCCCATAGCATAAGTGGTCCCAACCACAATACTAGTAGCCCCACCTAATAAGTGGTCCCAACTACAAGTATAAGTGGCCCCACAGAATAAACAGCTTTTCGCTCTAAAGGCTTAACAGCTAACACACATACGACTGCACAGCTCTGCAACCAACCACATGACACCAATAATCCTTATATCAGCTCAGTCTCCACATACAACTACAAAATCTCCACCCACAATACGATACCATATCCATGGTTGTCACCACTTAATACTCACGTATTCGTCCGCACAGCTAATATCAACTAGATATTTAACCAGCTACCGACACAGTTTATCCACAGTTACTTGCCTACGGGTTACCTACTTAAGAGGTATTCACTTAGTCATTTATGAAACATATACACCTAACACACATATGCTAACAAGATAGTTATCTTGGTCAGTTAGCAATATTTTCTTAACTCATTATTTTCATATACTAACAGATTTTAAGTACATAATACACTGATAGGCCACATCTAGCCTATTATTATACATTCGTTCATAGTATTCACTACCTACATGAATACCCTTACGCCACACCACTATGTCATCTGCACTCTCACGAGTTGTTATTATATGTCCATCCCGTATACACGTACATCTCTTGTACGGGAATGGATAAAACTCTAATTCTGCAAACATACGACACCACGTATAAAACCTTATGTTTCTAGCATGTACACGTATATCTGTACGTATACTTTTCACATCTATATACTGCTTTAGTTCACGTATGTCTTCTTCCAAATTATGCCATCCAGTTACTGGATCCCAATTTCTGCTGATACGCTCACATACATCCTCAGCCTTCATCATTATCGTACTACAGTCGTCTGACACACTTCGTATATAAAACTTGTTAACCAGTAACTGTAGATGACCTGGAAGCCTCACATATATCTCCATACCTGGAAATGAAATTTGCGACTTATGCTCTTTTCTAAATAACATTACGTTTATTTATAGTCGATCAAAATCAACTATTTTAGCGATCAACATCTTCTTTTTATTATCCACTATTTGTGCTTTTCTTAGTAACGAAGGGACTTAATGTATCATTTTTACACAGTTCATCCACCATAGTCACATCAACTGTTTACTAATTAACTACTAAGAAAAGAAACGTCACCAGATTCTAAATCTTTCGAGTACCCCAACCAGCGTCCCAATTATTCCTAATAAATTCTATGATTGCCAACCAATAGATTGGATAGTAAATACAGCTTATCAGCATACATATTGATTAGTTATACCCTCAGCGTATTGGGTTGCTCATGACCAACTCCCGATTCGAATGCGGATCCTGTGCTTTCAATAGTAGGAGCTCTACTACTATCTTCCACACCTACCCTCGTTCGTTTCAGAACTTGTCCAGGAGTCCCCAATTCACTTCTCACGATAATTTTACCACCTATACCCCGGGTTGTTTTACGAACATAGTCGTAGAAAATTTTTCACATAAAAGGATTTACCTTATGGATATCACTTATCAAGGAACATGCAACTTGGCCAACTCAAAAATTCTAGGACTATTTAGTTCCTACTGCCTACACTTTAATGGCATTTAAGCACACATATATTACAGAAATAGCAACAAAGACTAAGCACTTAACCTTTTCCCCCACTGACGTCGGCTGACGGTACACACTGCGTCTTTGCAACAACATTCATTTAACCCCTTACTCGAAAAACAACTTATAATTTCTTGTAAAAATATTTCCAAAGAAAACTTTTAAGTCTCAAGCTTGAGATCAAAACCCATCAAGTGAGTCTGATTCACTCAAGCCCTGGCTCTGATACCAACTTGTAACACCCGGTTTTTAATAAAACATATTCATTTAAATAAATATCAATTTATTCAATAATTAACATTTTGAAGATATTTAGAAATGATTTAAACATCAATTCACCGCATAAATCTCCACATAAGTAGCATCAGTGTGTACCCGTCATGCCTGTCCGTCATTTTCACCTGTACAACCTGAAATGGTAATTTAAAAGGGAAAGGATAAGCACACGGCTTAGTGAGTTCCAACAACTACACAGCATATCAGCTACACATACTTTACCCCTAACATGAAAAATACAACCACACGTCACATAACCTGCTCTACCCAGTATATTGGATTATATCATCCTATACGTATCTGCTCAGTAAATCTAATTCCCCGGCTCAGCACTTAAAGCCGCGCATACCCTATACGTCGAGTCATGCGTTTCTGCTTAGTGTCTTTTGCTCGTATCTCTATATTACTCAGTACGTCGAGCCCACACACACCATAACCCAACCCATACAATTATAACAAAAAGATATATATCAATAATATACACATAACTTGGTACTATTTACCAACATCTTATAAACATATTATAAGCACACAAAAATACGGTAAAGGACATATAACGTCCACACAATGTAGTGAGAAACTCACCTGATTATAGTCGACTACAGCGTTTATCTCTGCTTCGTATTCCCTCTTTAATTAAGATTGGCGTTTTCGCAAAGCCTTGGCACGTTTCCCGTTCCGCTCTTCCAACACTTCCCGAGCACCTCGTTACCAGCTACCGCTCGCTCCTAACTCCTCCCGACCTATTTTCCTCACCAGAACACTCCTCGATATCGTAAGGTTGTTTGGTGTTTGTTGTGGGTTGAAATGAAGAGGATGTGCCTCTATTTATAGGGCTCAAAAACACTATTCACGATGTCATCACGACGTCATCACGACATCAGCGACACTATTCACGACGTCATCATGACGTCATCACGACATCATCGTCGATGTCATCACGAGGTAAGCGCTTACTTCATCTCTCGGTTACTATTCACACCGAAGTTACTATTCACGCCGGAGCACTATTCACGCCGGAGTTACTATTCACAATTTTTTTTTTTTAAAACGGTCATTACAATTTGAGTTCTAGAACTCGAGATATGATTTTTACAAGAAGGGGAACTCACCAATGAAATCTGACAGAAACCCTAGGTTATGTTGCAAAATTCATAACTCGGTATCTAGACGTTGAAATCAAAATTCCTCCAGTCAGAGTCTGGATATATGTCTTGAGAACCTTCGGTTAAAATTTCGTGGCAATCCGACATTTCAATCTCCGGGAATCGCCCAAACAATGTGGCTATGTTCTCAAATCCAGGAATAGAGAGGGTTAGGGAGAGAAAGAGAGTGAGTCGAGGGAGAGAGAAGGAGAGGGAGAGGGAGCCGTGAAAGAGAGGGTGGAGTGGAGGAATTAGGGTTTTTTGAACCCTAATATATTAGATTAGTGGGCTAAACCCTAAAGCCTTTGGGCTAGAAGACCATCTAAACTTTAATTGGGTTTGGCTATAAACCCATAGACTTAATTATATGATTAAAAGATGGGAATAATTATAAGCCCAATCTTTTAATTAGTCATACCTTAATTAATTAAATTAATATAATGCCTGATAATTAATTAATTAAAATAAATAACGTACCGAGAAAAACCGGGGCGTTACACATCATGTCTGAAGATGCCACTACAGATGATCTACCCCTTCCCCTCCTCCAGGACCTGATGGTACTGATCATCTCTACATGCCACCACCATCCACTACAGCACCTCCACCATCACCACCACCGCCACCACCACCTCCTTCACAACCGCTGCTTCTTCTCCTACTGATGATGCCAAAAAGGGGGAGAATGGCTCTGGACCTCAAGATCCTCTTCAAGAATGGGATACTATTACCTCCTTGATAAACAGAGACCTTCACATGATTGATGCTCAGGGAGAGACGGCTACAATAGCTGCATCTGCTGAGGGGGAGCAACCCTCAGGGTTACAACTCTCACTAGTCGCCTCTACTGAAGGGGAGCAACTGTCTCAAGAAAGCTCTAAGGATAAGGAAGAAGAAACTCCTGAGGGGGAGCCAGAGGTAGCCCATGCCTCTGAAATTGATGATGTAGAAGGCTTCTTTGATATGCCTTAGCATGCTGCCCCTATCGCTATTCTATATCCTGGTCAACCTTCCCTATGGAAGGCACAACTTCCTCTATTCCAGTTGGTTCCTCCATTCCAACAGTTGATCACCTTTCAGGTGATGTGTCTGATGACGATGTTCCTTTGGTGTTCAAAACGAAAGCGCACCACTGAGTCCTCCTCTACTTCTGAATCATCAAAACGTCAGAAGACAACTTCTCAAGTGCTCCAGCTGGCTAAAGAATGGTGCATGTCCCCTGATCAAGTTGAAGAGCTTGCTGTTGAACATAATTTGTTCATGACCAACCGAATCATCTGTTCAAAAGATGTTAAAGTGGCCAAGAAATTGGTTCAAGAAGAAGGAGGAATGAGTCAGCAGAAAGATCTGATAGCCGTTTTGCCTCAATGACCATGGAACAAAAGAAGATCGCCACCAGGACTGAAAGTGCCAATAGAAGAATTGATTTGACAAAGTTTAAAGATGTTTTCTCGAGAAGGCGTTCTATGCTCCCAATTGTTAAAGTGGGATATTCCAAGAACAAAGGGGAACGAATTCTAAAACTGCATCTTCAAAGGAAAGACAAAGATGACCTTGTTCCTGAACAGGTCTTAATTCATGAAGTCATAAGTTTTGGGTTCTCTGAATGGGAGGAAATGCTCTTTGCTTCAAGAAGACATAAGGGGCTATACGCTGAAGAGCTTCTTGGTGCTCTTAAAGTCTGGCTGGATAAGGTTTATGATCTAAACCTCATTCCTGCCTCTGCTTGTTCTGATAAGCCTTGCTCGTCTGGTCCCAAGAAAAGAAAAAGGAAGTCTCAGGAGGTTTATCATCTGGCTCTCTATGGAACTAAGGAATTCAATAACATTCCTCCTCCTGGTGTTCCTACTGAAGCTTACACTCTGGTCAGGACTCCTGTCCATGGAATGACCTATGAAGATGAAAATGGAAAGATGTGTTTCATGCGCACTGCTGATTTAAAGAAGGCCTCTACTGAACATCTTTTCAATCTTTGTCTTGAATGCTTCAAGGCCAAGTCAGTAGAGGGTTTTCATATGCTGATATCTCATGAACTGGGGAGAAGAGAGCCTCAGCTTCATGCTCCTGAGTACAAATGGATCAAGCTTGAGATCCTCTCTGAGGCTGAGTATATTGAGTCTCTTGGACAATCCTCCTTCAGTTGAAAAGGTTTTGCCATCATCAGATTGGGGGAGATTGTTGGGCTGTTAAGTATCAGCTGATCATCAGCATCATCAGATCAGTTAACAGCATGTTTTGAATCTGATGATGATCAAAAGGAGGATTATACGCTGCTATTGATAAAGTTCTCCTATGCTTATCAATTGCAGTATATTGTAATACTTATCGTATATTTGTAGTTTATCTAGTTTCCGTTGTTATCACATTTATAGTTAGGAGTTCCCTGAATTGTAGGGATACTCCAAATATACGTAGCATAGTTCTTGTATATATATATACATAGCTAGGGTTTCTGTAAAAGTTAACTTGGTGATTATTAAAAAGGATCTCTATGTGAGATCAAAGGCTTTTTGTGTTGAATCTATTGCCTTGTTCTTGTCTTTATTCTTGTTTGATTGATCCTTGTATTCCAACAAGTAATTTGTTGAAAATGCTGCTAAAAGAAATTCAAATTCTACAGAAAAATGTTCCTCACATTTAAAATAAATCAGAAGTTATTGTTGAGACTGAATCTGAGAATGATTCTGAAAGTGATTCAGATATGGAGGAAGTTGATTGTTCCTCTTTATCTATTTTGAAAGCTTCCTCCACATCCGCCCAACCCTCCAAAGATATTTCACAATTATATTCGTTGTAAGCCCCAAACTAATCCTAGATCTTCACACAGTATCAATCAAATCAAACAAACACGAAAATAATCCTTCAATGCACTCGATTTATTAGAACAATCGACTAGTACATAAGAACGTAGTTGCTTGAACAATGTGAAATCTCTCAATGCTAGAACAAGGCCCCAAAACAACTAACTCTAAAAATGAAGACTAAGCAAGGTATTTATACGAAAGCTACCTGGACCGAAAACCTAAGCCCACGTATCAAGTTCGACCGAAATCGTCACACCAGGCCCAACCGATTTTCGGTCATCATAACCGAGATCCAGGGGGATTTCGGTCTTTGACCGAAATCCTTTATCAGGCCCCTTTTTCTCTTCCTTTTAACCCAGAAACTCCTAGAAATGATTCAGTTTAAATGAAAAGCTTAAACCAAACATAAATATGGTCCAACAATCTCCCCCTTGGTTTAATGCTTTCATTTATCTTCGAGCTCTGTCTTGATCTTGGCCTCAGTTGTTCACTACAGTAACATTTAAACAACTTCCGCCTTTGCATAACAATCTCCCCGTTAGCAGATGACGAGTAGATGTTGATAACATTCAACGCGTTGTAGAGACAACTTCATCTTCGGCATGGACATGACTTAAGATTTGACTTTGAAAGATCATTGGGCAGTCAGGCTTTAGAGCAGTTCTTGAATCAGCACATCCATCGTTTCTGATCACATTCAAGTGTAGATGTAGTAGCAAGCTGACTGAGGAGGAAGTCAAGCAACTTGTCACATGGAGTTGAACTTCACATTCTTCGGGAATATGATATTTATGTCGAAACTTTTGAACGTTGCTTTTGTAGGTGCTTCTTGATACGTCATTTGATCGCAAATCCTGTGGATCATGGAGTTATAAACTCTCACCAAAGTTGTTCAAGGATTCATCCTTGGCTCAAAATGAGACTTCTCGCAGTACTTGTGTGAACCCCGGGGGAACGCACTGCGATTGTTTGAGTATTGGTGAACTACTCGTGGCCATTTTTTATTGTGGCCCCTGCATATCCTTGATCAAAGATCTAAATGCAGTTATCAAGTCAACAAGTTGACTTGGCTCTTGGCGAGACGTTCAATGTTATCCAAACTCTGCGGAGTGTACCATCCTAGTGTCAATTTAAATCTGGTGAAGTTGTTGGGGTCTCACAGCTATTGTGGTAAACAACATCGATCACTGACCCAGAGTTTCGATATTTCACCAATGCGAGGTAAAATCACATTGAATCACGAACATCTTTATTAGAAGAAGTATAGGGTCAAGAGTGGTATAAGCGTGTAATATGTCTTGGTTACTAAACATACTCATCGGCTAGACTTTTGAATTGTCATCAGTGTATGGTTTATTTCACTGAGTCATCCAACTCTTGAATTAGAAGTTTTGTATGTAAGAATGGTTGGTGATGCCTCACATCTACTACTGGTGTTGTAGCAAAGATAACTGGCATAGAGTTTCGAAATATCATCATAATTTGGTTTAAAATGATGAGTTGTCTATTTCATGCAACAGGAAGATAAAGGTGGTTAAGAATGTATTGGTGCGTGTGATAGATTGCGGTATGCAATCTAACCATCGGCACAGACTTTTTAACTCTCGACTCTGAGTGGTTTACTCAAAGTGTCTACAAGTTGGTGTTACAGAAGAAACCTTTAGACTGGTCAAGAAATGTTGTCAGTGCTTCAATCTTACTATGGTGCAATAAAAAGAATCACAAGCACTTAAGGGTTACCTTAGCGGTGAGTGGTATAACTCGGTGCGTCGTCGGTAGATAAGTGATATTTTTGAATTTTTGAAATTTTTGAAATTTTTTGTTTTGTTTTATCTCTCCCCCTAAATTTGTGCATCAGACAGAGTTTTGAAAGTAAACCATGAAAAATTTAATCAAAAAATATACAAAATTTACAGAACTGATGTAAGAGTTAGTGAAACGTATCATTTTTAACATTTCGACCAGCACATTGAATCGAGCTTTTGCAACAGGTTTTGTGAACAAGTCCCCCGCATTGTTATCTATGTGAACTTTATCCAAATGAATCAATTTTCGCTCGTAGCAATCTCAAATAAAGTGAATTTTGATATCAATGTGCTTAGTCTTAGAATGCTTAACGGGGTTTTTCACAATTTGGATAGCAGCCTCATTGTCACACAATATGGGAGTATCAAGAAAGTTTATACCATAATCAAGGAGTTGATGCTACATCCAGATGACCTGAGAACAACAAGCCGAGCCAACAACGTACTCAGCTTCAGCTGTAGAAGTTGACACGGTCTGTTGCTTTCTGCATTGCCAAGAAATCAGCTTGTCTCCTAGAAACTGACATCCAGCAGTGGTGGACTTTCTGTCAATTTTGCACCCCCCATAGTTGCTATCTGAAAAGGCATAAAGATCAAATTCCCGGTTCTTTGGATACCAGAGACCAAATTTAGGTCTCCCTTTAAGGTATCTAAAGATCCGTTTGACAACATCAAGATGAGAAGGTTTAGGATTAGCCTGATATTGAGCGCATTGGCAAACTGCAAAAACGATATCCGGTCTACTAGCTGTCAGATACATCAGCGAACCGATCATCGAACGATAATACGTTTGATCGACATATTGGTCATCCGAGTTTGAAGATAACAGATGTCGCCCAGCCATTAGAGTATTAGCCTCTTTAGCATCCTTAAAACCAAACTTTGCAAGAATATCCTCCACATACTTCGCTTGATGAAGCAGGATACCCGTTGAACTTTGCTTAACTTGTAACCCAAGGAACATCGTCATCTCACCGAATAAGCTCATCTCAAGCCTTTTCTTCATCACCAGCTCAAACTCTTTGCACAGGGCTTCACTTGTAGAACCAAAAATGATGTCATCCACATAAATCTGGACAACTATTTGATCTGCATCTTGGCGCTTAATGAACAAGGTCTGGTCAATTGTGCCGCGAGTGTAACCGTGCTGTATCTGATGTTCCGTCAAAGTAGCATACCAAGCACGAGGAGCTTGATGAAGACCATAGAGAGCCTTATCGATCTTGTAGACGTGATTCGGAAACTTGGAGTTGACGAAAACCGGAGGTTGATCAACATAAGTCTCCTCTTTCACCTCACCGTACAAGAAAGCGGTCTTGACGTCCATCTGGTAAACAGTGAAGTTCATATATGAAGCGTAGGCAAGGAAAATCTGAATCACGTCAAGTCGGGCCACCGGAGCATAAACTTCTGTATAATCCAATCCTTTAATCTGACAAAAACCATGAACCACCAGGCGTGCCTTGTTGCGCACAATTACTCCTGAGTCATCATGGTTGTTGCGAAACACCCATCTCGTGTCTAAATCCTTTTTACCTTCGGGGTAATTCTACCAGTTGCTAAACATTTGGCTTCACGAACTGATTGAGCACATCATGCATGACATCCACCCAACTAGGTTCATTTAGGGCCATCTCTAAGTTTTTCGGCATGATTTTAGAAATAAAGCACGAATAGAGACACTCGTTGACTTGACTACTCTGGCTTCTGGTTTGAACACCATCATCCAAAGGACAAATAACATTATCAAGTGGGTGGTCCCGTTAAATTATTGAAGGAACAACATGTTGGAGCGATGCAGTAGAGACCGGAAGATTGGTTATATTCTCAACTCTGTCTGAGCCTGAAGTACCTCTGTTAGAATCTCTGAAGTCGTGAGAGGTACTGGCAATGTACTCATCAGGAATTCTTTCAGGAAAGAGAGAATCCATGAGAGTAGAATCCAAAAGATCAGCAGATTCAGAGTGAATAATGTCTTCATGAGCAGCTGATTGTTCAACAACTGGGGTATCGCCAACTACTTGGGATAAATCTGCAGGAGTATCTTCAGTTACAGTTGTAGAGTTAGGAGATGCACCATCATTAGGAATAGGATCTTCAAGAATAACTGACAGAGTAATAAGATCAGTAATGAATACTTCAGCATCATCTCTATGGACTCCACTAGGACCTAGCTGTGTACATGAAACAACATCAGAAAGCACATAAAATGCTTTAAACAGTTCAGCATAATTAAACAACCAATCTGGTCCAACACAGGAATCAGTCGTGTTCTCTTCTAGCCAGCGTACATCGTATGATTCCACAATCTGCTTAGTCGCCTTGTTGTACACCCGATACGCAATTTTACTTGCATATCCAACGAAGTAGCAATCATCCTCTTTGGATTTGAACTTCGGAGTTGCTTCAAGATGAAGAAGAGTGCAAGGACAGCTCAACGTACAAAAATATGAACCATTAGGTTTGCGGCCATAGAGAATCTTGTATGGTGTTTTCATTTAGGATTTGTTGATGATGACCCGATTCTGAACATAACAGGCTGTGTTAATTGCTTCAGCGTAAAAGATCACCGGTAACTTGGAATCGCACAGCATGGTACGTGCAGCATCAATAAGAGTTGTGTTCCGACGCTCAGCAACACCATTCTATTGAGGTGTATGAGCAGCACTATACTGACGCAGAATACCTTTATCTGCACAAAACTTGTTTAATACTGCATTCTTGAATTCCATTCCATTGTCGCACTGAAGAGCTTTCAGCTTCTGATTCGTTTGATTCTCGATAAGTTTGATGAACCTCATGACCAGCTCTGCAGTTTCACTTTTGTTCTTTAAGAAGAAAACCCAAGTAAAACGTGAGTAATCATCAATAATAACTAAGCAGTAAGAACTATGGTTAAGACTGAGAACATTAACAGGGCCAAAGAGATCCATGTGAATCAGTTGAAGTAGCGAATCAATGGAATTGATCAATTTAGGCTTGTGTGGCTTCCGATGATGTTTGCCTTGAGCACAGGCAACACACTTTTCAAACGTGATGAAGTACTTGATTGGAAGTCCCTGAAACATGTTATTCTTTGCAAGACGATTCAGATTCTTTGCATTGGCATGACCGAGACGCTTATGCCATGACATGGTGTTTTGTTCAGACGCTTTTGAGAATAAGCAGGTAACGTTTTCCGGAGTGTTGTGATTCATGTCGATGATGTATGCGTTGGGATATGTCGCCTGTCATGTGCCTAAAACAGTACTATCGACATACCAAGGTCTGCTGATATTCCTCCGTAACTGTTCCTGCACAAGTTTCGGGATCAATTAGATTTAGGCACCTTGTCCATACGGAAGCTGGGTTGACCCTTACTATAAATACATGAAATTGATTCAAGACTCATATCGTGTTGATCAATTAATGGTGAAATGTCAGAAAATGTTTTAACATTGCCTTTGGTAACCCATTTAAAATGTGATTTAAATCGTTTATCTTTTGACCAAACGGGAACATTTGCATTAGATGTAGAATCATAACTACTTGAAGTTTATTCTTGAAATGACTTTGATCTCACAAAATTTGATAAGAAATAGTTATTTCTAGATTTGTTTATAGCAGTTTGATTCCAGGATTTTGTGTTATAGCAATTTTTATTTCTAGAGCATGACCTCGAGAGTTTTCTTTTATGAGATTTCCATTTTGGCACATTCTGCCAAACCTGTTCATGTTGAGAAGCGGACAAGTGTCGGAGACAATTTCTGGCTATGTGACCAGCAATTCCACAGTTAAAAAAATCTGTCTTTTTAAAGGTGTATTGGAATTCTATCCAGGTCCAGATTTATGCAAATTATTTCCTCACACACAATCATGCGACAGATATATCAACCAAAAACTTTCTCCTAGATTTTTTAAAACCAACATCACATGGTTTTTCAAAAACATCAGAAGATTTAGTGTCAAATTTCACATTATCACACAAAAAAAAGTATCAGTTTTCAAACAGTTATTATCAAGATTACAAACATGCGAGTCTTCCACGTCATCAACCTTCGTTTTAAATTTATCTGCACATGAGGTAAAAGCATCAGTAGGTTTCATTTAAGAACTCTCAGCGGTGCCAGATGTATTCTTTTGAACAAAATTCGAAAGATAAAATTCTTCTGATTCTTCAGTGTCCAAATATGGAACAAAGTTATTATTATATGGAGGGGGAACAACACTATATCCAAGTCCTTCACCGTGTATATTAGACCATTTGGTTGGATGTTCAATTATAGATTCAACTACTTCACTTGATACATATACTTTCTTCAAATTTGATTCATCATTTTGAAATTTTGATTTCAATGCATCGAGTTCAGAAGTTAATCTGGCAATGTCCTCATTGGCAAACTTAAGATGACAAATTTTTATAGTAAGTTCATCTTGAATTTTGAGATATTCTGAAGTTTTAGCATCTAATGATTCTTGGAGAGGTTTCAATTTCTTTTTGTGTTTGTGGACAAGATTTTCTAAGTCAAATATTTCTCTAACTAAATTTTCATTTAATTCACAATATTTAGCAATTTTATCAATGAAAATTTGAGAGGAGCAAGAAGCTTCACTAACCTCATCACTAACAGAAGTGGTAGTAGGGGTAGTAGAGACCATGAAAGCAAACTCCAAGTCCCTCATCTGTTCTTCATCCGTGTCAACATCCATTTCACCTTCAATCTGTGCAAGGTGAGCTCTACCGTCTCCGTTCAGATTCAGATCCTGCAGCTGATTCTCCCACGTGAACTGCTGAGCTACCATAACTCTTTATGTATTCTGAGGTTGAGGAGCAGCTTCATGATTTATTCCAACAGGCACAATGGTTCGTTCAGTATTCTCCATTTTGGGTTTGGTGCATTTGAAACATCGGAGATTTTCTTTGTTGAAACCCACCTTCCTGTCTGCTTTGTTATTAACCTAGTTATTCCTACCTATCCTTTGAGTGAATTTCTTGGCTCTGTGAACTGCCGTAGCTATGTGCCAAGAAATGTCCATTTCTTCCAAATAATCAGGGTTTATTTGATCTAGGTCTCCCACTATCATAGGTTGAACCAGCTCGCCAGCAATAAGAGCGTTTTAACAGTTTAGAAGACCAGCCATCATGCCCAGATTTTCTTCAGCTCCTTTTGGAAGAACTTGAGCAGGAGTTGGTGTCTTAACAGTAGAAGCAAAAATAGATGAAACTAGACATGCCTGTAGATGGAACTTGCTGAAATTGTGGTTGAGTAGTAGCCTGAGCAGGGAGAGCTGAGAATGCACTGTTTTTTAAGTACTGATGTTCGCAGATTGGTAAGAGCTGACATAATTCATCTCTCTCTATTTATCGTCCATATCACAAGATTTGATAACAGCCATCATTTCAGAAAGTGAAAGTCTGGCTAAATCCTTTGTCTTCTTTATAACTGCTACATGCATATCCAGCTTCTTGGGAGAGAGTTCAAAAGTTTCTTGTTGACATCGATCCCAGGATAGCTAATTCTAGTAGTTGCTAACTCGTGTTCAAAGTAATGAAGCGTTGTAACTGAGTCTCAATAGATTCTCCTGTTAGTCCCAAATATCTATGGATCTACTTTGATATCAATCAATCACTTGATTGTGCAGAATCCAATCAAGCAACAATCACGAAACACAAACAAGAACGGATTACTACAATCATAAATGCACTCTATTAATAATAATAGACGGGTATATAAGATCTCTTTGTGATCAAGGAACAATTTGTTTCTCTCTCTAAAGCTCCCACTCAATCACAATGGCTAACATCACAAATGACAAGGAAAATTCTATTTATACTAAATCTATGACCTAAGCCCATCCACAACCAAGCCCACCGAAAAACCCAAGCATTCCCAACCGAAAACCTATGGATTTCGGTCCATCACACCAAACAACCAAGGGGTTTTTCGGTCCCCAACCGAAAAACCACAAGCAGCCACTAAAATATGATTTAATTAATTTAATGCCAAGCGTAAACTAACAATTTAGGTCCTAACAATCTCCCCCTTGGGTTACCTCTTGCATTAAACTTCAGGCTTCACTTGGTCTTCACATTTACTTGAACACTGCAGAAACATTCTAACAATCTCCCCCTATACGAATGAAGGGTACAGATGTTAATAGCTTTCAGCACATTGCAGAGACAACCTCATCTTTGGATTGGACTGTCTTCAGATTTAACTTGAATGTTCATTGGGTGCAGGCTATAGGTCTTGAATCAGCACATCTAGCTTTTGATTTGACTTTGACTAGAACTGGAGTCTGACTCTTAGCTTCTCTTCTTCTTGATCACATAAAGGTACGAATGTAGCAAAGAATTGATTGAGGAGGAATTCAACGCAACTTGTCACATGGATTTTATTCTTCACCTTTCTCTGGGGTTGAAATGATTTTGTTGAATACTTGAAACTTCACTTCTGGCTCCATCACTTGAAAGACTTCATTGGATTGTCTTTGACTATAACCAGTGCATAATGATGACCGCAAATCATGTGGGTCATGGAGTCGTAAAACTCTCACCACAATTGTTCAAGAACCCAGCCTTGGCTCAGGATGAGACTTCTTGCAGTATTTGTGTGAACCCAGAGGAACGCACTGTGATTGTTTGAGTATTGGAGAACTACTCGTGGCCGTTTTGATTTTGGCCCCTTCATATCCTTGATCAAAGATCTCAATGCAGTTGACAAGTCAACAAGTTGACTTGGCTCTTGGCAAGATGTTCATGTAAGGGTTTACACAAACAATGAACTGGAAACCCTAAGTTCACATGCAACCTAATAAAGGATCTATGGTTTTCTATCTTATGAACATATAACAAAATCCTAAGGCCAACAATTAATTATAAAGATCAAAACAAGAATTACCAACCTTTTGAATCTTGTTCTTGAAGCTAGCAGCAAAGAGATCCTGCCTCAAATAAAGTGTCACCCAAGCAAAGGAGAAAAGAATCCAGCAGAGTTCCAGAGAGTAGAGGGAGGCACAGAAAATGGGGAGCCAGGGGGTTCCTTTTATAGCCTTCAAGGGTTACAGTCAAAACCCTAGAGGGGCCCCTTAATGGACAAGCCTGTTGACCATTTGGACCAAGGCTTCTAAACCCTAACTAGGGTTTTCGCCAACCATGAGGGAGCCTCCTCATTTGGCGCCAACTTGGCCCCTGGCAACTGGCATGCCACTTATTCAACTATTGAATAAATACAAACCAGTCCCTGCAATTTTAATTAATTAATTTAATCACTAAATTAAATCCAATTAATTTTAGATTAAATTCTAATTAACTAATAAAGTTTCTAATTAATATATTAACACTTAAATATATTAATAAACTATTTATTTAATTTCTATTGATTTATTAAATAATTAATAAATCAACCTTTCTCTCTACTGAACTCTACATCAATCCTCCAGCTATGAGGGCAACCCAAAAGGACTTTGCTTCAATTAACAAGATAAATACAATTTACAGTCATGGCTTAGATACCTAATCCAACAGTCTCCCACTTGCATAAGTCTATGACTTCAATTGTCCATTTACGTTCTGATTAATCTCAGTTTCCTAGAAACTGTTTCTGAACTCTGACCGAGTCAGTTCTGTCCAAAGATAAGTGATCAGATGATCCTCCGTCCAACAAGATATTTTCAGACTCAAGACATGCATTAAGAACAATCTTGGTCCGATACTCTGTTTCTCGATTTCCGATTTGCTTATGACTTTTAGACTACTAATCGAACACATCAATTTAGTCCCGGTTGGCCAACACTTTCAATCAACTTCAAAATCATCGAGAGGCCCACAGATATCTGTTTCCTATTAGGTCAGGGGACGGATAAGTTTCGACTTATATGACTATATCTTTTACCAGTTGGAATACTCACAACAATGCGTTTTATAACACCGAGTTACCGATGCATTTTCGCATTATCAATGAGCAACCGCCTTGCAAATTACAGCTCATATCTCTCCACTTAAATATCAAAAGATATATCGTCTTAACATTGCTCGTGATGTAATCCATGAAGCAGTCTGTTAAGTGCGGGTTTATCCAATACTCAAATCTCTATTTTCTAAGTACTCATGAACGTTGTAGCAGTCTTACTGCAATTTCTAACTCCATAGACAATCTACAACCGATTCATGACAGTCTTTGTTCATACTTACTCCCTAACAGCATGATTGACTGTGGAACTTCGAATAAACCAATTACTCAGGAAGTTTAAACACGCAAAAAATTGAAACATAATAATAAACAATTGACAAAGGTAGTAAACAATACTCATTTATAAATCTCTATTATAAAATCACCAAGTCAATTACATTTATACTGTTACCAAGTTTCAAAACCTATGTAATTTCTAAAACTAATATCATCTTTCAATCCAATGCTCCGAGCATGCTAATTGTGCTTGATCCTACTCAGTGTCTTAGTCAAAGGATCTGCAGGATTGTCTTCTGATGATACTCTCTTAACCAGTAAGTGACCTTCTTCTACGCGATGTTGAATGTAATGGTACTTTCTGTCGATATGCCTGGACTTTCCTTGATCTCGAGGTTCCTTTTTCAAAGCAACTGCTCCTTGATTATCACAGAACAGTTCCATCGGCTCCTGAATGCTCGAGACAACTCCAAGGTCACCGATAAAGTTCTTCAGCCAAGCCGCTTCCTTAGACGCTTCACTTGCTGCAATGTACTCAGATTCGCACGTTGAATCAGCCACCGTCTCTTGCTTGGAACTTTTCCAAGTGACCGCTCCCCCGTCTAGAAGAAATACCCAGCCTGACTGAGACCGACCACTGTCTCTATCTGTCTGGAAACCGGTATCTGTATATCCACTAACTTTCAAGTCATCACTGCCACCAAGGACTAACACCATGTTCTTTTTCCTTTGCAGATACTTAAGTATGTTCTTAACCGATCTCAAGTACGCTCTACCAGGATTACCCTGGTACCGACTAACCATGCTCAAGGAAAAAGATACTTCGGGGCGAGTACATGTCATAGCATACATGATCGACCCTACTGCCGAAGCATAAGGTACTCGACTCATCTAAGCTATTTCCTCATCGGTACTCGGGCTTTGAGTCTTACTCAATTTTGTGTTACTCTGGATAGGTAGCTCTCCCTTATTGGAATTTTCCATACTAAACCTTTTTAGTACCTTTTCCAAAAATGTACATTGACTCAGACCTATTAATTTTTTCTTTCTATCTCTCAGTATTCTTATCCCGAGAATATAAGAACCTTCTCCAAGGTCTTTCATGGCGAAACACTTCCCGAGCCAAGACTTGACATCTTGCAAGGTCGGAATGTCGTTTCCCATGAGCAGTATGTCATCAACATACAGCACCAGAAAAGTGACTATACTCCCACTAGCCTTGACATATATACAGGACTCATCTTCACTCCTAGAGAAACCAAACTCTTTGACTTTCTCATGGAAGCAAAGATTCCAGCTGCGAGATGCTTGTTTCAATCCGTAGATTGATCTCTCAAGCTTACACACTTTATCAGGATGCTTTGTGTCAACAAAACCTTCTGGCTGATTCATGTAAACATCCTCAGTCAGCTTCACATTAAGGAAGGCGGTTTTGACATCCATCTGCCCAATTTCATAATCATGAAATGCAGCTATGGCAAGCATTATCTTAATTGACTTAATCTTGGCTACTGGTGAGAAAGTTTCATCATAGTCAACCCCCAGGGTTTAAGTGAATCCCTTCGCAACCAGCCGAGCTTTAAAAGTGTGTACTTTTACGTCCATGTCGGTCTTCTTCTTGAAGATCCACGTGCACCCGACTGTCTTACGACCCGGCACATTGTCAACCGAGTTCCAAACTTGATTGTCATACATCGACTTAATCTCGTTGTCCATTGCCTCTTTCCACTTGGCAGACTCGGGGCCCGCCACCGTATTTTGGTAGTTAGCTGGCTCATCTAAATTTGTCAATGTACGATCACTGACAAACGTGTCACCATCCGAAGTTATATGGAAACCATAAAACTCGGGTGGCATGCTAACTCTACCCGAACGTCTAAGAGGTATTGAGATGTCGGTTGGTCTAACAGGAACTTCTTCCTCATGTTGGTTGCTAGTTTCTCCTAAGGTTAATTCATCGGGTGTCTCTTGCATTTCTTCAAGATCAACAGTACTCCCATTGTCCTCTTTGGAAATAAGCTCTCTCTCTCTCGAAAGACTCCTCGTCTAGCTACAAAGACCACGTCCTCGCTCGATTTGTAGAACAAATATCCAAATAACTGTTTCGGGTATCCGATGAAGATACACCTCTCACTTCTTTCTGCGAGCTTGTCTTGAGTCTCTCGTCTCACGAAAGCCTCACAGCCCCAGACTTTGATGTGTGCCAACGAGGAAACTTTCCTCATCCACATCTTGTGCGGTGTTTTCGCAACCTTCTTGGTTGGGACAAGGTTGAGGATATGGGCGGCAGTCTCTAAGGCATACCCCCAGAAGTGGATTCGAAGCGAAGCTCGACTCATCATGGAACGAACCATGTCCAACAGGGTTCGGTTTCGTCTCTCAGAAACACCGTTCAACTGTGGTGTCCTAGGAGGCGACAACTGTGAAACTATTCCACATTCCTTTAGGTAATCGAGAAACTCGATACTAAGATACTCACCACCTCTGTCGGATTTAAGCATCTTTATCTTTCTGCCCAGTTGATTTTCTACTTCATTTTTAAACTCTTTGAACTTTTCAAAGGTATCTGACTTGTGCTTGATAAAGTAGATATACCCATATCTACTAAAATCGTCAGTGAAGGTTACATGGAACTGCGTGCCGCCTTTTGTGGTTGTTCTGATGGGACCACACACATATGTGTGTATGATATCCAACAGACCTACGCCTCTTTCAAGGGACCCTTTGAATGGTGATTTTGTCATATTGCTAAATAGGCAAGACTCGCATACATCGTCCTATTTAAGGTCAAACGATTCCAAAACTCCATCCTTTTGGAGTTGGGCGATGCGTGTCTTGTTAATATGGCCAAGGCGACAGTGCCACAAACACGCCTTTTCTACACCACTTGACGAATCAATATTTAAAACATCATTGCACAATTATCAACACACATAATAGATTCATACACTCCATCACAAGGCAAAGCATCGAATATAAAAACATCATTTTTAAAAACTGAAATTGAACCTGCTATCGCCAAATATTCTAAGTAAGTGCGGAAAGTAAGATTGGGGAAAGTAAAGTTGCGAAAAGTAAAGTAGCGAAAAGTCAAGTTCTGAAACTAGGAAGTTTCGGAAGTGGACAAGTCCGAAGGCTTAAGATGGATGCGGAATTATAATGAAGAGGTAATACTTAGAATAGATCTTAATAGCTCAACAATAAACAGTATGAATCAACAGTTATATAACTTAGAAGTATAAAGACTGAGAAATAAGAGTGCTAGAACAGTAATGACAATAAGAAATGCAGATAAGAACACGAGAGTTGATGGAATGAGAGATTGTATTGATAAATGTGAAAGTGTTACATAAAGTCTCTCAAACTCATGAGGACTGAAGATGGACTTGGTCTCCCTTTTATAGACTAAGGGAGGACCTTCGGATAAAGACCTGTGGACTGAAGAGTAGACAACACGTCTCTCTTCAGTCATATAAGAAAGGTAAAACTAATATAATAATACAATGTCAGACTAGGGTGGCTTGTCTATAATATAATAATACTCTAAGTACAACAAACATGCTTCTAGGGGGCCACGCCTGATCTAGTATAATCATATCCTATACGTAGAAGTGCTTATCCTTTGCCTTATCTTCCAGATGATCTTCTGATCTTCAGTCTTCTTTGTGGAATGATTAAGTATGATATTTCCTTTGAGTTGTTCATATTGATAGTCCGAAATCCTAAGTGGATTTCGGAGTCCTGGCATTTCTGAATCAGAGTATCTTGGAAATATGTTCTTGGTTGGTCTGACTGGTCTTCTATGTTAGTTCGGAATATTGTCTTCCGAACTATGTCTTCTGATACGTGTGTCTTCTGATCTTGACATACTTTGGAGTTCCTAAATCCATGACTGGATTTCGGAGGATTATAAGATTATCAGAACCTAACTTATCCGAGATATTAGTTAAGAATATAAAGCATATGTAAATATCAGACACAAGACATAACCATTTGTTCATTACTTAAAGCATTCATACGAAAGTACTAACATTCCATCAAAATAAAGAGTTTGACATTACAATCCAACATATCAAACTACTAGTTGGTCAACGATCTGACTTTAGCACTAACAATTCCCCCTTCGGTGACCAATCGAGGGGTTTGGGTCATTATCGTCAAGGCTTATCCAGCACACCTTGTCTCACAGCATATGACTAGAATTTCCTAACTGCTAGTAGCCATTCTACTCTCAGTATTAGTTCTTTCTTTGCTTCTGCATCTAATGATTGTGATTTTTAATGGCTTTGAAGTATTTAGTTAGATTCACGTTAGGGAGTCTCACACGCCTAGGTCGTCGTGCGGTCAAAAATAAAGAAAAACCTAACACACACTAGCACAGTGGTAGTCAGGGTCGATCCGTAGGAGCTTCGTGGTCAGATCAAATGACAGATTACCAACTTGTAGTGTCACGCTACAGTTGGAGGATCTAGTTCCTAAGTTCTTGACTACTGTTATCCAAAAGCAATAGATAAACAAAATCAAGCCAAGCATAAGCTAAGCTCAACTCAAACAAGCCTAGTTACTTTCTGAAATCAGAAGTACATCTCTGAATCAGAAGCAAGCAAAGGCATCCAAAACAACCAAACAAAACAAGGTATAACCTAAACCAATAGCTACAGTCCAACTGAACAGTTACTGGCCAAAGTTCAATACCTAAAGCTAACCTAGTTGGCTACTGATTTCAGCAAGGGTAACAGTCCAAAACAAGGTCAAAACAACATCCACACACAATCCAAACAATCACAATCATTCACAAGAATAAAAACACCGAAAAACTAAGATTACTTGTAACCAAATGATTTTCATTAACTAAAACCGAATTCCAGTGGTCCAATACAGTCACCAATAATATAAAACAGAAAACTAAAGTGCTCAAAGTCAGTGGTTGTCACTCCGAAAGACTTTAGCTACAATTACTACTTGCTACTAAAAGGAAATTAAATTCTAAAACATAAAATACCAATTCAGAAGTTGCTGAAATGTAATCTTGGAGTCAAAGAGCTTCAAGGTCGATTTTACACCCGGTCTTTGCTAGGGTTTTCGGCTGGAAATGCCTCTATTTATAGTTGCAAATTTCCCGCAGCCGCGCCACGCAAATAAGGATCCCGCGGCGCGCGTACTAATCCCTTCCTGTTTTATCGGCATTTGAATGTGTTCCACCGCCTTAAACCCGCGTCGCACATTGTTGATTTCCGCGGCGCGCGTACGTATTTCCTTGATTTTTCATTCCTTTCCAAACTTCTCCAATTTGCACACTTTTAGTCCCTGTTTTCATTCTTTTCTTCCAAACAAGTCCTGGCACGAAAAGTGAGAATACCAAGATATATCTGATATAATTTCATCAAGAATAGGGCTCAACAACGCCTAAAATACTTGATATCACTAGGCATTGTCAAACACCCCACACTTGTGCCTTGCTTGTCCCCGAGCAAGAGAGTTTTTAACAAATTATAATAAAGACTCACACAATTTTTGACTGTGTTCAGTTTCAAAGCTTATTGCCCTATAAGTTAGAGTGGAATAGTTCGCGAAAACATAATTGAATTGTTCTTTGGAATTCAAGGCTTTCTAGAAAACCCTTGATTACAAATTTTCGGTCCACAATGAAGTGTACTTACTCATTCAGATTCTAAAGGCCATTAAGGAACTGTCCATGACTTTCGATGCTGTCCGTGTAACGAGCTTTCGGACATACCATCCCAGACCAGACGATCTTAGGTGGCAAGGTGCATAAGCCCCACCCATTTTAGTCCTACCGGCTCGAACAACAAAGGCCACAGATTGACATTTCCCTCCTAAATTCCAATCTTAAAACAACTCAATCTTCTAAACTCATAAAACTCAACTTATTTGACGAACTAATAGCATGATCACAACTATATAGTATCTCTTGAAAAATACCACTGCTATCAACAATCACAAACCATTCGTTTCAAAATTGCAATTTATTAAAAATTTGAAAGTTGCTAAAATTTTGAAAATTACTTGTTTTCCGCAAAAATTTCAAAAACACTCTTACGACCGTCCACACCCCACACTTAAAACCGTACAACGTCTCCGTTGTACAAAATTATTTAGAACAAGGGAGAAAGAGTTACCCCTTTGGACAGTGGCTCTCTTGGTTGGTACTCAGTATCACAGGTATAATTGCGAACAAACAGATCCTTGATTTCGCATTTCGGAGTTGTAGCGCAACAGTGAACACGTCGGTGGTCAAAACAAGTAGAGGGGGTACGGTGACCCCACACTTGTTTGAGACAACTCCTCCCCATTTGGTATAACATGCATGACTCAACAAAACATTAAACGCAAACATACAAATATAGATACAAATATAGACATAAATAAAAATAAGGATAGTAGTGTCATAGATTCAGTACATATTTTTCAAAAATAAAATAAAAAGAAAGAACAAAGTACATCAATCGCCACCTGGTGGCCTAGAAGGACCGGCCTCATGATCATGTGCCCGGGCTGGGAATGGTCGGGGACGTCATACCTGCTGGGTGGCCAAATCCAAGAGTACCTCTCCTATTTCATTGTCAGGCACATACCGGCGAATTATCTGGTCCTCTCCTACCTTGAAAAGGTCTGGGTCATCCCAAATGAATCTCTTTGCATACGTGCGAAATTGCTTCTGCCTTTGTTTGGTCCAATGTGTCGGTATTGCTCCTGTGGCCAGAAAGTTCACATAATTTGCATACCAAGTAGCTCCAGTAACTTCCAGAAGCTGCTCATCTGGGAATGAGTCTTTAATCCCGGCCTCCAATCCTTCGGTTGGCAGTCGAGAAAGATGATCTGCCACTACATTCTCTGCTCCTTTCTTATCCTTAATCTCCACATCGAATTCTTGCAACAGGAGTATCCATCTAATCAATCTGGGTTTGGACTCCTTCTTTGTAAGTAAATGCCGAACAGCACTGTGGTCAGTTTAAACCACCACCTTGGATCCCCAAATATAAGATCGAAACTTATCTAATGCAAATACTACGGCAAGTAATTTTTTCTCAGTAGTTGTATAATTTAATTGAGCTTCAGAAAAAGTTTTACTAGCATAGCAAATAACGACAGGTTTCCTATCAACCTTTTGACCTAATACTGCACCAGCAGCATAGTTACTAGCATCACACATTATCTTAAAAGGTTGATTCCAGTCTGGCGGCTTCAGAATAGGAGCCTCGACCAATTTATTCTTGAGAATATTGAATGCTTTTACACATTCTTCATCAAAGATAAATGGTGCATCTTTCAAGAGAAGACCGTAAAGGGGTTTAGAAATGGTACTAAAGTCTTTGATAAACCTACGATAAAAACTCGCATGACCTAAAAACGATCTGACCCCTTTAACTGATGTTGGGGGTGGCAATGTGGATATAACCTTGACTTTAGCACGATCAACTTCGAATCCTCTCTCAGAGACTACGTGACCTAATACTATTCCTTCCTTGACCATAAAATGGCTTTTCTCCCAGGAGAGCACCAGATTTGATTCTACACATCTCTTCATCACTTTTTCCAATTGACCCAAGCAAGTTTCGAATGTCGGTCCGAAAATTGAGAAATCATCCATGAAGATCTCTAATGCATCACCAATCATATCAGAAAAGATTACCATCATACATCGTTGAAACGTCGCAGGCGCATTACACAGTCCAAATGGCATTCTACGAAATGCAAAAGTACCATAAGGACAAGTGAACGTTGTCTTTGCCTGATCCTCTAGGTGAATTACAATCTGATTATACCCAGAATATCCGTCCAAAAAGCAATAATATTTTTGTCCTGCTAACTTTTCCACAATCTGGTCAATGAATGGTAATGGAAAATGGTCTTTAGAGGTAGCGGCATTAAGCTTGCGGTAATCGATACATACTCTCCATCCAGTTACGGGCCTTGTGGATACCTTATCACCATCCTTCGTATCCACAACAGTTATTCCTGATTTCTTTGGTACTATCTGTGTCGGACTAACCCATTCACTGTCAGAGATTGGATATATGATTCCTGCATCCAACCATTTGAGAACTTCCTTTTTTACAACTTCATTTACATTGGGATTCAATCTCCTCTACGTGTCCCTGGCAGGTTTAGCTCCTTCCTCTGTGATAATACGATGCATTCATGTTGTCGGACTGATCCCTTTCAAGTCCGCAATTGTCCAACCAATAGCCTCCTTGTGCTTGGACAATACTCTAAGCAATTCCTTTTCCTGTTCCTCTGTCAGATTGGCTGCCAAAATCACTGGTAAAGTATCCTTCTCCCCTAGAAAGGCATACTTTAGATGTTCTGGTAAAGGTTTTAATTCCAACTTTGGTGGTTCTTGTAAAGAAGGTTTCAGCGTCTTTGGAATCTCTGTCGGTAATTTCTCTATGTGAGCACACTCTTCGGACTTCAAACCTTTCTCTCCTTCTACCTCTTTTTGCTGCTTATCAAATTCAACACCTTCCTCTTCTTGAGTCTCCATTGCTTCTGATTGTAACACCTCAGGAGTGTACTGCTGCACTAACTCATCTATAATATCCAACTGATAACACTCCTCTTCTTCTATAATATTTCTTTTGGTATTGGCATTGAAAATGTTGATCTTGGTCTGTTGGTGCCCAAAGGATATTCCCATTTCTCCTGTGCGACAATTGATATTTGCATTAGCCGTGGCTAGAAAGGGTCGCCCTAAGATAATTGTGGGTTGCTCTCCATTGGTCGCCTGATGAGTGTCTAAAACTAAAAAGTCTGCTGGATAATAAAATTCTCCCACCTTGATGATGACATCAACAAGCATCCCCCTAGGAATCTTTGTAAACTTATCTGCCAGCTGCAGAATTACATCGGTAGCTCTCATAGTGCCAAACTCATGCTTATCAAACAACTGCCCAGGTAATATGTTCACAGTAGCACCTAAATCTAACAAAGCCCTCTTAATATGCACGTCACCTAGATCCACAGAGATGAGAGGAACCCCAGGGTCCTTCATCTTAGGAGGTAAAGTGTCTATTAAAATAGAACTGACATTTTCATGTAAGCTAATCATTTTAGGTAAATGGGACAGAATATGTTTCTTATGAATACACATATCCTAGAGAAACTTAGCATACGCAGGAACTTCCTTAATCAGTTTAACTAAGGGAATGTTAACCTTAATCTGACTAAATAATTCCCACATATCTTTTGCTTGCAGTTCTTTCTTCCCATATGGTCTCCTTTCCGGCTTCTCCAAAGCTGTAGGAAAAGGAACCGTCCCACTTGTTTCTCCTTTCTCCCACGTACTTGTTTGCTTATTCTTCTTTGCCTGTTCCTCTTTACCCTTATTCTTTTCTTTCTCCAATTCTTATTTTTCATCAAAAATTATTTCAACATCGCTATCCTTATCTACTGGTGGAGCAGTAACCTTATTATCCACCTTCTTCCCACTTCTAAGTGTGATCACCTCATTAACTTGCAGTTTCGATGGCTGCTCCTTTTCCTGCGATCTATTCTCTCCCATCTATACAATCAATTCTCCTAATTTCAGAATTGCCTCTGTATTAGAATTCTTCACTTCTTGCAGCTTGACTAACATCCTGAAAATTTCCTATAGGCTAATGTTCATAACCCCCACTGGAGGTGGAGGTTGCACCTACTTCTGCCTCATGGGTGGTTGCCTTGATTCTCGTTGCTGATTATTTCGAAATGGTCGTGGTGCATTATGAAATCGACCATACCCATGCACTTGACTAATTTTTGCGTGAGTCATCAAGCACTCCTTATGATTATGTCCTATTTCTCCGCATGTGTTGCATATAACTTGCCTATGCAACACATATGCTCCCTTTTCCTGTTGAAACCTTTTGAGCATCTGATTAAACCTTTTAGTTACAGCACTGAGCTCTTTCTGAATTTCAGTCTTCCATTTGTTTTCCGCTTCAATGTTAGCTACATACACCGTCTTATCCTTCATGGATCCACTAACTTTCGATCCTAAGCTCAACTGCTCCAGGAATCTCCAAGCATCTTCTGACTCTTGCCACATAAATGTCCCACTTGATGAGGCATTTATCATAGCCTGATGTGTCTCGCTAACTCCCTCAAAGAATAATTTAACCAACTGCCATTTAGGAACTTCATGATGCAGGCAGGATCGCAACAACTCGTTTAACCTATCAAACGCTTCATGGAAAGCTTCTCCAGGCTTTTGCTGAAAATCTTGGATTGCGCGCCTGACTTCCGTGGTTTTACTAACTGGATAGAATTCTTGTAGAAATTTTGCCTTGAGTTGTTCCCAACTAGTGATACTATTAGACGGCAGAGATGTAAACCAATATTTGGCCTTATCCTTTAATGTAAAAGGAAATAATCTTAATCTAAAAATATCCCTATCAGTATTCCTAGGAGTATTGGCATTCGCGATAGCTATAAATTCATACAAATGATTGTATGGGTCATCAGTCTTATATCCTCTGAACTAAGACAATATTCCTATCGACTGTGGTCTAATTTCTACATGGGATTCTACATTATCAGGAATATAGATGGTCGATGAGTCATCATACTCCCTTGGCACGAAGTGTGATGCAACCGATTGCCCCTTCGGTTGTGTGAAATACAAAGGTCGTATAAGATTACCGTAATGTTGATGACCTTGTAGTTGTTGATGCTGTTGCTATCTGCTGGGAGGTCCCCGACCTCTGTCCCATGGTTGCTGTGGTGGAACCCAGCCTTCCTCTTCCTCATCATATCTCTCCTCTACTTCTGAATAATGATACTGTTGCTGAGGAGGTTGTTGGTATTGTTGTGGTTGTGTAGGTTGAAAAGTAGGTTGAGATTTAAAGAGTGATGGTAGTGGTTGTGAAAAAGGTTGAGAAGTTGATGTCTGCTGTCTAGTCACTGGGGTACCCTCACAAGTCGGCACTCCCCAGGACATAGCAGAAGTGAATGGATTGGTAGATTGTGGTTGTGATACAGGTGTAAATGGTGGGATAGATGGCGGAGTGCATGATGGTATGGGTGTAGGGGCTGAAGCTGCACCACCAGAAGCACTCGTACTCCCGAAATGAAACTCTGAAACTGGGGGAATAAACGACATCCCTGTTGCCTCACCCGAAGGTTCCTGGGCAACATGTTCTACACTACTACTGATATTACTAAAACTCATGATATTGGAACGCCTACGTGCACGGATTCTGCGTGTGGTTCGCTCAATCTCAGGATCAAAACGCAAAGGGGATAATTGCTCACCCCTACGGGTACGCATGCACTAATGCACACACCCGAAGAAATCAAAAATCAAAATACTAACCAAAATAAAACTCAAAAAACTAAAGGATCCTACAAATCACCTAATCTGAGCTCACAGCTCCCCGGCAACGGCGCCAAAATTTGACACGCCTAGGTCGTCGTGCGGTCAAAAATAAAGAAAAACCTAACACATACACTAGCACAGTGGTAGTCAGGGTCGATCCGCAGGAGCTTCGTGGTCAGATCAAATGACAGATTACCAACTTATAGTGTCACGCTGCAGTCGGAGGATCTAGTTCCTAAGTTCTTGACTACTGTTATCTAAAAGCAATAAATAAACAAAATCAAGCCAAGCAGAAGCTAAGCTCAACTCAAACAAACCTAGTTACTTTTTGAAATCAGAAGTACATCTCTGAAATCAGAAGTACATCTCTGAATCAGAAGGCATCCAAAACAACCAAACAAAACAAGGTATAACCTAAACCAATAGCTACAGTCCAACTGAACAGTTACTGGCCAAAGTTCAATACCTAAAGCTAACCTAGATGGCTACTGATTTCAGCAAGGGAAACAGTCCCAAACAAGCTCAAAACAACATCCACACACAATCCAAACAATCACAATCATTCACAAGCATAAAAACAATGAAAAACTAAGATTACTTGTAACCAAATGATTTTCATTAACTAAAACCGAATTCCAGTGGTCCAATACAGTCACCAATGATATAAAACAGAAAACTAAAGTGCTCAAAGTCAGTGGTTGTCACTCCCAAAGACTTTAGCTACAATTACTACTTGCTACTAAAAGGAAATTAAATTCTAAAACATAAAATACCAATTGAGAAGTTGCTGAAACGTAATCTTGGAGTTAAAGAGCTTCAAGGTCGATTTTACACCCGGTCTTTGCTAGGGTTTTCGGCTGGAAATGCCTCTATTTATAGTTGCAAATTTCCCGCAGCTGCGCTACGCAAATAAGGATCCCGCGGCGCTCGTACTAATCCTTTCCCGTTTTATCGGCATTTGAATGTGTTCCACCGCCTTGAACCCGCGTCGGGGATTGTTGATTTCCGCAGCGTGCGTATGTATTTCCTTGATTTTTCATTCCTTTCCAAACTTCTCCAATTTGCATGCTTTTAGTCCCTGTTTTCATTATTTTCTTCCAAACAAGTCCTGGCACAAAAAGTGAGAATACCAAGATATATCTGATATAATTTCGTCAAGAATAGGGCTCAACAATGCCTAAAATACTTGATATCACAAGGCGTTGTCAGAGTCTTCTGATTTACTCAGCACGAAGGAAGAATTCTTCAAGAAGACGATGTAAGAAGCGTTTGATTGTAACATAAGCTTCTCTACCAATTTGATATTCTTTGGTTGACATTTTACGAACTATTGTGAAGAGATCTGCTGGATTCATCATTTGGAAGTCAGCTTCCGTTATCATAATTGGTTTGTCATAGTTGTTATTTCTGATTATTTCATATTCGTAATAGTTGGCCTTTTGGAAGCTTCTCTTCTTAAGACTTCGTACTGATGTGATTGGATCGATTGACTATGTTTCAACTTGAGGTTTGGTGCATGTATTCAAGAATTTTTTATTCCTGTGGTATGCTTCCAGATCCTTGTTGAATCCTGGGGTTTGAGAGAAGTTAAGTGAGTAGACATACTTATCTCCGTTCGGAGTCAGAGGTATGTCCCAGTTGTGTTGGGGGGAAGGAGGAGGATTGTACGTCTTGAAGGGTTTGAAATCGGAATCTGTCAGTGGTCGAGGAATGAGAGGGTTTGAGAAGATAGTTCTGACAGGAGATCTTCTGAGACCACTAGGGTCAATTTGTCTGGATCGGACTCGGAGCTGAGATTTTCATCATGTCAAAGAGCTTGAGTATCGAAAAATTTCGATTTCTTTTCCTTAACTTCTAGAGGGTCTGATTCTTTGATTGGTGAAAACACTAGAATCTCATCTTCTGAAGGAGTTTCACCTATTGAATTCTGAGTTTTTTGAGGGGAAGAATGATGTGTCACCTTTGTTGGAGATTTTGAGGAAGTTTGATTGATGAGAGGATCTTTTTCTGATTCCTTATTATGAGTTTCACCCTCATCAGCATGTGTATCTTCTTGAGTTTCACCCTTATCAGCATGGGTGTCTTCTTGCTGAGTATCTCCTTGGTCTTTTGTGGTATCATCAATGTTTTCTTTGGTGGTTCCACTTGGACCAGCAGTAGTGTCTATTATCATATCATCAGTTTGGGGGGTTTCTAATTTATCCGCCTCTCCTCGTCCTGGGGCGCCTGCAGGAACTGAAGGGGGCACAGGCAGGCGGTCCAAAATAGTTCCAAGCTTGGAAATGACATCGTCTACTAGCGTTTTGAGAGACTCAGGAAGTGGTGTAGAGATCATTTCCTTGAAGTCCTCCATGACTTGAATGTTCAAGCTAGTGCAAATTTTGAGTTCCTGGATGGGACCTTCCATCGTGCCAGTGATGGATTGTAGTGTATGAGTTATGATTTGAAGAAGTAGAGCGTGAGTTATTCGGATTGAGGTGTTCTCCGCAAGAACTCCACTGAAGTAACCAGATAAGTGTTCTAGTGTGGATTTGAGTTTCTCATTTACTTCATTAACCATGTCAGGAACTTGCTTTTGACATTTTTCTACTTCTCTAAGCAATGTTTGGGCTGTTTTCATCATGTTGACGGCATCTGATTCCCTGTGAGAATCAATTTTTGCAAGACCATCGGAGATGACCTGTTTAACTTGTTTGTCCAGATGAAGAATGATGTCGCGATTTTCAAGAGCTGTGATCCTGGTTTTTAGTTCAGCTATTTCTTTGACCATAGCCTCCTGATTTTGTGCAGATTTGAGATCTGTCAGAAGGGTGGTTAATACATCGACTTTCTGATGTAATGCGTCATCTCTAATTGGAGAATTTACTGATAGTTGGGCTTTGGTGGCAACTTTATCAGAGGAGGAGTTGGTATTACTAAGTTCAATTGAAGGCATTTTGGAGAAAGAAGGGGGGGGGGGGTTGATCTACTTCCTGATCAGTACCGAAAATAGAGGGTCTGGCTAGCATGGATTGGGTTTCTGAGAGTATAAAGCGAGAGCCGAATTTAGCCGGTTGCTCAAGGGAGGTGTTTTTCTTTTGTGGATTGAGAATAAGGAATCTATCCCAAGTTAGGGGAAAGATATCTGAAGCAATTTTGGACCAGTCCTGTTCAGTAGTGTCAAAGAGATAGACGGGAGTGTCTACCAGTTTATTTAGAGAGGCACTTAGAAAGGAATCAATATGTAGAGTGAGAGCATTGATTCACTTGCGTTCTGCTTTGATCGTTTCTGAATCGTCGTCGGTAGGTGGGCGAAATGCTGAGAGATTTTGAAGTTCGCGTTTTTGAGGTCGAACTGCGTTTTGAGGCGTTCCACTAACATGGCATGTTCCGTAACAGCAGTCTGAAATCTCCATTTGTCAAATTCGGTTGCATTTGCAGGGGGTTGAGAGTGATCTGAGATGATGATTACAGATGATTCTCTTTGAAAGTGTTATCGTCTTTTTCGTTTGCTTTAGGTGGTGAGTTCTGTTTTTCCACCATAATTATTTCTTCGTGAGTGTCCTCCGAGCCTAGAGAGTTCTGTCTTTCCTCCAATTTTTCTGACTCGGAGTCCTTAGAAGATGGTTCAGACGGTTAACAAGAAGAGGCAAAAGTTAGAATATAGAAACAGATTGTATAGGTAACAAATACCTGAGATGAACCAAACTTAATGTATCACTGAGATAGTAAAGTTTATACCAAAGTTAATTCGGATGCTCGATCATTGAAGATTTGTGATTTTCATTTTGTGAAAACTTTATAGTTTGAACAAAATGACCAAGTTATACTTAATATATATATATATATATATATATATATATATATATATATATATATATATATATATATATATATATATATATATATATATATATATATATATATATATATATATATATATATATATATATATATATATATATATGCCTGAGTTAAGGAATAGACATAGTGCTTGGATTTGGCTTATAAGAAAGGTTGATTCCAATTGTTGCTACAAGTTGTGAATAGTTATAGGATAGCAAATTCGGATAAAATCAGTAGAGTTTAAAGAATCAGAGACTAGAGTCAGAAACATGAACAGAGACTCGGATAATATGAATCAGAGAATGATTCAGAATAGAAATGTTTATGAGTACTAATCAAAAGAAGAATCAGAAGATAGAGATACCGTTTTGTCTTTTCTTTGTTTTTTTTTGGGAGGTTGCTTTGAAGGTGAGGAGCCGAAAACCTTCTTTTTAGGTTTCTTCGGGGCCACACCATCTTTGAGAGAGTGAGGAGGGTATGGAGGTACACCCTGTGTGTCAGAGAGGTGAAAAATTACAGCGGGCTCTGACGGATCAGCAAGGTTCAGAAGCGAGTCAGGTAATTTTCGGATCTTTCCAAAAATAGAGTCTGTTTTTAGAGCATAGGGTTTTGCTTCAGGCATGACTAGTTTGTCTTCATCGGATCTGGGTGGAGGAATTGGGATCTGAACGGTTTGATGAATATGGTCGATGCACATGGCCCAAAAACGTGCAGAGTGGATTTTTCCTTTAGGCTTCTGAGAGGTGGGTATGTAGGAGAGAAAATCTTCAAATAAGATTTCCGCATGATCGTTTTCATATCCTGTATAGAGGCTCCAAAGAAGTTCCATGAGGCGTTTTCTTAACTGATCTGTACCGCCCATTTTACCGGTTAAGCACTTAATGATGTAATGAATCAGACATTACCATAAGGGTGAGATGTGTCCTTTGGCAATTCGTACAAGTATCCCATTTTGTATATCATGGATTCAAGTTGGGCATTGGTAGGATGATCAAATGTAGTATCGTGATATGGAAGATGTAGGGCGTCGGCAAAAACTTTCTTGTTCAAGACGGTTTTATTGTCATCGTGTAGAGTGAGAGTATAACCTTTTGGGTGTTTGGTGGCGGTGGAGACTATGTCTTGAAGCACAGAAACTGGAATCGCAGGGGGTGGATCAAAGAAGGCTCTGGCAAGCCTGTGTCTGGACAAGATGTGAATGAGCACTCGTAGATGTTCCTTGTAACTAGAAAGTTTGCGTGAGAGATAGAGGTTGGTGACGGTGACTAGGACAGTATCGTTGTCGCTTTTGGATTAGGACGCCATTGGAGAAGTAGAGTAGGGGTATTGGTAGTTCGAGATTTGTTAGGGTTTCAATGTTGAAGATGACGGCGAGAGAGAGTGATGAGAATAAAGGGGGAAATATGTAAGGATGGAAGGTATGAATGAGAGATAGATAAGAGGGAACGGTGATAATAATTTTGAAAATGTATAAAGAACCGTCGGGTAAGAGAATGAAGGGACGTGTGAAAAGTTGTGTCAGAAAAGGTTGTGCTTGGCATTTAATGCTAGGTAATGATGAAAGTGGATGGTCCATTAAAGGACGGACATGTGTGGCGGAGAGAATATCCGTTGGAGAAATGCTGATTGTATGGTTTTTAATTATTGGAAATTAAATGTTTTTCGTATTTAATTTTCATTTTAACATTAAATTTGTCGTGTTGAGGTGTGTTTGGTACGGATTGTTATAAATGTTGTGGTTCTGACTTGTTCAGAAAGTGAGTGGTTCTGAATCGAGTTCCGAGAGTGAGTGGTTCTGAATCGAGTTCCGAACCAAGAGGATTGAGTTTTCTGAAGGAGAATCCATATTCCTGAATGGTAAAGTTCTGAGTGGAAGTGGAAGTGGATATTCTGATTAGGGTTCTGAGTAGGAGAAATTTGAATCTATGTTCTGATATAACAATCCAGAAGTGATACAGTTTAGCATGTCAGTTGAATGGATATCGCACGAGTTGTCATTTCCGGTGGTGGATGTCATGTATTACTGCAGAGACAGTAAATGACGCCGACTGGTTAAGCTAATCGGTCAAATCAAATATCTTATCTCTATATTGATGATCTCTAAGCAATGAGGTGGCGAGATATGGTGAAGAGTGAGTGGCTATAAAAAGGGTTTGATGTTAAGTAAAGAAATCACACAATACAAGATTTGATGATTGAGATGGCAGCAAGACGTCCATTCAATCGTGATGAGAAGGTAGAAGTAAGAATGAAAGATGGAGAGTTTGTTGGTGCTGTGTATGGAGGTGTTATCAAGTCTGTGTGGAATCATCGCTATGAAGTGAAGATGACAACACTAGCTGATGGATCTACCGGTGGTCCCTTGAATGTTCATGTGGATTTCGCTTATCTGCAGCCAGTTCCTCCTAAGGTGTTAGTGGAGTTTAAGGAATTCGACTTTGTGGAGGTGTGGTATCGTCGAGGATGGTGCTCGGCTGCTATTTTAAGGAAGACTCCATTTAATCAGTTCCATGTGGTTTTAGTGGATGTGAATCGACTGTTTGTTGATGAGTCGGAACTGAGAATTCATCAGAGGTATCATCTTCGAGAGACTCCAATGTGGCAATACTATAAGCTCTGATGGTCGAAGGGGATTGCTGATCTTTTGGGAGATTATATGTCTTGTTATCTAACCAGACTCTAAAACTGCATGAGCTTCAGATCCAGTCTGAATATGCTCCTATGCAACAACATTCCACATCCTACAGAGTCCATGCATATAGAGCAAATGTGAGAAACACATCATGTATCAAGGAATTAAGGATCAGGGTTTCTGAGTTTTAAGATATTCCTGAGTTGCCAAACTGTTCGGCTTTGGAGCACTTTCTAATCTTTCCGTAACTGTGTCCCACCCTGCGGATTCCCAGTTTGAAACATCGAGGAACCGGTCCAGACGATCTGGATCATTTCTTGGTTTGTCCTATTACTGGACTCAATCCCGAAGCAGCTGAATCAAATGGAACTATGCTTCTCTATGAATGACTCATACAGAGTCAACATTGAATGCATATCCACGATTGTCTTATCTGGTTTCCCTTCGTGTACATCAGGATGAACGGATCAGCGAGTCGAGCTAATGCTTTAACTCCTGATCAAAAGGCGACCAAATTTATACAGTTCACCTATGTGTCTCTCAGTATTGAGAACATATGAACTGGTGCTACTTCCTGCACACTTCAAACTCTTTGAAGATCTTAGTTCGTCCTTTCTCAACCAATTCATGGAACTTTTCCACAACTAGCTGTGTTAACTTATCTGACCCCAGGAATTCTAAATTCCTGCGGAACTCGGGGTCAATGATCAATAGTATCAGGCAATGAACTTTCCTTGACTTAACAATCAAGGACTCATGCTCATCACAAGCTACTGTGTGATGTCATGCTTTGGGGAGCGGACACTCAGTCAGATATGGCTTGCCAGCAAAACAGAGAACTATTCTCTATTTATAAAGCCATACCATATAGTTCAAGCCAGTCAGCCTTACCGTATGTAGCAGGTGCATTCTGAAGCTTTCAGAAATGGGTGAAGGAGGAGAAGGAGGAGAATTGACACTAGACATCTATAAAATAAACATAATTTATTAGTTTAATTGATCCTTTTAAATAATTACCCAATATGTTATTTAATAAGGCTAGGATCCAAAATACCCTAACTATGGTGTGAAGAGGGATGCCGTAATCACAACATATTGGTCATTAAGGTAGATAAACATTTATCAATTTCATCCTATGAAATTCCTAGAACTGTTGAGATTCATTGAACTTTTTAATGGCATGTTTAATCTCGGATGTGCTCAACTGTTTGTGACTGGGATGCCGAGGATCACAAACTAGATGTGAATAACCATGCAAATTAGCTTGGTACTCTCAATATCATTTATCAGCTCTAATTGATATGCTGGTTAACCACACGCGCTCCATCAACAATGATAAATCATGAGAAACCCATTACCACTCTTTATGATCCCCTATTAGTGTGTCGGTAAACCACACATGCTCTACTAATGTTTCATAAAGTGTAATGTGCAATTCCATGGGTTAGCATCAATTCACATTTTTGCTAAAGTAACTAGATTTGGGATTTTTGTAAAGATGTTCTAGTACTTTCATTAATAACATTATATTTTTAATGGGATTAAGTTGGTCCTATCAAACCCGTTCGGCTAACGACCCTCCACTGATCAGGCGAGCGGTGGGTGAGAGTGGACACCATTAGACTGCCATTTTATAGGCAGTCTTCTTATACCCACTTTATAGAACAGCTTCGTGAATGAGGCCTACTATTGATTTGACTAACCATCAAATCTTATACATATAATATTAACTTTTAATTTTAATATATATAAGATGAATTTTAAACCTTTTAAAATGGTCCTGGTTTATCTTTTAATTTATTGGAATTTAAACTATTAAATTTAAAATTAAATTAAACCTTTTAATAACGATTTAATTATCCTTTAATTAAACCATTAATTAAATTAATTAAATTTTGATATTTTAAACTTTTAAAATATTTTAGGATTTATCTTTTAATTTTTCGCCAATTTAAAAACAATTAAATTAAATTAAATTAAATCCTTGAATTATCTTTTAATTACCAATTAATTAAACTAATTCAAATGTAGATAGGTTTTATCAAATTAATCAAATTAATTAAAACCTATCTTAAACCCCCTAATCTTCGATTTCAAACAATGGGTTTAAGGTTATCTATTTAATTAATCAAATTAAAGTTACCAAAAATAAAAAGCCTTCTGAAACCCTAGCAAAATTTCGAAAATCATAAGGGGGAGGGGCTAGGGTTTTCAAAACCCTAACCCTAAATCGATTTCAGCCCCATTAGGGTTTCGAAGCTATAAACCCTAATTTTTAGGAAAACCATTACAGCAGTTCAACAAGAAAACAACCAAAAAGCTCTGATACCACTGAAGGGTTTTATGCAAATCTATGAAATAAAAATCCTAAGTTCACATGCAACCTATAAGGATCTATATTTTCTTCTAATTGAACATATAATAATTCCTAAAGGCTTATAAGAAATTAACTAAAAGAACAAAATCAGAAAAACTAACATTTTAGGATTTCTTGGAAGTTAAGCAGCACAATTGTCCTGCCTCAAATGAAGTCACACCCAAAGGCAAGAGGTAAGTCACGAAATTCCAGAGAGAAATAAGTATATAAATCGCAGGTTTATGAGGGTATGAGGCTTCTTATTTATAGCCTCCATCAGATGACCAGATAAACCTTAAGAGATAAACCTTTTTGAATTCAAATCAAGATAAACCTTTATCTTATTAATTCAAATCATATTTATCCCATATATATATTAAAATCGAAATCCTATATATCTATATATAGAGTTCGCTGGCCATCTCACTCACTCAGACTGCCACTTACTCAACTATTGAATAATTACAGTTTCAGTCCCTACACCTTTAATTAATTAATTTAATCACCAAATTAATTCCAATTAATTCCAGATTAATTCCTAATTATATAATATAGTTTCTAATTAATATATTATCACTTTAATATATTAATAAACTATTTATTTAATTTCTATTGATTTATTAATCACATAATAAATCAATCTTTCTCTCTACTGAACTTTCTATCAAACCTCCTGCTATGAGGGCAACCCAAATGGATTATGCCACTATTAATTAGATAAATACTAATTATTAGTCATGGATTAGACATCTAATCCAAAACTTCTTGCATGGCTTTGATCCAATCGTCGTCGTCTAAAGCATCTAAAACTGTTTTTGTCTCAATTTTACTCATGTATGCGGCAAAATGGCATTCATCCTGAATTGATTTCTTTGATCTTGTCTAAATTCTGGAGGATGGATTTCCGATAACTTGATTCGGAGGATGGTTCCGGGTCCATTTATGTAATCTTGGAAGTAGAGCTGGGTCAGAGATAGGAGGAAGAACGTCTTGAATGAAGTTGGTGTCTTCAGGAGATAAGTTTTGATTTTTTGATTCTTCAGCGGAAGTGTCTTCATCGGCTTCAAAGGTGAAGACTGGTGCATTATTAAGTGTAGCATCAGAGGAATTGATTAAGGTATCCCCTTATGGGACACCTGCTGACAAAGTATCTCCTGAGGTTTGATGGTCCCCGTCGGATTGAGATATCCCATCAACATGGGTAGGGAGAGTGGGCTCCCCTTCAGCAGTTGCTGGAAGTGAAGGTTGAAGGGTTTCTATCCAATCAAGAACACAAAATTCCTATGGTTCACATGCAACCCTAATATGATCTATGTTTTCTTCTATGAAGATAATAAACTAAAACCCTAAAGGATACAATTCATTTCTAAAGATTAATTAAGAAAACCAACATTTGATCTTATGATCCTTGAAGCAAGCAGCAAAAGAATCCTACCTCAAATGCAAGTCACACACAAGCAATGGAAGAATCAGTCCAGCAGAGTAACACGGAGAGATGGGAGGCATGGGAATTAGGGTGCCCAGGGGGTTCCTTATATAGCCTCCTAGGGTTACACCTGAAACCCTAGAAAGCCTCCAAGTGGACAAGGCTTTTGGCCCCCTGGACCAGACTCCCCAAACCCTAATTAGGGTTTCGCCAACACCCTGGAGGAGCCTCCAGGGTGGCGCCAACTTTGGTCCCTGGTTTACCTGGCCAGTTATTCAACTATTGAATAATTGCCAACCAGTCCCTGCACCCTTAATTAATTAATTTAATCACTGAATCAAATCCAATTAATTTCTAATTAATTAATATAGTTTCTAATTAATATATTAACACTTAAATATATTAATGAACCCTCTATTTATTTTCTATTGATTTATTAAACAATTAATAAATCAACCATTCTCTCTACTGAACTATATATCTATCCTCCATATATGAGGGCAACCCAAATGGACTTTGCTTCTATTAATAAGATAATTATGATTATAAGTCATGCCTTAAACACCTAATCCAACAGTCTCCCACTTGGATAAGTCTATGACTTTAATTGTCTAAACTCTGACCTAGTCAGTTCTGTCCAAAGATAAGTGATCTGATGATCCTCCATCCAACAAGATATTTTCAGACTCAAGACATGGATTTAAAAATCAATCTTGGTCTGATACTCTGTTTCTCGATTTTTGATTTGCATATGACTTTTGAGACTACAGATTGAACACATCAACTGAGTCCCGGTTGGCCAACACTTTCAGTCAACTTCAAAATCATCGAGAGGCCTACAAATATCTGTTTCCCTATCGGGTCAGGGGACGGATAAGTTTTGACTAATATACCCATACCTTTTGCTAGTCAGAATACTTACAACAATGTGTTTTATGACACCGAGTTACTGGTGCGTTTTCGCATTATCAATGAGCACCTGCCTCGCAAATTACAGATCATATCTCTCCACTTAAAGATCAAAAGATGTTATCGTCTTAACATTGCTTGCGATGTAATCCATGAAGCAATCTGTTAAGCGCGGGTTTATCCAATACTCAAATCTCTATTTTCTAAGTACTCATGAATGTTATAGCAGTCTTACTGCAATGTCTAGCTCATTAGACAGTCTATAACCGATTCATGACAGTCTTCATTCACACTTACTCCTTAACAGTGTGATCGACTGTGGAACTTTAAATAATCTAATTATTTAGGAAGTTAAACATGCAAATATAGAAACACAATAATAAACAATTGACAAAGGTAGTAACAATACTCATTTATAAATCTCCATTATAAAATCACCAAGTCAATTACATTTATACTGTTACAAGTTTCAAATCTATCTAATTACTAAAACTAATGTCATCCTTTAGCACAATGCTCCGAGCATGCTGATTGTGCTTGATCCTACTCAGTGCCTTAGTCAAAGGATCTGCAGGATTTTCTTCAGATGATACCCACTTAACCAGTAAGTGACCTTCTTCTACGCGATGTCGAATGTAATGGTATTTTCTGTCGATGTGTCTGGACTTTCCATGATCTCGCGGTTCCTTTTTTAAAGCAACACCTCCTTCATTATCGCAGAATAGTTTCATCGGCTCCTGAATGCTCAGGAAAACTCCAAGGTCACCGATAAAGTTCTTCAACCAAGCCGCTTCCTTAGACGCTTCACTCGCTGCAATGTACTCTGATTCACACGTTGAATCAGCCACCGTTTCCTGCTTGGAACTTTTCCTAGTGACCGCTCCACCATTCAGCAAAAATACCCAGCCCGACTAGGACCGTCCACTGTCCCTATCTGTCTGGAAGTTGGCATCTGTATATCCACTTACTTTCAAGTCATCACTACCACCAAGGACTAATATCATATTCTTTGTCCTTCGCAGATACTTGAGTATGTTCTTGACTGCAATCTAGTGCTCCTTTCCAGGGTTTCCCTGGTACCGACTAACCATGCTTAATGCAAAGGATACGTCGGGACGAGTACATGTCATAGCATGCATGATCGACCCTACTGCTGAGGCATAGGGTACGTACACTGGCTTACTCTGGATTGGCAATTCTCCCCTTTTGAAATTTTCCATGTTAAATCTTTTTGACACTTTTTCCAAGTACGTACACTGGCAATATCCTATCAATTTTCTCTTTCTATCTCTAAGTATTCTTATCCCGAGAATATATGCAGCTTCTCCTAGGTCTTTCATGGCGAAACACTTCCCGAGCCAAGCCTTAACTTCTTGCAAGGTCGGAATGTCGTTTCCCATGAGCGGTATGTCATCAACATAAAGCACTAGGAAAGTGACTATACTCCCACTAGCCTTGACATATACACAGGACTCATCTTCACTCCTGGAGAAACCAAACTCTTTGACTTTCTCATGGAAGCAAAGATTCCAGCTGCGAGATGCTTGTTTCAATCCGTAGATTCATCTTTCAAGCTTACATACTTTATCAGGGTGCTTTGTGTCTACAAAACCTTCTGCTGATTCATATAAACATCCTCAGTCAGTTTCCCGTTAAGGAAAGCGGTCTTGACATCCATCTGCCAAATTTCATAATCATGAAATGCAGCTATGGCAAGCATTATCCTGATTGACTTAATCTTGGCTACTGGTGAGAAGGTTTCATCATAATCAACCCCCGGGGTCTGAGTGAATCCCTTCGCAACCAGCCGAGCTTTATACGTATGTACTTTGCCATCCATGTCGGTCTTCTTCTTGAAGATCCAATTGCATCCGACTGTCTTTCGACCCGGTACATTATCAACCAAGTTCCAAACTTGATTGTTATACATGGACTTTATCTCGCTGTCCATTGCCTCTTTCCACTTGGCAGACTCAAGGCCTGCCACTGCTTCGCGGTAGTTAGCTGCCTCATCCAAATTAGTCAATGTGTGATCACTGACCAATGTGTCACCGTCCGAAGTAATATGGAAACCATAGAACTCGGGCGGCATGCTAACTCTACCCGAACTCCTAAGGGGCAATGATATGTCGGTTGGTCCAACATGAACTTCTTCCTCATGTTGGTTGCTAGTTTCTTCTAAGGTTGGTTCATCAGTCATCTCCTGAATTTCTTTGAGATCGATTGTACTCCCACTGTCCTCTTTGGATATGAGTTCTCTCTCTCGAAAGAACCCCCTCTTGCTACAAAGACCACGTCCTCGCTTGGTCTATAGAAAAAGTATCTGAAAGACTGTTTCGCGTATCCGATGAAGAAACACCTTTCACTTCTTTCCGAGAGCTTATCTGAAGTCTCTCGTCTTACGAAAGCTTCACAGCCCCAGACTTTGATGTGTGCCAACGAGGGAACTTTCCCCGTCCACATCTTGTGCGGTTTTTTCGCAACCTTCTTGGTTGGGACAAGATTTAGGATATGGGCGGCAGTCTCTAAGGCATACCCCCAGAAATGGATTGGAAGTGAAGCTCGAGTCATCATGGAACGAACCATGTCCAACAAGGTTCGGTTTCGTCTCTCGGTGACACCGTTCAACTGAGGTGTCCTCGGAGGCGACAACTGTGAAACAATTCCACATTCCTTACGATAATCGAGAAACTCGATACTAAGATACTCACCGCCTCTGTCGGATCTAAGCATCTTTATCTTTCTGCCCAATTGATTTTCTGCTTCATTTTTAAATTCTTTAAACTTTTCAAAGGTATCCGACTTGTTCTTGATTAAGTAGATATACCCATATCTACTAAAATTGTCGGTAAAGGTCACATAGAACCGCGTGCCATCTTTCGTGGTTGTTCTGAAGGGACCACACACATCTGTGTGTATGATATCCAACAGACCTTCACCTCTTTCAAAGGAACCTTTGAATGGTGATTTTGTCATCTTGCCAAGCAAGCAAGATTCGCATACATCATCCGATCCGAGGTCGAATGATTCCAACACTCCATCCTTTTGGAGTTGGGCGATGCGTTTCTTGTTGATATGGCCAAGACGACAGTGCCACAGACACGCCTTTTCTACACCGCTTGAAGCATCAATAGTTAAAACATTTTTACCACAATTGTCAACACACGTAATAGATTCATACACTCCATCACAAGGCATAGCATTAAATATAAAAACATCATTTTTGAAAACTGAAATTGAACCATTCAATTTATTAAATTCATAATAAAAGCCTTGTCTAAATAAAGCATGAAAAGAAATTATGTTCTTAGCCATATCTGGCGCATAACAACAATTATGTAAATCTAATCTAACTCCACTACTGAGCATCCGTCCATAGACTCCGATCTTGGTAACAGGTGACGTTCGCCTATTTCCCATGACCAGGTTCAATCTCCCATGCTCCAGCTCCCTACTTTCCTCTAGGCCCTGCAAATCAGAACAGATGTGAAAACCACATCCTGTGTCAAGGACCCAAGAACGGGAAAAAGATAAGTTATTAGATATAGAATATGTACCTGCTTGTGACGGTTTTACTTTACCGTCCTTGATGTCCTGCAGATACGTTGGGCAGCTTTTCTTCCAATGACCCGACATGAGTCTTTTCCCTCCAGTGTTGCTTAGGAGGGCCCTTCCTTCTCTTTCCCTTGCCAGATCCAATAGCTAGGACAGCCGGGTTAACCGAGAGCACACTTTTCCCTTTCATCCCGTCCTCGGCAATACGAAGCATGCGGTGGAGTTCAGCCAAAGTTGCATGACTGTTGTTCAAATGATAAGCCAGTGTGAACTGGTCATAAGAACTGGGTAGAGAATTTAGCACAATGTCAACTGCCAAATCCTCATGAACAGGCATCTCTAACTTTCTAAGCCTTTCAACATAGCCCTGCATTCTTTGCACGTGAGTGCAGATGGACTCTCCATCTCGAGGCTTGCGATTTGTGAAAGATTTTACCACCTCACGCCTTTCGATGCGCTCCTGCTTGCAGAACTATTCTGCGAGCTCTTTGTGTATCTCGTAAGGCCAGTAGTCCTCATAAATCCGCTGCAGTTTAGGGTTCATGGTGGAGATCATAACGCAAGCCACCTTGGTTGCATCATCAGAATGTTTGGTGTACGAGGCGATTTCCTCAGGAGTTGCAGTATCAGGGTCAACATCAACCAGCTCGGTTTCCAGAACATGCTCTTTATGTTCAAACCTTAAGGCCATTTTGATGTTGCGGATCCAGTCATTGTAGTTAGAGCCGTCTAACGTCACTTTATAGTACAATGACAGAATCGAGGTGACACTACCGGTGTTCGAGTGGGGAACGGATGATTCAAAAGACATCTGAATAACAAGAAGATAGTTTTAATTAGACACTTTAATAATAATCCTTATATTCACCCAAGAATAAATATAAGGCTAGGATCCTACAATAACAATATACAATATCGAAGAGGGATGCCGTAATCTTTATTGTAATTTTATAAGGTAGGCGAATGACGATTCAGCCAATTCCACAGTGGAAAATAATCTTATTAAGATGGAATTCCTAGTTTCATTGAGATTTACCGAACTGTTCGATAGCATGTTTGAATCTCGGGAATGCCCCGCTGTTTGTGACTGGGATACCGAGGATTACAAATCGGGTGTGAATAACCATGCAAATCTCTTGGTACTTTTGAAGTCAATTGTCATCTCTAATTAACGTGCCGGTTAACCACACACGCTCCGTTAATAATGACAAAATCAAGAAACCCATTGCGACTCTTTGTGGACTCCAGTTGGCGTGCCGGTAAACCACACACGCTCCACGAACGTTCCACAAAGTGCAATGTGTCATTTCATGGATTAGCACCAATTCACATTTTATACCTAAAGTAACTAGATTGGGATTTGTTTTTAAGGTTCTAGTACTTTCAATTATAGCATTATACTTTTAAGAGGCTTAGCGGTTCTATCAAACCCATTCGGCTAACGACACTCGACTGACCAGGAGAGCGGTGGGTAAGAGTAGATACCCATTAGACTGCCATTTTATAGGCAGTCGCCTTATACCCTCTTTATAGGACAGTTTTGTGAATGAGGCCTACTAACCGTAAGACTAACCAATTTTCTTATATATAAATTATTAACTTTTAATGATAAATATATAATATATATATATTTTAATCTTATTAAAATATTTTAGAATTAATTTCCTTATAATTTCCGTAAATTTTAATCTATTTTTTCGAAAATTTTAATTAATTCTTTAAACCGATTTAATTGATCTTTTAATTACCAATTAATTAAATTAATTAAATCTAAGATAGATATTACCAAATTAATCAAATTAATTTTCTATCTTGGTCCCTGTGGTGATCGAAAATTACAAGCCAAGCAAAGGAGTTCAAGTTATTTAATAGATCTTATTACCAAAAATAACAACATACTTTTAAGGCAAGCAAATCAAGCAATCAAGGGGAGACCATAGGGCTTGGCGGCTAGGGTTAGGAATCCCTAGCCAAACCGTCGACTTTCAAGCCTCCCAAGGAGGAGTTTTCGCAAAACACCTCAAGGCAAGAATCAAGCATGCAGTTTATATCAATTCATAAGAAAAACAAGCCTATGCTCTGATACCACTGAAGGGTTTCTATGCAATCAAGAACACAAAATTCCTATGGTTCACATGCAACCCTAATATGATCTATGTTTTCTTCTATGAAGATAATAAACTAAAACCCTAAAGGATACAATTCATTTCTAAAGATTAATTAAGAAAACCAACCATTGATCTTATGATCCACGAAGCAAGCAGCAAAACAATCCTGCCTCAAATGCAAGTCACACCCAAGCAATGGAAGAATCAGTCCAGCAGAGTAACACAGAGAGATGGGAGGCATGGGAATTATGGTGCCCAGGGGGTTCCTTATATAGCCTCCTAGGGTTACACCTGAAACCCTAGAAAGCCTCCAAGTGGACAAGGCTTTTGGCCACCTGGACCAGACTCCCCAAACCCTAATTAGGGTTTCGCCAAAACCCTGGAGGAGCCTCTAGGGTGGTGCCAACTTTGGTCCCTGGTTTACCTGGCCAGTGATTCAACTATTGAATATGTTAATGCTGAAAGTCAAATTGTTGACCAACTCGTAGTTTGATAGTCTTAGACTTGTATTATCAAACTCTACATTTTGATGGAATGAATTTATTTTCATATGAATGTTTTGTTTTAAGTAATGAACAATCACTTTTATCTTTTGTATGATGTCTCTGATAACTTGTACTCTGATTCAATTAAACTTATTCGAAATTCAGTATTGACTTTCGGAGTCAGTCACCTAAGAGAAACTCAGCATCAGTAAGTACTTCACTCAGAAGAATGAGCTCGGAAGATCATTCCCGAACTAAGTCAGAAGATGAGAACATACATATCCATATTTCCAAAGACACTCTGATGATATCAGCCAGGACTCCGAAATCCACTAACGATTTCAGACTATCAACGTGAACATATCTAAGGAAATATCACACTTAAAACATTCAACCAAGAAGACTGAAGACCAAAAGAACATCCACGAGATAAGGCAAAGGATAAGGACTTCAACTTATAGGATATGATTAGACTAGATAAAAGGGAGACCCAACTCATATTCAGTCCTCATTGTTTTGAGGGACTTCTTGTAACACTTTATCTTATCAATATATTCTCATTCCATCAACTCTCTTATTATCATCTGCATTCCTTATCTCCATTACTTCTATAGCACCTTTACTTTAAGCAATTATATCCTCCTGTTATTTAAGTGTTTATCATTATTGTTTATTGTTGAGCTATTAAGATCTATTCTAAGTATTAATCCCTTTCTATAATTCCGCATCCATCTCAAGTCTTCGGACTTGTCCATCTCAAGTCTTCGGACTTGTCCATCTCTGAAACCTACAAGTTTCGGACTTTTACTTTCCGCAATCTTCATTTCCGCACTTACTTAGAATACTTGGCAACAACAATTGGTATCAGAGCCTGAATAGCTATCTATAAGGTTCTAAGTGTCTAGTTCGCTCAAAACCCTGGCTGAAGCAACAACCTTAGAATCCTCTGTGGATCCTTGCATGCTATTGTAGCTCACTTATAACTCTCTCTCTCTTCAAAACACTTCCAAGTTTCTCTTTTATCTCACAATGCAGATGAACTACTCTCTAAACGTTGCTAACAACGTCGAAGGCTCTAACCGAGCTCTCATACTCATTCCTACTGAGTATAATGGCTGGGCATCTCGTATGCGTAATTATCTCAAAACTAAAGGCAAAGACATCTGGCGTTCGGTCGAAGAAGGACCACACCTTCCGATTATTACTCCAAGACCCAACACAGCTGAAGAAGCTCTAGGTGGTCTTTCTCAACCAAGGCTAACACCTTTGGACATTGAGAAAATGGATAATGATCAAATTGCCTTCACTGAAATCCAATGTGGAATACCACCAGAACTTTTCGACCTTATTGAAAACTGTACCACAGCCCAACAAATCTGGGTTCTACTACAAAACATGTTCTTAGGAACAGAAGAGGCAAAAGATCAAAAACTTGTGTCAAGTGTGTCAGAATACACACATTTCTCAACTTTTGCCGGAGAATCATTAAGTCAAGCATTCACCCGGTTCTCCATAATCGTCACTAGACTCCTAAGCTCAGGAGCAGAAAGAACCAATCAAGAAATCAATCTTCGATTTCTTGAAGGGCTCGGACAGGACTAGGTGCTTGTCAAAATGATTCTTCAAGATTCAGGTAAACTAAAAACCTTCAACATGTACCGATTATACAACAACCTTATCGGACAAGAACGGGACATCAAAGGTAATCAGCAACTTCAGCTTGGCGGACCTCTGGCCTTAGTTGTTGAACATAACCATCAAATGAGAGACAATACTCCACAGCAGCTTGTTCAATATCAACAAACGTCTCAGCAGCAAGCAGTACCAAACGCCTCCAACCATCAGATCACTCTCAATCAAAACTCCTCACAATCTCAGCAGACAAACTCCATACCTTCATACCATCCTTCTCAACCACAGATCTCTTACCCATCAAACTATCAAACTCCAACAAAACAATATCAATCCTCACCAATATCTCCTCCGTCAATTCAATCAAAATCTCCAACTCTTGCACTACCAGCTCCAGTACAGACTCCTGACTCCTACTATTCAGAATATGACGAAGTAGAAGAAGCTGCATATCAACATGAAATTGCATTGATTAGTCAGAAGTTCAACAGAATACCATCTTATTCCGGTCCCAAGAAGAACTTTCGCCCCTCCAATCAAAATGGAGGATTTCAACCCAGAAACAACCATCAAAGGGGTCATCAACACTCCGGTCAAAATCGTCATTACCAGAAACCGGAAGATCAACAACAAGAAAAAACTAAACCTGACCCAGCAATCAGCACCAATCAAACTCCAACCTCTGAACACAAAGAATCAGATGTGATCAAATGTCACAACTGTGGAGGTCTGTGGCACTACGTTGCTGATGCAGAGCACCAAGAAACTATCCCAAGACAAAAGAAGAAGAAAAAGTTAAAGCCTTTGTAGCTTCAGGAAATGTCGAAATATGGTCCTCAGGAGATGATGATGAGCAATTTGAAAACAAACGCAAGAGAGGAAAAGGATTTGGAGAATGCATGATGGTTCAGGCAAATCAAGAAACTCCAATCCCAGGTCTGGCAAATACCAAACATGCTGAAGACACTGCTGAATCCTCATCCTCCTACATGCCGAAGAATTATGCCTTCATGGCCAACCACAAAACCTGCAAGGGAGTGAGCATCATCGAACAGGTACGTAACATGCTTCATACACATCAAATTTATTCTAACAATCTAGAACCTGCTCTAGAAAGTATATCTAACACTTGTGCAGATGCCTTAGCTGCATATCAGCGGGTTCTGGAAGAAAGAGATGATGGGTATGATGAAGTGATAAAGTTGAAGAATAGACTTGAAGATAAAAAGCTATTTTGTGATAAACTTACAGCTGATTTGAAGATCGAACAGGCTTCTAGAACTCTGTTAGAAAATTCAAATCAACTTTTGACATCACAACATGATTTAGCCCGAAGTGACAATGTAAGACTTAACAAATTAGTGGATCAGTTGTATCATGCAACTGAAGTTTTCAAATCTCCAGCTAATACTAATTCTTCAGAAAATACTTTCAAACGAGGATGGGCTAGAAAAACCACAAACAAAAACTATCCTATTTATAACAGAAAAAGCCCATTCTTTCAATACCCTTCAAATGAATATGATGATAAACATGATAAGGACACAATCAGGAACACGTCAAAAACACCAGACATTGAATCAGAAAATGCCACTTCTGAATCAAAAATCGGAGTAAATATTCCCTTTTCATACTTCTCAGAAGCAGACACTGCCGAAATTAGCAAACTGTCAATAGCTTCAGTCCCATTCATGCCTAGACAAATGACCTCGATCACAAATCTTCCATCATCAAAATCTCAGCAACAATATCCTTTGAAATGCACTTCCAATAATTTGGAAAATTCAAACAAAGATAAAATTGATGAGAAAATTGAAATGGAGAAGTCATCGAAAAATATCATCATAAATAAAAAATTTAACAAAATAAAAATCAGAAATCCTAACGCTACGGACGTATCTAACATGACTTCTGAATCATCGAATTCTAAGTCATCCGAAGATACCTCAAACTTCATTCCTCACCAAATTCAATCAAAGTTTCACTAAAAAACCTAAAAGTTAATCATGAAGAAATAGATTCCTTAGATGACTCCTTATCTGACTCTTCTCCAAAAGAAATTTTTCAAAAAGGAAAAGGAAAGAACTTAACCAAACATGGTGTAAAACCAACATTAAACAGAAGAGATCTTCGATCTCCTAGATCTCATGCTAGATTTGAACAAAAGAATTGCTTCTACACCAAAAGTCTATCAGCAGTCAATTCAACTCTCATCACTTCAAGTCATACTCAGCGATCTACTTCTTCAACATTTTGAAAGTATATCCATAAGGGATTACTTCCGACACCAAATATCAAACCTACTCAGCAAGTTCAAGATTTCAGAATATCTAAGTACAACTCAGAATTTCCAAAACTAACAAGAAATGCAAAAATAGTTCGAAATAGTCCATCAAATTCTAAGCAACCTCTGAATGAACTCTTGAAACCAAAAAATTCGTTTTCCAACATCATCAGAGGCAATAAACAAACATCAAATATCATCAGAACAAAGTATCAGAACTACGACCGTTCTGACACTACTCCGAAAATTTTAAAAAGACAGCAAAATAGTACTTATTGTCAATGTTGCAAACATCTTTTTGAACCAGTCATTACTAGCACTTCAAAATCTTTTAAATATTTAACAAATACTAACTCATCAAAACCTTCAAGGAAATTTGCTAAAAAATGGATTGCAAAAACATCTACTTATGAATCCAACTCATCCTCTGAAATAGAGACTCCCATCAAATCAATAATTAAAACCAAGTCTTCCATGCCTACAAAAATAAATGGGACCAAACAAGTTTGGGTTCCCAAACTAACTATTTAATTTTTCAGGCATTTAGCACGGAAGAGCAGGATGATGAATGGCTGATTGACAGTGCCTGCTCAATGCACATGACCGGAAGATTGGAGTTTCTAAAGGACTACAGAGAAGTTAATTTTGGAGGATATGTTACATTCGGAAATGACGCAAATGGTATCATCAAAGGCTATGGTGTACTGACAAACGGAAACTTTACCATTCAGAAAGTTGCCTACGTTCTCGGACTCAAACATAATCTAATAAGTGTAGGTCAACTGATCAGTACTAGTCTTCAAGTTGAATTTGACAATGAATTCAACTACATTATGACTGGTAACAGAGACAGATGTCTAATACGATCCTCAAGACAAATCAATATGTTTCCTCTAGACATTACAATATTTCCAAGAAAACCAAGACTATGTCATCTATCAAAAGCTCATTCCGAAATCAGTTGGTTATGGCATCGGAAACTAGCACATCTCAACTTCCAACACATGAACGAACTGGTAACAGGAGAAATGGTCAGAGGAATGCCACTTCTGAGGTTTGACAACGAAAATTTATGTGCAGCATGCGCATTTGGCAAGCAAAAGAAGAAACCTCACAAGACAATCACTGACTCAGGCATTACTCATCCACTAGAACTTCTTCACATGGATCTATGCGGTCCATCAACTGTTGCTAGCATAAATCATAAGAAATACATCCTAGTTATCATGGACGACTACTCACGTTTTACATGGGTATTTTTCTTAAGACTAAAATCAGACACCTACCAAGAACTCAGAAACTTTATCACATCAATCGAACTCAAGATTCAACTTCCGGTAAGGAGAATCCGAAGTGATAATGGTACTGAGTTCAACAACAAGCAAATTGAAGAATTTCTGACATCCAAAGGAATAGAGCACAATTTCTCAGCACCTTATACACCTCAACAAAATGGTGTAGTCGAGAGAAGAAACAGAACTTTAGTGGAAGCAGCTCGATCAATGCTGACCTTTGCAAATCTTCCTCTAACCTTATGGGCAGAAGCAATAGCAACTGCCTGCTTTGTTCAAAATCGTTCCATCATCAACAAAAGGCTACAGATGACTCATTATGAAGCTTTAAACGGAAGAAAACCTAATGTCAAATTCCTTCATATATTTCGCTGTCGATGCTTCATTAAAAATAATAAAGATCATCTGGGTATGTTCGCACCCAAGAGTGATGAAGCAATATTTATGGGATATTCATCAAAATCAGTTGCCTATCGTGTTCTAAACAAGAGAACACGAGTTATAGAAGAAAGTTTCGACATAGAATTCGACGATCAATATCAATGGCGAAAGAAGAACCAAGATATCCTTTATGTAATGGAAAATGATGTTCCAATAGGACATCGACCCATTCATACAGTGGAAGTTGATTACGACTTACTCTTTGATCCATCAGAGACTGCAAAAGAAGCCGAAGTTGTTCATTCTCTTGATGCCCTTCAGCAAATCATCTTCAATTCAGGACCAACAACTTCATCAGGAAATACCACTTCCAATACTCAAACACACCTTCCTACAAACACTACAACATTTGAGGGGGAGCCTTCGCTCCCTTCTCTCAATCATCAGGCTCAGAAGGAACCATCACACCCAGCTACGTCTGAGGGGGAGTCCAGACTCTCGACACATGTTGACGGTATACCTCAATCCGAGGGGGACCATCAACCCTCAAAAGATACACTATCAGCAGATAACCCATCAGAACTTATCACAACTCACTCTTCTGATAACACGACCAATAACTCACCACTTATTTCCTCTGAAACTACTGATCATATATCTGCTGAAGAATCCCAAACTCAAAACCCATCTCCTGAGAATACTAACTTCATTCAAGATATCTCCCCACCTATTTCTGATCTAGCTCTTCTTCCACGTTTACATAAATGGACTCGGAGTCATCCTCCGAATCAAATCATCGGAAATCCTTCATCTAAAGTTCAGACAAGATCAAAGAAGTCCATTCAAGATGAATGCCACTATGCAACATATATCAGCAAAGTTGAGCCCAAAACAGTCCTTGATGCCTTAGACGACGACGATTGGATCAAAGCCATGCAAGAAGAACTATCAGAATTCAAAAGAAACAACGTGTGGGATCTTGTTCCCAGACCCTCAAATCACAGAGTTATAGGAACAAGATGGGTCTTCAAAAATAAACTTGATGACATGGGAACAGTAGTCAGAAACAAGGCTAGATTAGTAGCAAAAGGGTATAGTCAAATCGAAGGACTTGACTATGATGAAACATATGCACCAGTAGCTAGACTAGAAGCTATCCAAATATTCCTAGCCTGTGCAGCACATAAAAACATCATTGTACATCAGATGGATGTTAAGAGCGCATTTCTACATGGTGATCTCCAAGAAACGGTTTATCTTCAACAACCTCCTGGTTTTGAAGATATTTCTTGACCAAACCTTTCTAGTGTCCTCAGGATACAGAAGAGGAGTCATTGATCCGACATTCTTTGTCCGATCCCATCAAAAGCATATCATGATCGTACAAGTCTACGTAGATGATATCATCTTCGGATCAACTAATCAAGCAATGGTTGACGAATTCGCGAAAGTAATGACAGACAAATTTCATATGAGTATGAATCGATAAATAAACTTCTTTTTAGGTCTTCAAATCAAACAAACCAAAAGAGGAATCTTCATACATCAAGAGAAATATACAAATGAACTTCTGAAGAAATTCTCTCTTGAAACGTGTTCTACTGCCAAAATTCCAATATCCACCAACCACAAAATCTTCGCAGACCCCGAAGGCGAACCAGTAGATCATAAACTGTATCGAGGAATGATAGGCTCATTACTATACTTAACTGCAAGCAGAGCCGATATCATGTTCTCCACTTGCCTATGTGCCAGATATCAAGCTGCTCCGAAAATGTCACATCTGACTGCAGTGAAGAAAATCTTCAAATATCTGAAAGGTACCAAGGCAATGGGACTATGGTACCCAATCGGAGACAACTTTAAACTGCAAGCTTTCACAGACTCAGATCATGCTGGTTGTAAACTAGATCGGAAGAGCACATCAGGAGGCTGTCAATTCCTTGGTGGAAGATTAGTCAGCTGGTCCTCCAAGAAACAAAATTGTGTTGCTCTATCATCAGTAGAAGCAGAGTATGTCGCTGCATCCACTTGTTGTTCACAAGTTCTATTGATGAAAACTCAGCTATTGGATTATGGTTACCGATTCCTTCAAGTTCCTATCTATTGTCACTCCAAAAGTGCTATAGCCATTTCTCATAACCCTATCCAGCACTCTATGACGAAGCACATTGATCTAAGATATCACTTTATCAAAGATCAAATTTTAGAAGGTAACATAGAACTCTATTTCATATCAACCGATGAACAAGTGGCTGACGTATTCACAAAAGCTTTAGATTCTACTAAGTTCAATTATTTCATGGATAAGTTAGGAATGCTAAATCCTGATTCTGACTTCTTCCGAGAATAATTGATCATCTCTGACCATCACTCTCTTAGCAGATCATTTTGTTTCTGATTTATCTCAACAACCTCTGACTTATCTTAAGCAACCTCTGACTTGTATCAGCACTCTCAGACTTGTCTCAGTAATCTCTGACTGAACTCAGCAATACGAAACCTCTGACTTTCCTCATAAACAGTCTTATATATTTTTTTTTATCATAAACACACAAAATGACAAAACAAAATTTCATTCATAAAAAGGGAAATTACATAGTCTGGATCCATTAAGCCGTATTATAAACAAAACAAAACAAAAAAAATAAAAAAATAAAAAAATAAAACACGACTTAAGATCTATTACAGACATATTGAAAACATAAAAAATACAAGCTTTCAATTTCCCTCTTCTCCTCCTAACTTCAGTGTTTGTTGTACTGCCGTTTGGGAGGATTGCCATAAGTAAAAGTCTGTGTGATTCGCACAGACATGTCACAAACCCGCACACTCTTCCCACCCAGCAGCACGACGTCATATACATCATCCCCAATCACCTCGTCTATCACACCGCACCACCATCCCTGTCGAGCCCAAGCATCAACATAGTCACCAACCTTGTACTCCACTATCACCGTCGGTGGAATTGGACGAAGAAGACCATATTTAACCCTGACGATCATCATCTTCCCAGTAGTATTATCAGGAAGACACCTCAGCTGCACCTCACAACGCCTTTTCCAGGTTTTCGTAATCACACCTTCATAGTAACCCCCTGCAAAATCTCCATGGGTTAACTTCACCTCCACTTCGTCGGAACACTTGAAAAAGAAACGAGCCATGTTAAAATAAAGATAAGTTTAGTAAAAGGGTTTGATGTGAGTAATTAAACGAAGGAAAAACCCTCCTTTTATAACCCTCTCGCATGCCCATTCACCTCCCCCTAACTCATTTACTTAGTGGTCATAATGACCCTAGTGGGCAGTTAATGCACCCATCAAATCAGCGTCATGGACAAAACGGTTGATAAGACTGTTTGACGACTTCGACGACGTAATGGATAACACCCCCTCGTTCTCCCATACTGATTTTCCTCGAGTTTCGAGAACTGACACACATTCACCTACCCTCTCACTATACTTTTCCACAAAACGACAGAAACCACTCACCTTCTGAAACTTCTCTTCTGATCACGAATAATTCAATAATCAAATCACAAAGCAAAACAACACTACACACAACAAAGCATGCATTCATTCATATTCATTCAAAGGACTACAAGACATAATGAAAGACAAACATAGTCAACCTAAGAAAGACATAAACCCAAACTCTTGCACAAAAGACATCACTACTACCAACACCTTTCTCCTTTCTCTCATCAGAGCTTATAATATTGCCACATCGGAGTCTCTCCGAGATGGTACCTCTGATGAATCCTAAGTTCGTATTCATCAACAAACAACCTTGTTCCATCCACCAACACCACATGGAACTGGTTGAAGGGTGTTTTCCTTGAAATGGCAGCTGGCCACCATCCACGACGATACCACACCTCCACAAAGTCATATTGTTTAAACTCCACCAGAACCTTTGGAGGTACAGGTTGAAGATACGCAAAATCTACATGAACATGCAATGGACCACCAGTAGATCCATCAGTTAAAGTTTTCATCTTCACCTCATAACGGTGATTCCACACGGACTTAATCACACCTCCATAGACAGTACCAGCAAACTCTCCATCTTGCATCTTCACTTCAACCTTTTCATCTCGACTAAATGGACGTCTTCCTGCCATTCCCAACATTTAATTGTCTATCGGATGACTAACTTGTTGCTCCTCAATCCTCCTTTTATAGTCAATCAAATCTCACCACCTCATGACACATCATATTTTCGAGATCAACAACTTAGAGATATGTTACATGATTTGACTACTCATTAGAGGCCGACGGCGTAATTAACTGTCTTTACAGCACTGATGTGACTACTTCTCAGTCATCATCTAACCCAACTTCTTCTGAACTCAATGATCGGGCGATCAATCTATTTCTGAGTACCTCTCCGTAATTCCGACTACATTCTCCGAATCAGCAGTCCTAATTACATCCTCTGACTCTATAGTCAGTACTCTATCAGAAAACCTTATTCCACATAAACCGACATTTACTCAGAACCCTTCTACTCATCTCTGAACAGTCAGAACTTCAATCCGTACTTCGAACATCTCATCACGACACATTTAATTTTGGAATGAAAATTAAATACGAATTACATTTACTACCCAATTATTACAACTCACACGATCCATTTTTCTCCAACGGATATTCTCTCTGTCACACATGTCCGTCCTTTAATGGACCATTCGTTTTCATCATTTCTTCGCATTTAATGCCAAGCAAGCACTTTTCTGACACAACTGTTCACACGTCCCTTCATTCTCGCAAACCAGCGATTTATTACATTTTTTTAAAAAGAAAAAAACCGTTCCCTCTTCTTGAAATATTCTCAAATCTTCTCCTTATAATAATACACCCTCATTCCTCTTTTACTTTATCTCTCATCGTCGTCTTCAACCTCGCAAACCTTAAAACTCTCTCTCAATACTTCCGTAAATCGAAACATCTGCAATGGCATCCCAATCACGAAGCGACACTGATACCGTCACAGTTGCCAACACCAATCTCCATCTCTCAGAAGATCTCACAGCCTACAAACCACACTTACGAGCACTCATCCACATCCTTTCCAGACATACCTTGGCTAGGACTTTCTTTCATCCTCCCCCTTCTATACCACTTTTTATTCTACAGGATATCGTCTTCTCCGCCACTAAATGCTCCACTGGTTACGTCATTACCTTACCCAACAATCATTGAGCCATCATCGATAAGAAACTCTTCGCAGAAGCACTACATCTACCCTATCACACATCCACCTTCGACCAACCCTCCGATGGTGATCTCATGACTATGATATACAAAATGGGATATCTGTATGACCTCACCAAATTGTTTCATATGTCTAAAGGACACATCTCTCCAATGTGGCAATGCCTTATTCATTACATCATAAAATGCTTAACTTGTAAAATGGGAGGAACCGACCAGTTATACAGACGACTTATGGGACTCCTTTGGAGTCTCTATTCTGGTCGAGAAGTTGACTATGCCGGAATCCTCTTCGATGACTTCCTCAACTACATACCCTCCTCCCTCAAACACTCTGGTCAAATTCACTCCGTACGCTTTTGGGCGATGTGCATCGAACACATTTATCAGATCCTTCATCTCTCAATCCCAAAACCCAAATCAGGAGAGGCCAAATTGACAATACAAAAAGCTAAACCCTACACAGCCAAAACAGACTCCATTTTTGGAGAAATTCGTAGGCTACCCGAAGCCCTTCTCAAACAAGCAGATCCCGCAAATTCTAATGTTCTCTCACACATCACATCTACTGAAGGCATAGAAGAATATCCTCCTCATTCACTCAAAGAATGTGAGGCTCCGAAGAAGATGAAAAAGAAAGCTTCTGAATCCTCCCCTTCCAAGCAACCTCCGAAAAAGAAACAAAGGAAAATCATAACGGTATCATTTGTTTATCAGAAGCATCATACCTCTGACCCCTTCCCCCCTTTTTATCTCTCTTTATGCTTCCCCAAATATTGTCCTTCTAATTTTCCGTAATCAGAACTCTCTTCCTTTTGAAACCCCTTTACTCTTACTCAGAAGTATCTCACTACTAAAATCCCTTCTCGCTTCTAATACCTCCTTCTCTTCTTCTCTAAGCCCTCCTCATACATTCTTCCCGCATACCCTTAACTACTGAACCCCCCCTGTCGTACATTCCTCATACATTCTTCCCTTCTCGCTTCTAATATCTCCTTCTCTTTTTCTTTACCAAATGAGGATTTTCTTAAATATTCCTAATCCATGTCGTACATCACGATTACTTTATGATCTATCATCTTGATTCAAAATATTAAAATAAAAAAATAATAAATAAATAAAAAAACAGTTGGTTATTGTATTCTGACTTCATCTCTTCCAAACTACTAAGTATTTCATTTATATGTCATACTATGCACTTGAAACACTTATGATTATATCAGGTACGTAGTCCATTTGATATCCATGATCGACGTCTAATTTGTGTTCTCTCTTGTTAGATGTCTGAACCATCATCCAAAGATTCCGAGTCAGAACATTGGGAGGAAAGACAGAACTCTCCAGGCTCGGAAGATACTCAGGATGATACCTTTATAGAAGCAAATCAGAATCAACCTCCACCTCCACCACCTAAAAAGAACTCCCCAACACCAACCCAAAATCCCAGAGTTGATTTCTTTCCAACTCTTTCTCAACCTCCTTCTGATGCCTCCGAATTCGACAAATGGAAATTCAAACAAGCCATTCAAGCACACAATGAACTGGTCGCACGACTCAAGCAACAATTCGAGTACAAGCAACAGGAACTTCAAACTTTGCTCAATTACGGTTCACCATCTGATAGCGAATCCGCCCATATCAAGTCAGAAAGAACATGCATCAACGCTTTTATCCTACAGGTTGACTCCTTTGTGCATTCCTCTCTTGAAAACTGGTAGACTCCTCTTTCTATCTGTTTGATACTACTGAGACCGACTGGTCAAGGATTGCATCAGCAATCGTTCCCTTCACTTGGGACAGATTCTGTGCTCAAGAAATTCAGAGAAAGCAACTCCGACAACAAACAATGGAACAACCTACTGAATCAGACTCTCGAGTTCTCATCTCTGAGACTCAATCCATCCCGATTGATATCTCCCTCTTAGGTGCTGATCAAGAAGTCGATAAACCGTCTTCATCACAGATGCATCTGATCGATCTCAGCGACACCAACTCCTCCTCTGACAAGTCAGCCAAAGAGACTCAGCCTTAATCAGTCAACTCCCTTCTGAAGGATGACTCTCTTCATCAGAAAGTCGATGCTCTGACCACTCTCCTGACTGACCTCAAGTCCTCATAAAATCAGGAAGCTTAATCAACGAACTCGCTGGACTTAAGGATAGAGTTGCTGCATTAGAGAAGAAAGATAAAGACATTCTTCTTTATTGCGACACTCATGTTGAACGAATCATCAATGATGGGCTCGCAAATCTATATACTCAACGAGAAACCGATGCAGCCAACATGATGAAGACTGCTCAACAGATGCTGACTGCCGTTGAAAATTGTTAGCAACAGGTTCCCGAGCTCCTGACTAATGTGGAACTCAAACTCAAAGAAGCCACAGACCACATGGCCAAATACCTAAATGGCGTTCTGGCTGAAAATTACTCCCTCAGGAGAACCAACACTGTTCTCCTTCAGATGGTTACCCAAACCATGCAAAACATCAACAGCACCATGTCTGGCCCCATAGAACAAATCAAACTATGCACCAAGCTAAATATGGAAGCCATGGACGCCCTCCAGACCATGTATGACACACCACTTCCTGAATGCATCAAAAAGCAAGTTACCATCGTGTCTGGAAAGCTCGATTCCATTCTGGCCCCCCTGCCTGTGACTCCTTTCGTTCCTACAGGTGCCTCAGGAGGGGGAAAGGCGGAGGAAAAGCTGGAAACAATCCAAGTCACCAACATAGTACTGGATACCGCTGCTGGTCCAAGTGGAACTAAAGATTCAGAAAACATTCAACTTGGCGAATCAATTACTGATAAAGGCGGTAAAGACGAAAATCAGAACAAGGAATCGGAAAATGATCATCCGATCAACCCTCCTCTGATCAACCCTCCTCCGATCAACCCCTCTCCAAAATCCCCTCCTCCCAAATCTCCCTCTCCAAAATCCCCTCCTCGCAAATCTCCCTCTCCGAAATCTCCTCCTCCGATTTCTCCTCCTCCGACCAACCCTTCCCCAATTCCTTCACCTCAGAAACCTCCTCATCAGCAATCCCCTCACACAGATGATGAGATCTTTGTATACTCGCCTATCAAGGATTCTGATCCTCCAGAAATCAAGGAAAGAAAGTCGAAATTCTTTGAGGATCAAGCTAAGGAACATGCTAAAGATTTTAGCACTGAGTCGGAACTGGATCAACATCAAAATGATCCAACTGGTCCTAGCAAATCCATCTACTCAGTCAATAACTACCGACTAATGACCGACTCAGATTACCAACCCCTCAAATCTTACAACCCCCCTCCATCAAAAGATCACAATTGGGATTTCCCTCTGGCTCCCAACGGAGACAGATATCGGTACACTTTGAACCTCACACCAGCTCCAGGCCCCTACAAAGATCAATCTGCCTACGAAAGAATCTTGCAATTCTTCAAGAAATGGACCAAACTGCAAGTTGAAACTTGGTCAAGTGAAGTTGTAACAGCAGTCCGAAGTGTTAAGAGGAAACAATTTCAGAAAGCTGAATTCTTTGAGTACGAGCTAGTCAGAAACGGTGACTACAAAAATTCTACTCGTATAACAGAAGCCGACATCGGAAACATGAACCCAGCCGATGTGTTCTCTATAACCATGAGACTATCTCATAAAGAAGGACAAGTAGCCAGAGAAGACTACGTTGCAGCAAGAAGGTTTCTACATCGTTTAGTAGAGGAATTCTGCTACAATGATGCAGAAATGTATAAAATCCTCAAAGAACATCCTGAACCACAGATCATACCCAAACCTGACCTATGCATGCCAGACAATCGAACCAACTGGAAGAAAGGTGCCACCTTCGATCCAGAACTTGGATTAGTATACAAGACTGGAAGAGACTTCGTGTTTCTTCGTGCTGACCAACTCAGAAGAGTCGCAAATGGTATGCTAAAGGAATACATCAAAGCTGTGGAAAAGTCAAAGTCCTCGGAACCAGAAGCCAAGAAAGAACTTCTCATCAGAATAAATTGGCTACTGGAAGTCAGAAAATTCTGGGGATACGCTGCGAAACAAGGAATACTGGATCAACGATAAAGATGCTACATCAAACCCCTCGATTGGTCACCGAAGGGTGAATTGTTAATGCTGAAAGTCAAATCGTTGACCAACTCGTAGTTTGATAGTCTTAGACTTGTATTATCAAACTCTACATTTTGATGGAATGAATTTATTTTCTTATGAATGTTTTGTTTTAAGTAATGAACAATCACTTTTATCTTTTGTATGATGTCTCTGATAACTTGTACTCTGATTCAATTAAACTTATCCGAAATTCAGTATTGACTTTTGGACTCAGTCACCTAAGAGAAACTCAGCATCAGTAAGTACTTCACTCAGAAGAATGAGCTCGGAAGATCATTCCCGAACTAAGTCAGAATCAATATTTCCAAAGACACTCTGATGATATCAGCCAGGACTCCGAAATCCACTAAGGATTTCGGACTATCAACGTGAACATATCTAAGGAAATATCACACTTAAAACATTCAACCAAGAAGACTGAAGACCAAAAGAACATCCACGAGATAAGGCAAAGGATAAGGACTTCAACTTATAGGATATGATTAGACTAGATCAAGCGTGTCTCTCTAGAAGCATGTCTCTTGTACTTAGAATATTATTAAATTATAGCTAAGCCACCCTAGTCTGACATTGTATTATTATAATAGATTTACCTTTCCTTATCTGACTGAAGAGAGACGTGTTGTCTCCTCTTCAGTCCTTAGGTTATTATCCGAAGGTCCTTACTTACTCTATAAAAGGGAGACCCAACTCATCTTAAGTCCTCATGGTTTTGAGAGACTTCTTGTAACACTTTATCTTATCAATATATTATCTCATTCCATCAACTCTCTTATTATCATCTGCATTCCTTATCTCCATTACTTCTATAGCACCTTTACTTTAAGCAATTATATCCTCCTGTTATTTAAGTGTTTATCATTATTGTTTATTGTTGAGCTATTAAGATCTATTCTAAGTATTAATCCCTTTCTATAATTCCGCATCCATCTCAAGTCTTCGGACTTGTCCATCTCAAGTCTTTGGACTTGTCCATCTCTGAAACCTACAAGTTTCGGACTTTTACTTTCCGCAATCTTCATTTCCGCACTTACTTAGAATACTTGGCGACAACAGAATAATTGCCAACCAGTCCCTACACCCTTAATTAATTAATTTAATCACTGAATCAAATCCAATTAATTCCAGATTAATTTCTAATTAATTAATATAGTTTCTAATTAATATATTAACACTTAAATATATTAATGAACCATCTATTTATTTTCTATTGATTTATTAAACAATTAATAAATCAACCATTCTCTCTACTGAACTATATATCTATCCTCCACCTATGAGGGCAACCCAAATGGACTTTGCTTCTATTAATAAGATAATTATGATTATAAGTCATGGCTTACACACCTAATACAACAAAGGTTCCTTCTGAACTTGATGAATCTGGGAGGGAGGCGAAGGCTCCCCCTCAAATGTGGAGGCATTATTTGAAGGTTCTGCCAGATTTTCGGATGATATGGGTTCTGACTAATTTGATGGTCCTGAGGCTGAAATGATTTTCTGAATTGCATCAGGAGAGTGGATAACTTCGGCATCTTTTGCAGTTTCCGGAGGATCAAAGAGTAAGTCGTAGTCTATTTCAACTGTGTGAATGGGTTGATCGTCGAATTCTATGTCGAAGCTTTCTTCAATAACTCGAGTTCTTCTGTTTAGAACACGATAAGCAACTGATTTTGATGAATAACCCATAAAGATTGCTTCTTTACTTTTGGGTACAAATTTTCCCAAGTGATCTTTGTTATTTTTAATGAAGCATTTGCAGCCAAAAATATGGAAAAATTTGACATTGGGTTTTCTCCCATTTAAGATTTCATAAGGTGTCATATGTAGTCGTTTGTTGATGATGGATCAATTCTGAACAAAGCATGTTGTTGCGATGGCTTCTGCCCAGAACGTTAGAGGAAGGTTTGCAAGGGTCAGCATTGATCGAGCCGCTTCCACTAAAGTTCTGTTTCTTCTTTCTACTACACCGTTTTGTTGAGGTGTATATGGTGCTGAGAAGTTGTGCTCTATCCCTTTGGATGCTAGAAATTCTTCAATTTGCCCATTGTTGAACTCAGTTCCGTTATCACTTCGGATTCTTCTTACGGGTAGTTGAATTTTGAGCTCGATTGATGTAATGAAGTTTCGGAGCTCCAGGAAGGTATATGATTTTAATCTTAAAAAGAATACCCAGGTAAATAGGGAGTAATCGTCCACAATAACCGGGATATATTTCTTATGATTCAGACTAGCAACTGTTGATAGACCACAGAGGTCCATGTGGAGAAGTTCTAACGGATGAGTAATGCTTGAGTCGGTGATTGATTTATGAGGTTTCTTCTTCTGCTTGCCTAATGCACATGCTGCACATAAGTTATCGTTGTCAAATTTTAGAAGTGGCATTCCTCTGACCATTTCTCCTGCTACCAACTGGTTCATATATCGGAAGTTGAGATGAGCTAGTTTCCGATGCCATAACCAGCTAATTTCAGAATGAGCTTTTGACAACAAGCAGAGTCTAGGTTTTCCGAGAAACATGGAGATGTCTAATGGAAACATGTTGACTTGTCTTGGAGATTTTACTAGACACATGTCTCTGTTACCCGTCATAATGTAGCTAAATTCATTGTCCAATTCTACTCGGAGACCAGTACTGACCAGTTGACCTATGCTTATTAAGTTGTGTTTGAGTCCGAGAACGTAGGCAACTTTTTGAATGGTGAAATTTCCATTTGTTAGTAGACCATAGCCTTTGATGATGCCGTTTGCGTCGTTTCCGAATGTGACGTATCCTCCAAAGCTGACTTCTCGGTAGTCTCTTAGAAACTCCAATCTTCCGGTCATGTGCATTGAGCAGGTCCTGTCAATTAGCCATTCGTCATCCTGCTCTTTCGTACTAAGTGCCTGAAAAATTAGACAGTTAGTTTGGGCACCCAAACTTGTTTGGTCCCATTTGTTTTTCCAGATATGGAAGATTTGTTTTTAACTGTTGGTGTGATAGGAGTTTTAGTTTCAGAAAATGAATTTAGTTCTGAAGTGGACGATTTTACAACCCATTTTTGAACAAATCTTTTTGAGGGTTTCTGAAAGATAGTTTTTGTTTGATAGTGTTGAAACATGATTTGACAATAAATGCGGAATAATAACGACACCAATCAGGATCCAATATGTCGAATGATTCGATTAAACAATGGTTTTACAATGGGTTTTACAATGTGTGTTTCTCTCTCTATGTATGAAATCACTAGACTCCCTCTAGATCATTAGCTATAAAATAATAATAAAATCACTATTTATAGCTAGCCAACTAATGAGCCCAATGTATAAGCCCATAAACATAGTTGGGCCTTTCTAATGCCACAAAGTCATAGACATGTAGAACTTTGCACCCAACAATCTCCCTCTCAATTAAAGATCAGAATGGATGACGTGGCATAGGGAACGAATCAATCAACGCGTAAATAATAATCTTTGACAATCTTCTCGAATGACCAATAACAATCTCCCCCTTTTTATGATCAACGTGATCATAAAACGTCATGGTCATGAGAGCACGCTCGATCCAAAGAATAATCCAAATACTCCCTCTCGAAAAATGCATCGGGTTTCGTATTATCATTTTGGGTTTTCGACTTTTGTTTTGGATGTGTTGGGCTGAATTGTTTTAAATTTGGGTTAAATGGGTTTTGAAATATTGGATTGAATGAATTTGGTTTTGATTTGGTAAAAAAAATTGTTTGGTCTGATGAGGTTTGAATTTGGTTTTTCACGGAAGGCTAAATGGGTTTGAATAGTAGATGGGCTAAGGGATTGGTTTGGGCTGGGTCCGATCGGGTATGGGTTATGATCGGAAGTGGTTTAAAGGAAGTGGGATCCGATTAAGGTCAAGGGTTTACGCGATTGCGTGTTTTGTTGACTGATAAGGTCATCTGGCCTTTGTCTTCCCCACAGCTTCATCACATCGGATAGCTTGCTTCTTGGATCTCACCAAATCCGGCGAAGACAGTCAACCACCAAATGTAATCATCCATCGCCGTCGATCTCATCGCATCATCTCTTTCAATTACTCGATTCATCGTGAAACCTCCAGCAAAGGTAGCCGGCATCCCATCGGAGCCGCAGACCACCGAAGACAGTCACCCCTTCGGTGATACTTTTCCTATTTTCTCCCTTTTCATCTCCGAATTGAACCCATCTTCCTTCTTCTCGATCAACATCGCAGACCACCGAAGAGCCATCTTTGCGCCGATCAACACCGCAGACCACCGAAGAGTTCCATGGCTGCGGTATCCTCTTCAAGTTCACCGAAGGCAATTGCTCCCACTGTGGTCGCCACCGAAGAGTTTCACATCAGGTTCACCAAAACCAGGTTTCGATAACTTTTAATTGGAGTTTCCAATTCAATTTCGTTTGATTTTAACAGATCTGATGGCATACAAAGCTTCATCTCCCGTCGTTTGTTTTTCTATAATTTCAATCGAAATCAGACCCAAGTGCAACATTAAATCCCAGTGAGATTACTTCTGGTAAGTTATCGGTCAACGGATTTTTCCAATTCAGTCGACAACCAATATTCACACTTTAAACTGGTCGGTGGTTTGAGTTTCCCGTCGTTTCTTAATTGTATTCACAATATCAGTTCCGATTTGAATCATATGTTTCCTTTGAATTGTTTTTGGTTTTTCAATTTTGGGTTTTGTAAGTTTGTCGAATCACCGATCTGTAATTGATAAATTTGTGATTTGTTTACATTGTCTCTTTTGCAGTTCCAAATACCCAACAATTTTCTTCAGTTAAAAGCTAATTCCGGTTGTGATGATATTAAATAACTTTCCAGTGTATTCTGATAAGAGAGACTAGCCAAGGATCAAGAGCATGGGGCAGCTTGTGACTTTTGACGTGTCATGTTGTAGCAAGTGGTCAACAATCATGGTCTTTAAATAACAGCAGTAAGGACGAGTAGGTTTGTAGGATAAGTAGTGTTGCAGTCTCTTTTCTGAATTTTGCTTGCAACTTTTGCTTTTAGGTTGAGTGTAAGTTGTAATATCTTGTATAAAAATCGGATAATAGAGTACAAAAACTTTCTTTCACATGACCATTTTTGACGTGTCATATGGAGAGAAAGAGAGAATATGTTGCTTTTTACTGTAGCATGGTACATTGAGTCACTGTAGCTTGCTGTCATAGATTTGAGGTGTCCTTTTCTTTTATACGAGTTACAGCCAATATTAATTTCACTTGCATCAATTCAAATTAATAACCATTTAAAGAGAATTCCACCATTATTTTAATATGACCTGTCACGTTTCTCTTTCAAGAGTTTAACTCATCATCATATCTCTTTAAAACCACCTTTTGGAATCCAAACCAACTTTAAATCATTTGATCCAAATTTCTCATGTACACCATTCCTGAAAAATGAAGAAACACCGTCTGATTTTCGTGGACTTTTGGTTGGAACCAAAAAGTCTTCAAACAATTCATTATACCATCCCCATTCTTTAGAAAAATTTATTCTTTGAGTATAAATTTCAGAAAACTTTCTTTTAACTACAGCACACTTTTCAACATTTTTCACTTCAGATTTTGGAAGAACATCAACATTTTTCTCTTTGGGAACCCATATCATTTTTGTTTCTATGTCTACCTGACCTTTCACTCTTTCTATGTATCCAAATGTCATACATTTATACACTTTACCCAATCGGACAGCTTTCCGATGATATATCAATTTTGGTCATTTGTCATTCTCACTTACATCTCCATTCAGTGTACTGTGACTTTCCATGGTTCTTGGGATCTTTATTCCACATGACTGCACCCTAAGACTATTTCGAGGTATTACGATGTGCCGGTGACCCACACACGCTCCTTCGGAATACCACCGAAACTCTTTAACCATTAAGTCCTTATTCGAAAACTCTTTTCAAATTAATATATATTCACCCCAATCATTTTACAATGATTTCTCACGTATGTACAAAATCCATTTAAGTATTCCCAGCCAGGTCATATCCTGAAACTGACTCACTATGTTGTAAGCATTAAGTCATCAGAACATGTTCATGACACTTCTGATTGATCCCAGAAGCTCGTGGGATCCGATCTAGTCTTATTCCAAACTCTTTTGGAATCTTAGGATTATTTATAATCCTTGTGTCACGACTTTTAGTAATTATTTCCTTTTGGAGACTCTTCTCATGCATCTTGATTCTTATCAAGATCATGCTTAATATAGCTAGGTCTATACGGATGATAACATCTATCTGATAGATGTCTATGGATTATATGAGTATGTTGCACCTTCTTTGTATCTCTCATATCAAATCATCACACTTTGCAATGATAGGAAAATCCTTTCCTGCGGTTATGTATCTTGAATCTCATCAAGATCATCTTGGTAGAGCAACCACCTGAGTATGCTATATATCTATCAATTCTTTCATAGCGATCCGTCTCTTAACACCAAGTCATTACACTTTGTAATGAAAAGAGACGTTTCCTAGGAATATTATGTAACTTACATATGGAGATAACAGCGATACTCCCACTGGCTTTGACACGGTTATGGACCATTCACAAAATCCAGAACTCTTGGCACATTTTATGAATCCAAACCTTTTCAAACATCTTTCAGTACATTCTCAAAATACAATCCATTGGTATATTTCGAGAATCTGAATATCTTTCTTGCGAGACGCCCGTGAGGTAATCCCGGGTTTATATACCTTTGTATTGGGACACTCTTTGTGAGTCCCTATTAGTGTGCCGGTGATCCACACGCGCTCCACTAATGACTTACAATGTGCCATGCAGAATCCTCTCGGATTTCATCTTCTATTGAGAGTGCTTCTCCCGGAATTAATTGCTTGACTCTGGGTATCGTCTCACTCAACCAGATGTTCTGAAGGTACGTTTCTGTTCATGCTACTTTCTTTTGATGATTCAATTACTCCCACTGGTTTTTAGACCGGGTGTAAAATCAATCAAACTGTCACATGGATTGTGTCTCGTCCTAAGGTTCTCCTAATTGGCAGCAACCGGGCTCACCAATGCTTCCAAGTAGTCGGATTGTAAATCCGTACCAACTATAGTGTTTTACCACCAATCGGTATGTCACCTCAATCATAACTACTTATGATGGTGATCAAAACTAATGGTCAAGAGAAGATTATGTCAGTATTAAAACAGAAATCTGATTTCTGCTCTAAGCCTAGTGATGACTAAAGGTTCTATCACATGGCTAATCCTGAACTCATTCAGGACTGTCCCAACTCCCACTGTTTCCTTAGAACATGAGTTCTTTCTATAAGAGCTCTTCTTTTACAGGTACAGTGGGATAGCCAGTGAAACGACACTGCTGATCAGGTTCAGGCTAGTCATGAGGTTCAGACACACACTACAAGACCCTGGACCTTCTATGTACAAGCGGGACAATCCCAACTTAACATTTCAGACAGTGTCTGCAAAACCTACTTAGTCTAAGATGCGGTTGGAATATGCTCTGATTGGTTTAGTATTTAATTTATCGGAAACTAATTGACAATGTATCTCATACATTGAGGATCAAACTGTTTCGACCAATGCTCCATCATCTTCCCTAAGACACCTTATAACTATTAATGTTCTTGGAAGAGAATAAAATGTGAAACATTTTCCCAGTTTATGTTGTCACTCAGGTTCTGTGGTTCTTGTACTTCCTTTGAAGTCCTTGACCTGTTCAAGGTTTCAGTTCAATCACTTATTCTGATAAGTGAAGCCATATTCGTCATACTGAATGACAAATATCACGAAGTACAAATAATTGTGTTCTATTTCAAGATTTGAGCAATGCATATTAACATACATGTTCGTTGCTCCTAATCTCAATGTCTTTTACATATATATGTAAACTTATGACTTTTTTAATTCTGTTCAAGACTTGCAATCTTCAGTTGACTCTGAGTCAACTGATTCCAAAATCCTATCCTCTGGATCTTTGGGTGATTCATTTCTTGCCACATGTGCCTTATAAAGAACTTAATCATCATTTGACTCTAAGTCAAATGATTCCAAAGTCCTGTCCAACTGGATCTTTGGGTGATTCTTTTCTTGACACATTAAGAACTCAATTCATCATGAGACTCTAAGTCAAATGATTCCAAAATCCTATCCAACTGGACCTTTGGTTGAATTGATTCTTACAACATTTAACAATCATAAGGGACATAATTCCTAAATCCAAACACTTTGGATGTATCAACATTCAAGTTATTACTAATCATGCATATAACACAATCAAACAACATTTCAAGGATATTTCAAACAACATGTGTTCAAAGAAAATTGACAATTTTAATAAAACAAAATCCTTGAACAATGTATTATATGATAGACAATGTCATACGTATCTAATAAGCTAATAACATGATTTCAATATCTAACTAAACTCTAAAACTGCATGAGCTTTAGATCCAATCTGAATATGCTCCTATGCAATCAACATCCCACATCCTACAGAGTCCATGCATACCGAGCAAATGTGAGAAACACATCCTCTATCAAGGAATTAAGGATCAGGGGTTCTGAGTTTTAAGATATTTCTGAGTTGCCAAACTTTTCGGCTTCGGAGCATTTTCCAATCTTTCCGTGACTGTGTCCCACCCTGTGGATTCCCAGTTCGAAACATCGAGGAACCGGTCCAGACGATCTGGATCATTTCCTGATGTGTCCTATTACTGGACTTAATCCCGAAGCAGCTGAATCAATGGAACTATGCTTCTCTATGAGTGACTCATATAGAGCCAACATTGAATGCATATCCACGATTGTCTTATCTGGTTTCCCTTCCTGTACACCAGGATGAAAGGATCAGCGAGTCAACTCCCGATCAAAAGGGGACCAACTTTATATAGTTCACCTATGTGTCTCTCAATCTTGGGAACATGTGAATTGGTGCTACTTCCTGCACACTTCAAACTCTTTGAAAATCTTAGTTCGTCCTTTCTCAACCAGTTCATGGAACTTTTCCACAACTAGCTGTGTTAACTTAATTGACCCTAGGAATTCTAAATTCCTGCGGAACTCGGGGTCAATGATCGATAGTATTAGGCAACGAACTTTCCTTGACTTAACAATCAAGGAGTCATGCTCATCACAAGCTACTGTGTGATGTCATGCTTTGGGGAGCGGACACTCAGTCAGATATGGCTTGCCAGCAAAACAGAGAACTATTATCTATCTATGAAGCCATACTATATAGTTTAGACCAGTCAGCCTTACCATATTAGGCAGGTGCTTTCTGATGCTCTTAGAAGTGGGTGAAGGAGGAGAGGGAGGAGAATAGACACTTGACTCAGACATCTACAATAGACAGAATTTTGTAAGTTTAATTAATCCTTTTAAATAATTACCCAATTTATTATTTATTAAGGCTAGGACCCAAAATACCTCAACTATGATGTGAAGAGGGATGCCGTAATCACAACATAATGGTCATTAAGGTAGATAATACACTTATCAATTTTATCTTATGAAATTCCTAGATCTGTTGAGACACATTGAACTATTCAATGGCATGTTTAGTCTCGGATGTGCCCCACTGTTTGTGACTGGGATGCCGAGGATCACAAACCGGGTGTGAATAACCATGCAAGTTAGCTTGGTACTCTCGAAGTCAATTACCATCTCTAATTGACGTGCCGGTTAACCACACACGCTCCGTCAATAATGGCAAAATCGAGAAACCCATTGCAACTCTTTGTGAACCCCTATTGGTGTGCCGGTTAACCACACACGCTCCACCAATGTTTCACAAAGCGCAATGTGCAGCTTCATGGATTAGCAACTAATTCACATTTTTTACCTAAAGTAACTAGATTGGGATTTTGTTTAAGGTTCTAGTACTTTAAATTATAGCATTATACTTTTAAGAGGCTTAGCGGTTCTATCAAACCCGTTCGGCTAACGACACTCGACTGACCAGGAGAGCGGTGGGTAAGAGTGGATACCCATTAGACTGCCATTTTACAGGCAGTCGCCGTATACCCTCTTTATAGGACAGTTTTGTGAATGAGGCCTACTAACGGTAAGACTAACCAATTTAATCTTATATACAAATATTAACTTTTAATCATAAATATATAAGATATATTTTAATATTATTAAAATATTTTAGATTTATTTTTTCTTGAATTTTCGCTAATTTAAAAGGAATTTTCGAAAATTTAAATTAAATCTCTAAGCTGATTTAATTGATCTTTTAATTAACAATTAATTAAATTAATTAAATCAAATATAGGTATCACAAAATTAATCAAATTAATTACCTATATTAAAACCCTAGATTTCGAAATCAGCATGCAAGGAATAAAAGGTTTCATTTATTCATTAGATAACAATTACCAAAAATAGCAACCTACTTACCAAGCATAGCAAAAAACGAAAAAGGCAAGGGAGGAGGCTAGGGTTTTCAAAACCCTAGCCACCAATTTCGTGTATGGCCTCATGGAGGGTCAATTTTCGCAAAACACCCAACCAATAAACAAACAAATTACATCAAATTCACAAGAAAACAAGCCATAGCTCTGATACCACTGAAGGGTTTTCTAGCAATCAATGAACAAATAAGATCCTAAGTTCACATGCAACCCTAGAAAGATCTATGTTTTCTTCTATGAAGATATAAACTAAAACTTAAGGCCAACATTTTATTTCTAAAGATCAAATAAGAAATTAACCAACCTTTTGATCTTGTTCTTGAAGCTAGCAGCAAAGAGATCCTGCCTCAAATGAAGTCACACCCAAGCAATGGAGGAAAGAATCCAGCAGAGTGTCTTTGGTTGAAGTTGGCACAGAAAATGGAGTGCCAGGAGTCTCCTTTTATAGCCTCTAGGGTTACAACTGAAACCCTAAGGAGCCTCCTTAGTGGGCAAGCCTGTTGACCACTTAGACCAGACTTTCTAAACCCTAATTAGGGTTTTTGCCACCCTTGGAAGAAGCCTCCAAGGTGGCGCCAAATCTAGCCCCTGGCTTCTGGTTTGTTAGTAATTCAATTATTGAATAAATACAAACCAGTCCCTGCACCTTTAATTAAATTATTTAATCATTGAATTAAATCTGATTAATTCTAGATTAAATCTTAATTAATTATTATAGTTTCTAATTAATATATTAACAGTTAAATATATTAATAAACTATTTATTTGTTTCTATTGATTTATTAAACATTTAATAAATCAATCTTTCTCTCTACTGAATTCTACATCAATCTTCCTGCTAAGAGGGCAACCCAAATGAACTTTGCTTCAATTAACAAGATAAATACAAATATAAAGTCATGGCTTAGACACCTAATCCAACAGTTTATTACACTAAGTCATCCAACTCTTGAATTTAGAAGCTTTGTAGGTAAGAATGGTTGTTGATGCCTCACATCTACTACTTGTGTTGTAGCAGAGATCACTGGCATAGAATGTCAAAATATCATCACTACTTGGTTTAAAGTAATGAATCATTTATTTCTTGTATCAGAAATATTAAGGTTATTAAGAATAGAATGGTGCAAAATTTGGTATGGTAGAGTCATTTCTTGAAACAGTCCTTTTGTCCTGAGCAATTCAATTCTTGGCCATTATATCATTCCACTTTTTTATTTTGAGAACGTGACCTCAAGGGTTTTCTTTTATAAGATCTCCCCCTTGGCACGTTCTGCTAAAACTGTTCATATTATTGAGCATACAATTTCTGGCAATGTGACCATCAATTCCACTGAAACACCCTTGCTTAAGGCTTTTCATAAAACATCATTTTAACCCATGGTTTATCATCATTATTCCATAAAATCATCCTTTAGTGAAAACTTTAATTTCAACATCTTCAAATAAGTCATTTTCTTTAGAAACCACTTTAAAACACATGGGGTTTAATGGGAAATAATTTAGGTTTAAGTTGCGGAAAACATCGTTTGGTCCCATTTTAAATAAAACATTTTAATTAATAAAATAGCGAGGTTGTAACAATTCAAATACCATTACACAACTCAAATGATACCACGCAAACCGTGGTCTTCTAAACATACAGCTCTTCTAAGTCATCTAAACTCCTCAACCTGAGTACATATCAAAATAAGTTAGGCAATTGAAATGCCTAGTGAGCTTACCCGAGGTTGACCCATTTCGAGTGGGCAGTGAACTACCACACTCGGGACAAACCCCCAAAAATAGTTTTCAAACACACTTCAAAAGTTATTTAAAACATCATAAGGATTTACTTCAAAATAGATAGTCATGATATGCAAATGCAAATGCATGATGCAACTATCCCAAACCTACGTCCGTCTCATAATAGTCCAACTCACCTCAATGGCACCTACCTAAGTTCACAAATGACACGCACGAAGCATATCACTCGATCACCGTATAGGTTAAACTAGAACTAGTGGCCATGACACTAGTCCCATGAGGGTTAGCAACTCCCTCATGTGGTTCCCTATTGTCGGGAACAATTCCACAAACATCGTTTGAGGGCCATCTTAACCCTCTATGTGGAATAATCGTCATCAAGGTGGCTATTTTAGCCAAACATCATTAAACATCTTTAAGGTCATCATAAGGTTCACTCGGTCAATCCCATCCTATATGCAATGCAATGCACAAGCAGGATGCTCAAAACGTCTTTCAAAACATCATCATCATCTTTATTTGAAAACATCTTTAAAAAACTCGTTTTCATGCAATGCACAAGTAGTAATCATATAACACGTTGCACATAATATCATGCATGAAAAGTAATTGACAACACACACAAAAGATAGTTGGAAGGATGTGTACTCTAGGTAAACTCACCCAAGGTCAACTGACGAGTCAACACTAACTCTACACACGGTTTGATGCATATGGAGGCACTCCTAGACATCGTCTCATCCATCAAATCATCTTAGTTGAGTGCTAGCTCAAGTCCTTAGTCTCACCTCCAAGTCATAAGAAAACATCTTCTTCCTACAAGACAAGAATGGAAGGTATCATACTCGTTTCATCTAAAAGGCAGACTATAATTACTTCTTTTGAACTAATAAGGAACCATCATTAACCATTCAAAATGAAGTCCTTGACTCTTTAATATAAGGAAAATCTTAGTTAAAACATCCCCAAAGATTTGCATTAAAACAAGGATCCAAGGCCCAAACCGTAAAGCTCAAAACCCAAAAAGTACCCAAAATTGGACAGATCCTGACATGGGCCGTGTTAGATATAACTCGGGCCGTGTTAACCAACCAGAAGGTCTCAGACATGCTAACACAGGCCGTGTTCCTCCTGACACGGGCCGTGTTCCGTGTACAGCAGTTCCGACTTTTGGTCCTTTTCACCCCTTTTCGCCCAACTCAAGGTCCAATACTTTTCTAAACTTCTAACCATCAAAAGGACATTATTCTAATCCAATTTACTACATCATTAGACTCAATTTAATCATTTAAAATCATTTTAAATGAATCCATTACATGCCATGATCACAGCTTCACTCTATAAACTTAAACCATGGAATACCCAATTCCATTCTTACAATTGATGATTACAAGTGGAGATTCCTTCTTCCATTCCATGGAATCATTAGGAAATGATCCTTACTCCACTTATACATCCAAATTGATACATTAAACTCATTTATCCATCCATTAAACAAGAGATCCAGTCATCATCTACATGAACAAAACCCATTTCAACACCCAATTCTCATTTTCTAGTGATTCATGGTTTAAGACTACAAATCAAAGGTTGGAATCCTTAGGGAATCATTAGAAATGAATCCCCTCATCTAAAACTACCATAATCATCCATCAATTTCAATATTCCTCCTCTATTCATCAAATCCCCAAATTCTAGGGTTCATAACACCTAAATCAATCAAATAATTAGATCTAGAGCATCTATGGATTGGATGTTGATCAAAACATGAACTAGAATCATAAACTAACACTTTGGGATCCTAGGATTTCCTCCCCCAATTCATATTTTCGGATTTAATATAAAACCCACCCTAAAAACAGGTTTGCAAGCTAGAAGAGGAAGGGTTTATACCTTTGATTGACTAGGAACTTCAAGTATAAGATCTATCTTCAAGAACAAGCTTCTAATCTTCTTGGAATCCATGGAAATCGCCATTCTCCTCTCTTCCTCTCTCTAATTTCGTGAATATGAGCTGAGATGGGGAAGACCCTCATCAAAACCTTACATACTTCAAGACTTGGCAAGAAAGGTCCCTAGAGTTTGGTCTTCCTTCACCAAACACCCATAAAGTCCATTATTCTAGCTAGAAGTCTCTAAATTCACACTTATGCCCCAAATACAATTATTTATTCCACTAGAGTCATATTCTAGGTCAACACTACCCCTTAGTGTTAGTTCTATATGCCCAAGGATGATCATAAAATGATATTACTAATAACACATGATCCTATAGGGTCACACCAACAACAAGTATGACACCAAGTTGATCATTTAGAATGTTAAATTTGATTTAACGTCAAATGATACTTAACTTGCAATTTAATTTTGTAAGTTATTATTATTTAAGGTAAATAATAATAACTCCAAAAATTGAAGGTTGATTTATAATTCATATGTGATGAATTAATCATGTATAACAATTAAAATGTTTAAGTTGTTAAATGATATAATTGAATTATATATATATAAACCTTTAATTTAATTTAAATGGTAAATTAAATAAAATATAACATGCACATTGTAAATATATTTACATTATAGATAACACATGTTTAAAATGGTTTATATATATATATATATATATATATATATATATATATATATATATATATATATATATATATATATATATATATATATATATATATATATATATATATATATATACTATGATGGTTTAAATGTTACTCCATTAATTAAAATAAAAGTTTATTATTTATAAAACTTATGGGATTATTTTTATAAATAATAGAAAATTGATATTCTCTTTTTTTGACCAAGCATGGCCGGCCATTTCCCCTTCCCCATGACCACATGCTTGAACTTGGAAAGTAGAGTAATATTCCTTGTGTCCCCAAGAATTGAATAGATAAAAGAGAGATGCTTTTGTTTCATTTTTGACTAAGCATTCTTCTCTCTTCTCTTCACCTTTGGCCGGCCACTTTGGAGCAAGAAGATCATCACTTTCATGTTCATAAAATCAGCCAAGAACACCTTATTACATCTAGCAAAAATCGTTTTTAAGCTCAAGAGTTAAAGGTGTTCATCTTGCAAGTTGTGGAACTAGCATTCAAGTGTGTTCAAGCTTGTGGTGGATCAACTATAGAGGAGATCTTCCTTGATTTCTAGCCATCAAATTCTTCCGCATAAAGACCAAGAAGAAAGGTTATGATCTTGAACTTCATCTATGCTTCTTCTTCATTTTATCTCTACATGCATGTAGCATGATCCTCTTGGAATGAAATTCGTGTTCATGATTTTATGCTTCCGTTGCAACTTCAAGTTTTTGAAACTCATAACATGAACATGGATTTCCAACAATTGGTATCAGAGCCATGACTATATTGCATGTTTAGATAATAAGTTTATTTGGATAAACTTCGTTTTTGGAAGCCATGAATGTTCATCTTCTTGAAAGAAAGGTTCATGCATGGCTTCTTTGGGAACATGCATATGTATAATCTATGATTTTATGTAACCAACTATATTTTAAGTTTGCATGCATTTGGTTACATAATTGTTTCCTTAGAAAAACAAAGTGTTGATTTTCTTATGATTTTATGTGATAAAATGGTGCATAAACAAGCCAAGGACCATATGATGCATGTTTTGTGTTTAAATTCGATATGGTTGTAATCTATTATTTTATTCAAATGGTTTGTAATAATAATTAGTTATTTCCTCACTTTTATTCATTTTGTAAGTATTAGAATAGTTGTATTTTATATTTTTTACAAAATGTATCAAGAGAAGGAAATAAAGACCAAGAGAAGATTACACTCAATAGCAACATTTCCTGCATGGCTGCTGTCAAGGATTTCGAACCTGTTAAGAAGCAAAAATAAAATTCATATCTTGGTATTTTGATGCTATACTTGTTAGTAACTTTAATATCAAGTATATACAATAAGTTTTGACAAGCATAAGCATGAATATGACCAAGAATGAAGTGAAGAAAGCAACAAAATCACACAAAAATGCCTCCTGCTGGGCTGTTCCTGTCGCAACTTTTATGGAGGCCAAAGAAAAATCACAACTCATTCCATGGTGTCAAGAATTGGTGGTTCAAGTGTCATTTGATGATATAAGAAGCTTGGCAAAATTGTAGCCAAATCGAAGATCATTTGGTTGAGTTTTTGTCACCTTTTTGTCCCTTGGTTTGGACTTGATATTTCATGTATGGCTCACATGAAATATCAAATTAGTTGGCTTGTGTTTATGCACCCATGCATGCATATGATGATTGAATGTTTATTATTTTATGTTGTGGATGAAAATAAGATTTTGCATGCTAGACAACCTAGATAATTAAACATAATCATCAAGGAGTTTGTAATTTTAAAAGTTGACATTTAAAACATAAGATGTGATATAATTGGTTTTATTAAAATGGGTTTTGTTACAAAACCTATAAAAGTCAAGATTTGAAAATTTGTGAAATTAATAAAATGGAGATTTTATGAATTCTTACAAACTCCAACCCTAAGTAATAATGGTAATTATTTAGGATTAAAATTGGTTCTAATGTATGTGATCAAACTCAAACTTAATATTAGATATTAGTTCTAATCTTGACCACAAACAAAGAATTAATAAAATGGAGATTTTATGATTAAGGAACCAATTAACAAAATAAGATTTTAATGGTACCATGTTCATTGGATGCATGCAATCTACATGATACCATATGTTTTTCAAAATTAGAATTGTGAAACACACAAATCCCTTTCGAAATACAAATCAATGTCGTCCCTCTTAAAGACACTTATGTATCACTTGTATATCCTTGTGGGATAAAGTTTACCTAACCACTTGGAGTCTTCTTGTGATATAAGAGGTAGTTTTGCAATATTGATGGGATAAAGGACACCTAACCATTAATAGTTGTCAAAACTACACGTCCGTTTAAGTGGGATGATTTGTTTGGAAATCTTTTGTGATAAATGTCACCTAAGCATTAGAAATCCAAGGCATAGATGGGATCAAACATGCCAAACTTATAAATGTTATAATGGGATCCCGTAACTCTAGAAATTATATTTGGATATAATTGGTAAACCGTTACCTACCTTGTTGATTCGAATAGGCGGGATAAAGGATACCTAATCGCTTGTTTGTATTGCAACTTGGATTCTAGACCTTAATCAATTAAAGTTTATGAAACAAGAAAGGGTATTAATTATTAAGGACTTAATATCATAAATTACTAAATTGAACCTTGTTAAAATTTTGTAGATGGCACCAAACACAACAAACCTGGCTCCAAACAAAACATCACTACGGTCTCTCCTTGAGGGAGAAAAACTCAACCACACCAACTTCTTGGATTGGTACCGTAGTGTGAGAATAGTTCTCAAACAAGAAAAGAAAGAATATGTTCTCAATGAACCACTTCCTGAAGAGCCCCTTGCCATTCCTAAGCCCGCACACGATGCATGGCTTAAAAAGATGGATGACTCCATTGATGCATCATGTCTAACGTTGGCAACCATGATTCCTGACCTTTAGAAGGATTTGGAGAATCATTCGGCCTATGACATGATTAATCAATTGAAGGAAATGTTCCAACAACTTGCAAGGACAGAAAGGTTTGAAATTGTTCGGGCTTTCCATGCTTGTGAAGAATGATTAAGATCTATGTCTCATGTTCAACATGATGTCTGTGACAAAGGGATAGTTGATAAATAACCTTGTACATCAATTAGAGCCTCGTGCTTATGAAGAATTGGATGTTGTTGAATGGCATTATGTCATGTATTATTGGGGGCAGTGAAATGTTGCTAGACGTTCATCACTGTCGGTATCATTCTATGATGCAACCTTGTGCAAGTGGGAGATTGTTAGTTCTATATGCCCAAGGATGATCATAAAATGATATTACTAATAACACATGATTCTATAGGGTCACACCAACAACAAGTGTGACACCAAGTTGATCATTTAGAATGTTAAATTTGATTTAACGTCAAATGATACTTAACTTGCAATTTAATTTTGTAAGTTATTATTATTTAAGGTAAATAATAATAACTCCAAAAATTGAAGGTTGATTTATAATTCATATGTGATGAATTAATCATGTATAACAATTAAATTGTTTAAGTTGTTAAATGATATAATTGAATTACATATATATATATATATATAAACCTTTTATTTAATTTAAATGGTAAATTAAATAAAATGTAACATGCACATTGTAAATATATTTACATTATAGATAATGCATGTTTAAAATGGTTTATATATATATATATATATATATATATATATATATATATATATATATATATATATATATATATATATATATATATATATATATATATATATATATATATGTATATATACTATGATGGTTTAAATGTTACTCCATTAATTAAAATGAAAGTTTATTATTTATAAAACTTATGGGATAATTTTTATAAATAATAGAATTGATATTCTCTCTTTTTGACCAAGCATGGCCGGCCATTTCCCCTTCCCCATGACCACATGCTTGAACTTGGAAAGTAGAGTAAGATTCCTTGTGTCCCCAAGACTTGAATAGATAAAAGAGAGATGCTTTTGTTTCATTTTTGACTAAGCATTCTTCTCTCTTCTCTTCACCTTTGGCCGGCCACTTTGGAGCAAGAAGATCATCACTTTCATGTTCATAAAATCAGCCAAGAACACCTTATTACATCTAGCAAAAATCGTTTTTAAGCTCAAGAGTTAAAGGTGTTCATCTTGCAAGTTGTGGAACTAGCATTCAAGTGTGTTCAAGCTTATGGTGGATCAACTATAGAGGAGATCTTCCTTGATTTCTAGCCATCAAATTCGTCCACATAAAGACCAAGAAGAAAGGTTATGATCTTGAACTTCATCTATGCTTCTTCTTCATTTTATCTCTACATGCATGTAGCATGATCCTCTTGGAATGAAATTCGTGTTCATGATTTTATGCTTCCGTTGCAATTTCAAGTTTTTGAAACTCATAACATGAACATGGATTTCCAACAATTAGTTTCCCAATTTGACACAAATGGTCCCTTACACTAAAATTCTTCACAATTTAGGTCCTTAATATTAATTCAAGGAATTATTTGACCTAATTTAAACTCCACATCAATTCCTTCATAATATCTCCTAATTTTCCAAATTCATGACTAGTCAACTCTACTTAGGGTAAGTTTGGCCAAATTGACACTTTTAGTCCTTATGACAAAATTTCTCACATTTGGTTACAATTTGATTTTAAAACTATAATTGGCTCTTTTATTCGCAATATAAAATATAACGAAGTATTAAATTTATTGATTCATTTGTTTTTCTTTATTTACAAAATAAGTTTCATTTGTCGGTTTAAGCCCAAAACTCCTAGGCCCAAAACACGGATGTTACATCCACAGTTGAAGCAAGTTTGTCTTTTCAAAGGGGCAGTGGAAGTTTATCCTGGTCCAGATTGATTCAAAACATTACCACAAGCACACAAGCATGCAACTGGTTTTTTAAAATAATTATTAGTCCTATATTTTCGAAAATTAACATCACAAGAATTTTTCAAAACATTAACAGTTTTAGTGTCACGATGCACACAATCATTCAAATTTGAAGAAACAAAAACATTAGTCTTTAAACATTGTTTATCAGAAATAAAACTATGCTTGTCTTCCTTGTCCTCATCCTTCTCTTTCAGTTTATCTGCACATGAGGTACAAGCATCGGTAGAGTTCATTACAATACTCTCAGCGGTGCCAGATTGACCATTCTAAATGGAGTTGGATGTACTGGTTTGTTCTGTCTCTTGGTTATCAATTGAGGAAGTAAAGTGTTTATTAAAAGGTGGTGGAATAGTTCTGCATCCAAGTACTTCACCGAATTTGTTTTGCTATTTCAATTGATGTTCAATCATAGATTTAACAGCTGTAGTTGATGCATCAAATTTTTTAAAATTGAAATCAACATCATTATACTTGTTTTTCAGTGCATCAAGTTCAGCAGTTAATTTAGCAATATCTTCATTGGCAAATTTAAGGTGACAACTTTTTATACTATAATCTTCTTGCAATTTACTGAAATCCGAGGTTTTAGCATCTAGCATTTCTTGAAGAGGTTTCAGTTTCTTTTTAGAGTTATAAACAAGATTTTCAAGATCAAATATTTCTCTAACTAGGCGGTCATTATGTTCACAATCTTTGGCAATTATATCAACACAAGTTTGAGAAGAACAAGAAACTTCAATAACCTCATCATTAGCAGGAGTAGAAGAGACCATAAAGGCAAACTGCAAGTTCATCATCTCCTATTCAGCAGCTTCAGCATCCATGTCACCTTCAATCTGAGCAAGATGAGCACCTCCTTCAGGGCTTGCATCTGGTCCTCCTAAGTGAACTGTTGTGCCACCATAGCTCTTTCATTATTCTAAGGTTGAGTAGTAGCTTCATGGTTTGTTCCAACCGGCACCAGGTTCCTTTCAGTGTTAGCACTCTCTACTCTAGGCTTGGTGCACTCATGAGCAAAATGTCCCAAGCTCGTGACAGTTGTAGCTCTGAAGCTTGGTCTTGTTGAATCCCACCTTCTTATCTCTGTTGGCTCCCCAATTGTTTCTACCCATTCTCTTGGTGAACTTTTTCGCCCTGAATACCGCTATAGCGATATGCCAGGAAATGTCCATATCTTCAACATCGTCGAGGTGAATCTGGTCAAGATCTCCAATCATTACTGGTTGAACTAGTTTGCCAGCAAAGAGAGCATTATAACAGTTTAAGAGACTAGCCATCATAGCCAGGTTTTCTTCAGCTCCCTTGGGAACAGCTGGAGCTGGAGTAGTCGATGTAGTAGCATGGCTTTGGAGTAGAGGGGGCTGAAGGTGCCATAGGAAACCTGGAAGAAGGAGCTTGTTTAGCAGGAACTTGAGCAGGAAGAGCCGAAAAAGCACTATTGGTAGAGGTACCCAAGTTGGTAGATTGATAGGAGCTGACGTGGTTGATTTCCCTTTGCTTATCATCCATGGCACAGGATTTGATGATAGCCATGATTTTCGAAAGAGAAAGTCTGCCTAAATCCCGAGTCTTCTTGATGATAGCCACATTTATATCCCAGCTTCTCGGAAGGGAGTTCAGTGGCTTCTGGTTCACTTCAATCTTTGAAAATGTAATTCCAGCAGTGGACATCTCGGTGTTTAAGGTGATGAAGCGTTGCAGTTGGGTCTCAAGAGACTCTCCAAGCACATGTGAACTTGTTAAATCTTTGGCGAAGGAGGCCTTGCATACTCTGTTTCATATCATCATAACCCTCATAAACCTGAATCAATGCTTCCCACAAAGATTTAGCGGTTTTGTACTCTCTAAAACCCTGAGCAATACCCAGAGAAAATGCCATAGTGAGAGTGGCAAGGGCTCTCTCATCTTGGATCACTTTGTCAAATTCCAAGTCTGTGTATTCTTCAACGGGTTTTTCTACCACAGCACCATTTTCTCTAGTGACTGTAATTTTGACGGGCTCACGCAAGAAGCTTCTTCGTAAGTTCACATCTTTCATCTTGATATATTTTTTGAATCAGTACTTCCATTCTGAAAATCCTTCCGCATTCAACAACCTTGGAATGTGGGTGACCGTACCCATGACAGAATCGAGATGAGAATGCATCGTGGAAGCTAACTCCATTCGAAATGAACCGAAAAGAAGTAAAAGTCAACAAACTGTCAAACCGAAAAGCACAAAGATCAACAGCACTCTGACCGAAATCACTAGACCGAAACCTAAACTTGACCAAAAACCTCAAACGAACACCACACTTGACCGAAATCCAAGATTTCTGCCGAAAACTCAAAGGCTGACCGAAAACCTTCACACAACCTAAAGGATGCACCGAAAACTCAATTGGACTGACCTAAAGCCCAAAGAAATGAATCGAAAACGCAAGAAAACCCTAGCTAAAAATTGCGCCGCCACGGAAAACCACCAGGAGCTGACCGAAAACCCCACTCAGATCCAAAAACGCCGATTTTGGTGAAAATAAGAACTTTTTGGATCTAAATCTCGATTTTAGCAAGAACAATGAAGAACATCAAGAACGCTATCGATCAAAACAGTCTAAAAACACCCAAAATTCGTCGAAATCTCAAAGAACACAATATCTAATGCAAAGGTTTTGAAAGGATTGATACCAAAACACCCCAAAACACAAGGTTTTGAGGCTCTGATACCAATTGTAAGTCCCAAATATCTCACACGGTATCAATCTAACACTCAATGGTGCGGAATCCCAATGAGTGAATCGAATCAAAACAATAAAAACACAAGGAGATTCAATCTTCAATGCACACCTTTTGATTACTCAAGGTCTAGTACATAAGATCCTATGATTGCATGAACAATGAATAATTCTCTCTAGCTAGGCACAAGTTCCAAAGCAACCAACCTACACAATGATGGCTACAAAGGTATAAATACCTACGCCTACAACCTAGCTAAACCCTAAGCCCATCAGACAAGCCCACCGAAAAAACCTTGGCCTAGCCCACCGAAAACTCTCGGTTTTCGGTCATGATTACCGAAATCAAGGTGGATTTCAGTCTAGACCGAAATCGCCCAGCAGCCCCATATTTTCCATTTTGAGCACATTAAATGCAAAGATTAAACCAAATAAAATAGGTCCTAACAGAGTACATGTGACTTTTTCCCACTATGGGGTACATGGCAAATTAATGATAAAGCTTTTATGGGACATTTTTGAATATTAAACGATATGCAAATCTTTTTAGTTACGATATGATTATGAAAGTTATATAAGATGATTTGGAAAGTATGTTTTGGCTTCAAGCCGTAATGATTTGGAGGTATGTTTTGGCATCAGGCCATAATGTTATGAAATTATGTTTTGACATCAAGCCATTAATGTTACGAAAGAATGTTTTGGCATTAAGCCTTACGTTGTTATGAAAGAATGTTTTGGCATTAAGCCTTACGTTGTTATGAAAGAATGTTTTGGCATTAAGCCTGACGTTGTTATGAAAGAATGTTTTGGCATTAAGCCTTACGTTGTTATGAAAGAATGTTTTGGCATTAAGCCTTATGCTGTTATGAAAGAGTGTTTTGGCATCGAGCCTTAATGAGTATTTGAGCAAATATTTGACAACAAGCAAAGTTATGTTTATGAATGACTGTTATTTTGAAGCAAACAATGTAATGCAATGCAAAGTAATGTGAATGAAAGGATAATGTTTGGCCTGGGCAATGATGTTCCCCAAGGGGACTATAGAGGAATCTACTGGGACGGTACCACTCCCTTCGCGAAGTAGATGTCCTAAGCTATTGAGGCCAGGATGGATTGATCAAGTTCTCTCCATTCTGGTATAGACTTGGGGTATCACCAAGAGTGATTAAATGCCCTAAGTATAAAAAGCAAGCATGTTAAGATACCAATCAAAGCATATGATATGATGCTGAGGTGGTTTGATTATGTTCTTACCATCTCAGTATAGACTTGGGGTATCACCAAGAGTGATTAAGACCCTAAGTATAAAAATCCAATTGTGTTAAGAAACCAGTCAACTAAAGGAAAGAAAAAGAAAAGTTTGGTATTACTAGCTTTCTTATGTTGGACCATAATTATGTTTGGTTTAAGCTTTGCATTTAATCCGACCAAATCCATGAGTTTCTGGGCTGAATAAGGAGAAGATTTAGGCCTGGTAAAAAATTTCGGTCTAGGACCGAAATCCCCTTGATCTCGTTCGTGATGACCGAAAACCTCCTGGTTTTCGGTGGACTTGGCAGTCGTTTTCAGTGGGCCTTTTCGGTCCGTGGGCTTAGTGTTAGGCGTGGGTATAAATACCCTTGTATAGTATTCATTAGACTAGTTGGTTGTTTTGGAGCATTAAGCTAGCATAGAGAATTTCCTTGTGTTCAAGCAACTACCGATCTTGTGTACTCGACTATTTAATAATAGTGTGCATCGAAGATCCTCCTCCTCGTGTTCTTATTGTTGATTTGACTGATACATCGTTATCTTGTGATTGTGTGGGACCTACAATTGGTATCAGAGCCTCAAAACATTGTGTTTTCGAGCGTTTTGGTATTAATCTTATCATTACCTTTGCTTGGATTCTGGAGATTTGGACGTTTTTGGACTGTTTTGATCGTTGTTGGGTGTTTTTGTTCATCGTGTTCTTGGCATCTTCAAGCGAAAATTCATCAAAAATAGAGTTTTGATCTGAAAACGGCATTTTTATGAGTGTTTGCACCTTTATCAGATCTGATCATCGTTTTCGGGCCAGATCTGAAGATTTTCGGTCAGTGGCTCTGTTTTCGGTGGCGGCGCAAAAAACTGCTAGGGTTTCGTGATGGTTCTCGGTCCGTTAAGCACGATTTCGGTCAAGCCCAGCAGCGATTTCGGTGATCATTTAGGGTTTGCTGTGTTTTCGGTTGATTTTGAAGTTTTCGGTCAGCATCTCCGGGTCGATTTCGGTCAAGTCTAGTATTCGGTCGTGTTTTCGGTTTCTCTGGGATTTCGATTTAACTGTTTTGGTCCAGCTGCTATTGACTTGTTGCTTCTTGGTCAAAGTGTTTGTTAAATTTTGGTGCTTATCGTTTCATTTATGATGGATTTAATCACTTCCAACGTGCATTCCAATCTCGACTCCGTTATGGGTACGGTCACCCGTATTCCTAGGTTGTTCAAGATTGAAGGTTTTTCGGAATGGAAATACCGTTTTGAACTGTACATTAAGATGAAGGATGTCAAATTGTGGAGACGTTACTTGCGTCCTCCTGTCAGAATTACAGTCACCAGAAGAGACGGTTCTGTGGTTGACAAGCTTGTGGAAGAATACACTGACTTGCAGTTTGACAAAGTTGATCTAGTCGAGAAAGCCCTTGCCACTCTCTCTATGGCACTTTCATCGGAAATTGCTCAAGGTTTTCGTGAGTACAAGACTGCAAAATCCTTATGGGAAGCTTTAATTGAGGTCTACGAGGGCAACGACGATATGAAACAGAGCATGCAGGACCTACTCTGTCAGAGGTTCAACATGTTCAACCACATACTTGGAGAATCCCTCAAAGTCCAATTACAACGCTTTATTACCCTACATGCTGAAATGACAACTGCTGGAATCTCTCTTCCAAAAATACAAGTCAACAAGAAGCTTCTGAACTCCCTGCAGAGAAGCTGGGATATGAATGTGGCGGTTATTAAGAAAACCATGGATTTAGCCATAATCTCTCTCTCTGAAATCATGGCCATCATCATGTCATGTGACATGGATGGTAGACGGAGAGAGATCAACCATGTTAGCTCTTATCAATCTGCTAATCTTGGAGCTTCAACAAACAGCGCATTCTTAGTTCTCCCTACTCAAGTTCCGACTCAGCAAGCGTCCTCCTCTTCCAGCATACTGATAGCATCTCCAGCTCCATCTGTTCCTACTCCTGCTGCTAAATCGACCACTCCAGCTCTTCCTAAGGGTGGTGAAGAAAACTTAGGCATGATGGCTGGTCTTCTAAACTATTACAATGCTTTGGTTGCTGGTGAGCTGGTTCAACCAAAGATGGTAGGAGATCTTGATCAAGTCCACCCAGATGATTTGGAGGAGATTGACATTTCCTGGCATATCGCTATGGCAGTATTCAGGGCAAAGAAGTTCACTCAAAGGACAGGAAGAAATAATTGGGTTACCAACAGTGGAGACAAGAAGGTGGGATACAACAAGGCAAATCTTCAGTGTTACAATTGCCACGAGCCAGGGCACTTTGCTTTTGAGTGCACAAAGCCCAGAATGGAGAATACCGAGAGAAATCTGGTGATCGTCGGATCAGACCATGAAGCTATTCCTCAACCTCAGAATACAGAAAGAGCCATGGTATCCCAGCAGTTCACCTGGGAGAACCAACTGTAGAATCTAAATCTGAATGGAGATGGTAGGGCCCACCTTGCACAAATTGAAGGAGAGATGGATATTGATGCTGCTGAGGAAAATATGATAGATCTTAAATTCGCCTTCATGGTCTCTACTAATCCTGTCACCACCCCTCCCATTGATGAGGTTAGGGAAGTTTCTTGCTCCTCTCAAACATGCATTGATAAAATTGCTAAATATCGCGAGTTGAATGATAAGTTACTTAGGGAAATATTTAACCTAGAAAATCTTGTCTATAAACATAAAAAGAAACTAAAACCTCTCTAGGAAATGTTATATGATAAAACCTCATATTTTCACAAATTGCAAGAAGAACTTAGTGTAAAAAGTTGTCATCTTAGGTTTGCAAATGAAGATATTGCCAAATTAACTGCTGAACATGATACATTGAAATCAAAATTTCCAGATGCTGAATTAAACTTTAAAAAGTTTGATGTATCAAGTGAAGTAGTTGAGTCTATAATTGAACATCAAACCCAATGGTCTAGTAAATACGGTGAAGGACTTGGATATAGATCTGTTCCCCCTCCTTTTAACAATAGTTTTGTTCCTTCTCCTGAAACCGAAGAGTCTGAAGAATGTTATCTTGCAAATTTCATTCCAAAGGATAAATATGGCACCGCTGAGAGTACTGAAATGAACTCTACTGATGCATCTACCTTATGCAAAGATAAATTGAAAACAAATATTGAGGACAAGGAAGACACGCCAGCTCTTATTTTTGATAAAAACTGTTTAAAGACTGATATTTCTCGTTTACATGTTTTGAATGATTGTGTGACACTTAACACTAAAACTTCTGATGTTTTGAAAAATTCTCGTGCTGTTAATTTTCCAAAATCTAGGACCAATAATTCAGTTAATAAATCTGTTGCATGCTTGTGTGTGTGGAAATGCAATAAATAAATCTGGACCAGGACAGAATTCCAATACCCCTTTGAAAAGACAGACTTGTTTTAACTGTCGAATTGCTGGTCACATAGCCAGAAATTATCCCCGACACTTGTATAATAATCAACATGAACAGTTTTGGCAGAACGTGCCAAAAGGGAGATCTCATAAAAGAAAATCCTCGAGGTCACGTTCTCGTAATAAAAATCAGAATGATACAAAAGCCAAGAATCAAACTGCTCAAAACTATAGGATTTTTTCGAGAAGTGACTATGCCTTACCAAATTCCGTGAGGTCAAAGTCATCTCAAGAATCAACTTCAAATAGCAGTTATGATTCAAATTCGAACTCTAAAGTAAATGTTCCCATCTGGTTCAAAGATAAAATATTTAAATCAACTTATAGATGGGTTCCTAAAGGCTTCGTTCAAAAGACTTCTAATATTTCGCCATTAATTGATGAACGTGATATGAGCTTGGAATCAATTTCTTGTATCGATAGTAAGGGTCAACCTAGTTTCCGTATGGACTGGGTGCCTAAATCTAATTAATCATGCAACTTATGCAGGAACTACTATGGATGAATATCTTCAAACCTTGGCATGTCGATAGTGGTTGTTCCAGGCACATGACAGGCGACATGTCCCAACTACACGACGTTGAGAATTTTAATGGTGGATATGTCTGCTTTGCGGGAGGTGAAAAGGGAAAGACCACACAGAAAGGGACTGTATCGAATAGCGTGTTGAAATTTGAGAATGTAAACTTTGTTCCTGAGCTTAAGTATAGTCTGCTAAGCGTTTCTCAAATATGCGACAAAGGTTTTTCAACCCACTTCACAAAGAAGGAATGTTTAATTCTCAAACCCGGCGTAGTCATTCTCGAGGAGTGGATTCTTGTCAGATGATAACGAAAAAGCAACGTGTATATCATCGACATGAATCACAACACTCCTAAAAATGTCACCTGCTTATTCTCAAAGGCCTCTGAACAGAATGCCATGTTATGGCATCGTCGTCTTGGTCATGCCAATGCGAAGAATTTGAATCGTCTTGCGAAGAAAGATCTTGTCCAGGGGCTTCCAATCAAGGACTTCATCACGTTTGAAAAATGTTGCCTGTGCTCAAGGAAAACATCATCGGAAGCCACACAAGCCTAAAATGATCAACTCCATTGATTCGCTCCTTCAGCGTATTCACATGGATCTTTTTGGCCCTGTCAATGTTCTCAGTATTAACCGCATTTCTTATTGCTCAGTTATTATTGATGATTACTCACGTTTTACTTGGGTTTTATTTTTGAACAACAAAAGTGAAACTGTAGAGCTGGTCATGAGATTAATTACCCTTATCGAGAATCAAACGAATCAGAAGACGAACGCAATCCGATGCGACAATGGTACTGAATTTAAGAACGCGGTGTTGGATAAGTTTTATGAAGATAAGGGAGTGCAACGTCAGTATAGTGCTGCTCGTACACCTCAACAGAATGGTGTTGCTAAGCGCCAGAACATAACTCTAATTGATGTTGCTTGTACAATGTTGTGCGACTCCAAATTACCGGTGATCTTTTGGGCTGAAGCATTTAATACAGCCTGTTATGTTCAGAATCGGGTCATCGTCAACAAACCTCAAATGAAGACTCCGTATGAGATTCTCTATGGCTACAAACCAAATGTCTCACATTTCCGCACTGCGTATCGGGTGTAAAACAAGGTGACCAAGCAGATCGTGGAATCCTATGACGTGCGGTGGCTAGAAGAGAACGAGACGAATGCTCGTGTTGGACCCGACCGGTTGTTTAATTATGCTGATTTGTTCAAACCGTTTTATGTGCTTTATGGTGATGCTTCAGGCACACAGCCAGGTCCAAGTGGAGTTAACAAAGATGATGATGTGTAAATCGTTCCTGATCCCATCAAACCGTCTGTAATTTTTTAAGATCCTATTCTAAATGACGGTGCATCTCCTATTTCCACTACATTAACTAAAGATGCTCATGCTGAATCGTCTTAGGTTGTTGGCGAACCTCCAGTTGTTGACCAATCAGTTGCTCATGAAGATGTTATCAACTCTGAATCTACTGATCTCTTCAATTCTACTCTTATGGATTCTCTATTTCCCAAAAGAATTCCTGACGAGTATGTTGCAAGTACCTCTTACGACTTCAGAGATTCTGACAGAGGTGCTTCAGGCTCAGGCAGAGTTGAAAATATAAAAAATCGTTCGATTTCTACTGCTTCGCTCGAACATGTCGTTTCATCAATAATAAAACGGGATCATCCAAATAATAATGTTATTGGCTCTCTGGATGATGGGGTTCAAACCAGAAGCCAGAGTGGTCAAGTCAACGAGTGCCTCTATTCATGCTTTATCTCTCAAATCGAACCGAAGAATGTAGAGATGGCACTCAATGAACCAAGTTGGGTGGATGCCATGCATGAAGAGCTCAATCAGTTCGAGAAGCTGAATGTTTGGCAACTGGTGGAACTACCTGAGGGCAAAAAGTCTCTTGACATGAGATGGGTGTTTCGCAACAAGCAGGATGACTCAGGAGTTATTGTGTGCAATAAGGCACGCCTGGTTGTTCGTGGATTTCATCAAATTGAAGGTCTTGATTATACGGAAGTATATGCTCCTGTGGCAAGATTGGAAGTGATTCGAATTTTTCTCACCTATGCATCGTATATGAACTTTACTGTATACCAGATGGACGTTAAGACTGCATTTTTGTACGGTGAAGTGAAGGAGGAGATTTATGTTGATCAACCTCCGGGTTTCATCAACTCCAAGTTTCTGAATCACGTCTACAAGCTGGATAAGGCTCTCTATGGTCTTCATCAAGCCCATCAAGCCCCCAGTGCCTCGTATGCTACACTGACGGAACATCTGTTGCTGCATGGCTACACTCGAGGCACAATTGATCAGACTCTGTTCATCAAGTGCCAAGATGCAGATCAAATTGTTGTCCAGATTTATATGGATGACATCATCTTTGGTTCTACATGTGAGGCGTTATGTAAAGAGTTTGAGCAAGTGACGAAGAAACGATTCGAGATGAGTTCGTTGGGTGAGATGACGATGTTTTTGGGTTTGCAAGTAAAGCAAGATTCTAAGGGTATTCTGTTTCATCAAGGCAAGTTTGTGGAGGATATTCTCGAAAAGTTCGGTTTCAAGGATGCAAAAGAAGCCACTACCCCGATGTTTGGGCGACCACTGCTATCTTCGGATCCTAGTAGCCAATCTGTCGATCAAACATATTATCGTTCGATGATTGGATCATTGATGTATCTGACTTCCAGCAGACCGTATATCGTTTTTGCAGTTTGCCAATACGCACGACATCAGGCTATTCCAAAACACTCTCATATAACTGCTATCAAACGGATCTTTAGATACCTTAAAGGGAGACCTAAGTTCGGTCTCTGGTATCCAAAGAACCGTGAATTTGATCTGTATGCATATTCAGATAGCAATTATGGGGGATGCGATGTTGACAGAAAGTCCACTAGTGATGGATGTCAATTCTTAGGAGACAGACTGATTTCTTGGCAATGGAGGAAGCAACAGACCGTGTCAACTTCTACAGCTGAAGCTGAGTATGTTGCTACCTCGGCTTGTTGTTCTCAGGTCATCTGGATGCAGCATCAACTCCTTGATTATGGTATGAACTTTCTTGAGACTCCCATATTTTGTGACAATGAGGCGGCTATCCAAATTGTGAAACACCCTGTTCAGCATTCTAAGACTAAGCACATTGACATTATAATTCATTTTATTCGGGATTGCTACGAGCTAAAATTGATTCATTTGGAATCAGTTCACATAGACAACAATGTGGCGGACTTATTCACAAAACCTTTTGCAAAAGCTCGGTTCAATGTGCTGATCGAAATGTTAAAAATGATACACTTGGATAACTGTTAAATATGTTCTATAACTCTTGTACATTATTTTTTTTAGTTAAATTTGTTCATGGTTATTTTCAAAATTCTTTCCCATGCACAAATTTAGGGGGAGAAGAAAAACAAAACAAAAATTTAAAAATTTAAAAAATACAAAAATATATTTCCTTTTCTTTATGTCTTTATTTTTTCAGAAAACTTAAAATTCCAAAAATATGTTTTTCATTTATGTCTTTCATTTTTCAAAAAATTTAAAAATCCAAAACATCCAAACCAATATAAGTCAGCTTATCAACTACCGACGACGCACCGAGTAATACCACTCACTGCTGAGGTAAGTGCTAGTGATTCTTATTGTTACACCATAGTAAGTATGAAGTACTAACAACCTTTCTTAACCAAATCTAAAAGTTTATTCTGCAACATCAAACTTCTAGACACTTTGAGTAAAGCCACAGAGAGTCGAGAGTTAAAAAGTCTGTATCGATGGTTAGATTGTGTAGCGTAGTCTATCACACGCAGCAATCCACTATTAACCACCTCTTTATCTTTATGTTACAAGAAATAGACGACTCGTCACTTTAAACCAAGTGGTGATGATGTTTCGAAACTCTATTCCAGTGATCTCTGCTACAACACCAGTAGTAGATGTGAGGAATCAAACAACCATTCTTACCTACAAATCTTCTAAGTTTAGAGTTGGATGACTCGGTGCAATAAACCATACATTGATGACAATTCGAAAGTCTAGCCGATGGGTATGTATAGTAACCAAGACATATTACACGCTCATACCGCTCTTGACCTAAACTTTCTTCTAATATAGATGTTCGTGACTCAATGTGATTTTACCTCGCATTGATGAAACATCAAAACTCTGGGTCAGTGATCGCTGTTGTCTACCACAATAGCTGTGAGACTCCAACAACCTCACCAGATACAAAATTGGCACTAGGATGGTACACTCCGCAGAGTTTGGATACCATTGAACGTCTCGCCAAGAGCCAAGTCAACTTGTAGATTTGATAACTGCATTGAGATCTTCGATCAAGGATATGCAGAGGCCAAAATCAAAATGGCCATGAGTAGTTCTCTGATACTCAAACAATTGTAGTGCGTTCCTCCGGGTTCACACAGATACTGCGAGAAGTCTCATTCTGAGCCAAGGCTGAGTCCTTGAACAACTGTGGTAAGAGTTTTATGACTCCATGACCCACAAGATTTGCGGTTATTGTACATATCGAGAAGCACCAGCTAAAGTGAAGTTCGAGAGTTTCGACACGAATATTTTGTTCCCGAAGAAGGTGAAGCTTAATTCCATGTGACAAGCTACTTTGAATTCCTCCTCAATCAGTTTGTTGCTACATCTGTACCTGTATATGATCAAGAAGATGTGAATATTCATATTCCAGTCAAAGTCAAAGTCATATCAGAAGCTGGAAGAGCTGATTCAAAATTTACGCTGTAGCCTGTGTCCAATGTGCGTTCAAAGTCAAACTTGAAGACAAACCCATACCGAAGACGAAGTTCTCTCTGCATCGTGCTGAATGCTATTAACATCTACACACATCACTCGTTAAAGGGGAGTTGTTAGAATTACTCTGCAGTGTACAACCGAAGCCAAGATCAGGATAGAGCTCGAAGACAAATGAAAGCATTAAACCAAGGGAGAGATTGTTGGGCCATAATTATGTTTGGTTTAATCTTTGCATTTAACCGGAGCAAATCCAAGAGTTTTTGGGCTGAAAAAGGAGAAGATTTGGGCCTGATAGACGATTTCGGTCTAGGACTGAAATCCCCTCTGTGACAATTGTAAAATTTGGTCAACAAAAGTCAATTGTGACCAAACAAAGAGTACATCAATCCATGTGATGAAAAGTAAATTTCATAACTGTTAAAATGTATTATTGTATATTATAATACTACGCACGCTATTCAAAAACAAATTATCAGGTAGACATTATAAATACAAGTAAGAAGACTACACCAGAATGGTAGTCTCCTCGCAATTTTTCGAGAAGAACTCAGTTATGTACTGAACAATTTTCGAACATATGTCAACCTTCGGAATTATAAACCTCAATCACCTTCCGAACCATTCTCAGAAGAACTCAGTTATGTACTGAACAATTTTCGGACATATGTCCATCGTTCGGAAACACTCTCAGAACTGTGCCATTATCTGAACCGCTTTCGGAGCTATTGGTTCCGGAACACAGTTTACGGACCCCTCAATTCTCCACGTCCTCAATATGACTTCGGAACTCTAAGTTCAGATTCCCCCGACTATGGAACGACCATTTTTCTGAACAGCCACCCGGTTCGGAACGTGGACTCGGAAGGTGCTCAAGTTCTGAACAAAAAATTCGGAAGTCGATCTTCCGATCCCAGCTTCCGATTTAGAACAAAGTTTTGCTGAACCATATCCAATTGTTGAACACGCGTCGGAACTCACCATATTCAGAACCCTCCCATTTTTGCATGCAATGTCTACCTTAGAAAAGAATATCATCATTCCATTACTTACACTCATCAACTGCTAATACCAAGTTCCAACGCACATGTCACTCAATCACAAAGTCAAATGCTACAAAGTACACCTATGACTTGTGATGTGACTTAAAGTTTAACTAACCACTCCTCTAATCAGTTTATCACAGTTCATTTGATACAACACAACCAACGTTTTCTTCCAAAACCCTCTCATCTCTCAACACTCTCTCAAAAACTCTCTACTCCCCCATCCTCTTCATCAGTTTCGACTAAGGGTGGCAATCCATGACACGACACGACAAAAATACACGACACGAAACGAAATTGAGACGAAATGGAATTTTAAATTCGTGTTCGTGTCGTGTTCGTGTCAAGTGTAAAAAACACGACGTCGTGTCATGTCGTGTTCGTGTTCAAAATTCAACATAATATTAACATGTTTTTGTCGTGTTTATCGTGTTTGTCGTGTTTTGTATGATTAATTATGAATTAAATAAACTAAATGTTTATTTTATTTTATCTTTTTTGTGTTTGTCGTGTTGGTCGTTTTTATCGTGTTTTAATTGGGTCGTTTTCGTGTTAGCAAAGCAAAACACGACGTCGTGTCATGTCGTGTTCGTGTTATATAAAAAATTGTCGTGTCGTGTCGTGTCAGGAAAAAACCCAACACGACTGCCCGATTTGCCACCCCTAGTTTCGACCACCACAGACCATCATCAACTTCACAGTTTCTAAGTGTAAATCATCTCATACTTAGTAAGTCCGTTCCTTTGAAGGTTCTAAACGATATTACATAGCTTTTATTTCGTTTACACATACTAACATTTTGTAAAAACCATAGGGTATTCGCTTTGTCCGAAGGTCCTTAAGTTCCAAACCCAAATCGTCGTTCCTGCCGTCGATCCTCCGAAACCACCCTCATCTTCTCGACAGAAACACGCTTCAAGGGTGAGCTTCATACCCCTCCTTTTCACTTTTCGTAAACTTTTAGGGGGAGAATACAAGACTTTATGTTATAAATACTGTTTTACACATGTTTAGATGTATTTATATGCCTTGACATATGGTTTACATAAGTTATATGTTGAAATGTGAGAGTTGGATCGAGATTCAAAAATGCGGAATAATGTAAGTAAACAAGATCAAGAACAGACAATATGAAGAACTGATGTCTAATGATTATAATGCAACTCAAGAACAATTCGAGGTGAACTATTCTGTATGAGCGTCGTGATCAGATTACAAAAGTTAACCCTAACAGGGGTACGAACAGCTATATTTAAACGGAAACTAAGTATGGAAGGACAGACCCATTCCATAACCGATAGCAAAATTTTAGGCATAAAATCTGGCAACAAATCAGATCAGCGTATTTGACTCAATCTTAATTTATGACTTAACAATCTCCCCCTTTGAGTAAAAAATGCGACTTCTCTTCATTCTTCAGATTTTACTCCACTTGTTTGTCTGTCAAACACCTTCGGAATGATTGCCAGGATCCTTTTTCGGAATTCAATGTACCACCTCAACATGTCATTGACGCAGGTTTTATCATCAGTGGTGTTGGAAGGCAGTTTATTGATGATGTGAAGAATATGTTCCAACACTGGAGTCCTGTAAAGATGTTTGTCCAAAAGAAAGAATATTCTTTTAATATTCTCGAGGCCTTCCTTTGAATTGTATGCCACACTCCAGTTTGAGTTGACAATTTTTCCGATTTTACGCTTGCTCAGATTTTTGGGAGGAGGACGTCTTACAGTTAAAGGAGCTTTATCCAGAACACCAGCAACTTCAACATCGAGCTTTGCCACTTCAAGAATGTAGTATCCAATCATCCTTTTGATATGATCAAAAAGAGGTTGATACTTTTGTTCTCTCGACAAGATATTGAACAGAGATATCCAGTCGAATGGATTTAGAAATGGAAGGTCAGCAAGAGAGAATTCCATCTTTTCTTTATCATCTCCTCTCAAAGCCAAGAACCTTGCGTTCTTGAATGGAACAATGACCTCAGGAAGACGGGGAGTCAGCTGCACAATCTTCTTCAAACTCCACGTCAAATGTTGAGGACGCGCGTTCTTCAAATAGAAAGTGAATAACAAATCATTCACTTCCGAACTAGAAAGACGGGTGTCTTTAAGTTCCTCAAACCCTCGGAACATGAGAGCTTTTGCAGTCATCGGAAAGTCAAACTGCGAGTTTACATCATTGCTTGTGTTGTACGAGGCTATTGGTTGAAGCCAGTTCTCCACAGGCTCAGTAATTGCTTCCATTGTCATTCTTTTATAGTGCCATGGAGGAAACAAAGACATTTGAGTTTTGAGGAGTAACTCAGCCTCCCTTTTGGCAGCTTCCTCAGCATCAAGTTTCCGAGTAAGGTTGAGAATTTCATCAACTTCCCTTTCCCTGGTCGATTTGGTGGCGTTCTGATCAGATTCATTTTCTTCCACTATTTTCTTGCCTTTGTCTTTTGATGGACCAGCGTCTCCTTCAGCATTTTCATTTGATTCAATCGGAGTGTCTTTCTTTGGAGTCTCCTGATTAAATGTACTTTCTTCATTTATTTCGTCTCCCCCTTGTTTCGGAGAGGCAACACCTTCCGAAACACCCTTCAAGGCGGCAAGAAGATTGAAGACAGGATGAAGCTTGAGGGTCAGATGTCTGCGCACCTGAGGATTGAGAATCGGATCAGTGTCTTCAACAATCCTATGAAGAAAGGAGTCAATTTCCGATACACCACTTCGAACAGCTTTGTTCTGTGACAAAGCCGAGGTGAGAATGTCAGACTTGTGACGGAGATCGGTCTTGAGGAGCTGGATTTTAGTTTCTTTGGCGGCTAATTTATCCATCAAATAATTTTCCGTGGCCAAATCTGTCCTCAGTTGATCAACCTTTGTATCCATAGAAGATACCCATTCGGAATATTGTTGCTTCAATTCCGAACGTAAGGTAGAGAGTGCCTCTTTTTCGTTCTTCAGAGAGTTGTTGAAGTTGGAGATAACCTGATGCATACTTTCATTGTTCCGAACATGAGAGTCACGGAAATCTTGAGTAAATTTAAGAACATCTCTTTCCAGTCTGCCAATAGAGATGGCAGAGTCTCGCATTTGTGCTTCAGATTTCTCTATGAGGGAGGTAAATTGACGCATGAGACTGACATTTTCGGTGATCAAGGTATCCACCGAGTCCTTGTGAGCATCCAACTGGGATTGCCAATCGGAGACAGAAGGTTGCGCCTTGGTTTGGAGAAGTAAATCCAGTTTGGCAGAAATTTCCGAGAGCTGTTCAGATGACATCGGAACAGAAGAGCTGGGTGTCTTCAGTTTGACATTAGATGGAGATTCAAGGAAATCAGAAAGGTCATCCTGATCATCATTAACCAGTATATCTTCCTCTTCATCAACGTCGGTAGGGGGGTTGATATGAGGGGAATCAGGGGTTGGAGTTTGTTTGGGTGATAAAGATGGAGACTTTTGAGTGTTAGTGGTTCGGAGGGGTGAACGTTCAGGTGTAGATTGTGGACTAGAATGAGGAGTTGTTTTTGGTGTGGGGTCATTAGGTGGTGATACGGGAGGTGGAGAAGGCTTGGGAGGTGGAACATCTTCAAGGTTGTCGGTAATCGGAACGTCATGCGGTGAAGTCGGAATTTGATGAGTATCGGAAAGTTCGTTTTTGGAATCATAAGACTGGACAAACTTTCGGAGTCTCCTAGGACGTTTGGGCTGCTTTTCGGTGTCAGATGCTGCAGTTTTGCCCTTTCGTTTGACAATTTTCCTTGGATTGTCAAGTCTATCAAAAGCAGCTTGATGAGTTTGATCAACATCACGAGTTCCTGACGGGGGTAATAGTCGATATGCCATAATGCACTGAACGTCCTTCGGAACACGGTCCAACATTGTGATCGGAATGGACCCGATGAAATCAAAATCCTCCGATTTTGTGGTTGCAAACTGTGTGGTTGATAGTGTCGGAATGACCGCTAAGACAGAATCAGTCATAATATGAAGATGATGTTGCTCAATAGCCCTTTTCACCACAATGGTCCAAAATCGAGCACAAGAGATTTCAGAGTGTCGATTTTTGTAGTTCACGCTCTCTACAAATTGGCTCCAAAGAATTGACCCGTAATCCAGGTTGATATCATGATAGAGGCCATAAAATAAAGAGTAGAAGAGCTTACTTGCACTGTCTGTGCCTGTCGTGCGTTCGGAGAAGCTCTTGAACAAGATTGTGAAAAGAAAATTCCACAGAGGCGGTAGTCTCTTCTTTGTGAACTTCGAGAGTTGCGTGATATCACCCTTGTAGCCTAGTTGATAGAAAAACCGTGGAAGAGTAGAAGGCGAAAGGGATTCAGGATCGACAATGTCGGTTTGATCAGCAAACCCTAGCAATTTCCCAAATCGAGACTTGGAAATGCGTGTCTTGATGGAACCAACCTCAAACGTAACGACATCATCAACCTTGTTGTAGAACGCGGATGAGTATGCAGATGAGAGATACACGATTGGAACCTCCTCTGAAGCAGTTAGGGCTTTGCTAATCCTGGAGAATTTGAGACATTCGATCATTGGCTGAAGAGCTTCATTATACTTCGAAGAGTGAAGATCAATAATCATGTTCTGATTTTGTTTGATCTTCAACATTAGAGATGAAGAAGTATTTTCATTTGCTGAGGATGATCCAGCCATTTGAGAGTCCTTGAATGTTCATGAAAGAAAGAGGGCTTTGAAGATGAAGAGTTCTTTGCGTGAGAGATGAAGAGCGGAGAAACAGAAATAATGAGCCAAAAACCTTTTAAATATTCTTTGAAGAGGTTTAGAAAATGAAATCCTGCCTCAGCCGATTACGTTTCCCAAGAATCACGCCGTATCATCATGAGTAACCCCCAAAAGTCGCATTGCAGGCGCGTGAATAGCGATAAAGTAGCTGCTTCACAGATGACGCTGTAACGGTTTTTTTTTTTTTTTTTTTTTTTTTTTTTTTTTTTGAAGTGAGAAAAATTGCCAGTTCATCGATCGTAATCCTTATTAAAAGAAAATCAACCAGAGTTAGAAAAAATAAAGAATCAAATAATGATTTTCGTGCAAGAGTGTGCCAAAGAAAAAGAAGAAAATCGAAGTTTTATTTGGTAGTCTGTGATGTCGGAATGACATAAAACTGAGTGATCCCGGGCAATGATCTCTTCCTTTGGAATCAAGAGAGATTCAAAAGTGGTTTGTGTGGCTTCCCGTTGAATTACGATCAATTGATTGATAAGAATCATTGAAAGGTTTCTTTTAAAATGTTAGCTTAATGGGTTGGGTTTAACTGTCTTTCGGATTCCGAAAACGTGAGAAATGCTCGAAATCGGAAGACAGTACTTGTCTGACCAGAGTAGTCATGAAAACAAGTAAGGGGTAGGAGGATTTTGTCTGACTTGTGAAATGTTTGGAAATCTCAAAAAAAAAAAAATAAAACTGGATCTTTTTGGATAGAAATTACTTGGTTTGAGTAGATTTCATAAAGAACACGCAAAAGTGAAAGATTGAGATTCCCTTTAAAGTTTTCGTCAATTCCTTAGTGGGATCGGATTTTTGGGTTTCATTCGGAATGATGGTAAAAACAATTCTGAAATCATGAACAAAGAATTTGTGTAACCATCAGTTTTCAGTGGTATTGCTGAAGACCTTCATAAGGGTTACAGTTATATGGAGGTGTATTGAATATGGAGAAATAATAGAAAGGGCAAGAGAGGTTGATGAGTCTCACAGCGCCCCATGGTAAAAATGAGTTGCGATCTTTGACTAGAATTGCCGAAATCATATATTGAAATTGGTTGAGATTTCAATAATCATGGATATTCGTTTTTGGTACTTAGAAAATATGAGAAGAAGCCCATCAATTCAAAATAGTTACAAAAAAAAATTGTATTCTTGCTGAGGAATGCTGACAAGGACTTGGCTATCATGAGAAAACATTTAATGCTCAGGCGAAAAGGAAGGAAAACGTCCAATCAGTTGCTAATCAGCCGTCTTCGCCTTTATGACACATAATAATGACAGCAGGCTGCATCATTACTTCAAAAAGTAATTAAGTATGCACAGTTGGAAGCTTAACCGGTGTCATTTTTGCCTATAAAAAGGAAACATGGTTAGAAGAAAACATCCACATCAAAAAAAAAATTTTACCACCAAAAGAGAAAACACATGGCGCTTCGTCCCTACAACCGTAATGACAAGGTGGAGGTCAAAATGCAAGAGGGTGACTACGCCGGAGGAATCTATGGCGGGGTTGTCACGAGAGCGTGGCATCACCAATATGAGGTCAGAATGACCACTCTTAACAACGGCGAGGGTGGGGGGCCACTGATCGTCCCTACAAGCTACCCTTTTCTGCAGCCTGTCCCACCAAGAATTTTGGTGGTGTTCAAGCAATTCGACCTTGTTGAGGTCTGGCACAGAAGAGGATGGTGGCCGGCGGTGATCATTCGGACCACTCCCCACAACCAGTTCCATGTGGGACTGGCTGATGGAAGTCGTCTTTTTGTTGACGAGAGTGAACTGCGCCTCTACCAAGCTTTCCATCCCGGTGATCCCCCTATGTGGCATTATTACAAGCTATAGGTTGAAGTTGTTTTTGTTTTGCCTTTGATGTAATGACCTTTGTTCCCGTAGCTTGAATAAAATGTAGTTTTCTTTTGTTTGATGATTTCTGTTTGAATTCTGTTTCTGCATTCGCATGGATATCAGCAAGAAGAACAAAACAAAGAAACGAAAAAGAAAATAAAACACACACCATAATATTTTTGATATTTTGATATATATAAAGAAAGTGAAGCACAAAAAAAATTTTTGAAGGAAAATATTTTGATGTTAAAAAAAATGGCTGAAATAAAAATAAAAAAAATTACAAAACAATAAACATATACAGAGTTTCAGAAAGGATACATGCATTCCGAATCATTCTTGTCTAAATTCCGATTCCGAGGCATTCCGAATGTCGGAATCAATCGGAATCTCAGTTAGATATCGGAACTGATTCGGCTTCCATCATTCCGAGACCATGAAGAATTCTGTTGAATGCTAGTTCAGGAAGGGCCTTTGTGAAGATGTCAGCTAGTTGATCATTTGAGCGTACGAAATGAACCTCGATGTTGTCGTCTTCAACATGATCTTTGATAAAGTGATATCTGAGTGCAATGTGTTTAGTCTTTGAGTGTTGCACTGGATTGTGACAGATCCGAATCGGACTTTTGGAATAACAGTAAAGAGGAATACGTTTCATATTAACTCCATAATCTCTCAGTTGATTTTGAATCCAGATTATCTGAGAGGTACATGAAGCAGCAGCGATGTATTCAGCTTCAGCTGTTGAGAGTGACACACAAGTTTGTTTCCTTGATTGCCAGCTTACAAGTTTGCCATCGAGAAGTTGACATCCTCCTGAAGTGCTTTTGCGATCCAACCCACAACCACCAAGATCGGCATCGGAAAATGCTTGAACAAAGAAACCAGATCCTGATGGATACCATAATCCAAGAGAGGTTGTTCTTTTGAGATATCGGAATATATTCTTCACAGCATTGTGATGTGGCTCTCTAGGATTTGCCTGAAATCTTGCGCAGTAACAAACAGCAAACATAATGTCAGGTCTGCTCGAAGTGAGATAGAGAAGTGAACCTATCATTTGACGATAAAGAGTGATATCTGCTGCAGGCTTGTCTAGTGAAGGAGTGAGTTTTGTTCCGAAAGCCATCGGAACTTTGACTTTAGAATCTCCCTTCATTCCGAATTTCTCTAAGAGAGACTTGGTATAAGCTTCCTGATTAATGAATATGCCTTCTGAGCTTTGTCTGATGTTAAGTCCGAGAAAGAAATTGATTTTACCCATCGAGCACATTTCAAATTTTGTCTCCATCAGCTTTCGGAATTCAGCGGTCAGGCTAGGATGAGTAGATCCGAAAATGATATCATCGACATAAATTTGAACAATCATCAGATGACTTCCTTCCTTTTTGCGAAAGAAGGTAGGGTCGACCGATCCTTGCTTGAACTTGGATTGCTTGAGAAACCGAGTCAAAGTTTCATACCAAGCTCTTGGAGCTTGTTTAAGACCGTAAACAGCTTTGTCTAACACATAGCAATGATCAGGATGTTTACTGCTCACAAAGCCTGGTGGTTGTTCGACGTAGACTGTTTCTTCTAATTCTCCATTCAGAAAAGCGCACTTGACATCCATCTGATAGACATCGAACCCTTTATGTGCTGCATAAGCAAGAAAAATCCGAACGGATTCAAGTCTGGCTACTGGTGCAAAAGTTTCTTCATAATCAATTCCTTCTTCCTGACAGTAACCTTTGACAACCAGTCTTGCTTTGTTTCGTATGACATTCCCTTCTTTGTCTAACTTGTTTCGAAAGACCCATTTCATTCCGAGAACGGATGCGTTTTCCGAAGTCGGAACCAATCGCCACACCCTGTTGCGTTCAAATTCGTTTAACTCATCTTGCATTGCTTGAACCCAGTCAGCATGATCAAGTGCTATTTTAACTGTTTTAGGTTCAACCTTGGAGATAAACGAATGAAACATGCAAAATTCCACTTTAGAAAATAATGCGGCTTGCTTTTCTTTAGCTTGAGCTCGAGTAAGAACACCAGCAGAAGTCGTTCCGATGATTTGATATTTTGGATGATCTCTTGTCCATTTTATCATTGGAGGATAATTTGGATCATATTCAGGATTAATTTCCGAAATAATTTCTTCTGCTTCCGATTGTACCTCTGACTGTGTGTCAAGGTCATTATTTTCAACTTCATTCTCCCCCTGGAAGTTTGCGTCGTTTCTATCATCAGAGGGATCTTGTTCAACCGGTAGAGTAGGTGACTCGGATTCGGAAGCCATACTCGCCCCTGGAATAGGTGCTGATCCCTCCCCCTGGATTGGAGCATCAGTGACAGAAGTTGAAGTGTTGTTCGGAATTGGAACATCAGTAGAATTTTCTTGTGAAGATGCAGTTTCACTGACTGTACTTTCTATAAGCTTTAATAACTCATCTTCATGGTTATCTCGTGCATTTGCTTCTGATGTTTTTGCGGTTTCTTGGTCATCGAACAAATTTAGAAATTCCTCATATAAATCCAGAAGAGGAATTGTAGACTTATTGGATTCGGGAAAGATGTCTTCAGACTTGGTACTAACGTGCTTTGCTCTGTAATTGTATCTATCATCAAAGGTGATGTAGTATGTTTCTTCAATCTTTCGAGATCTTTTGTTCAGAACACGATAGGCCTTTGAGGAAAGAGAGTAGCCCAGAAAAATGCCTTCATCAGCTTTTTCATCCCATTTAACTCGTTTTTCTTTGGAGTTAAAAATGAAACACTTGGATCCAAAAACATGGAAGAACTTTACGTTTGGTTTTCGCTTGTTGATAATCTCATAGGGAGTAAGATTGAACCGTTTTGTGATGTTTGATCGATTCTGAGTATAACAAGCAGTTGCAATGGCATCGGCCCAAAAGTATAAGGGAAGTTTCGCAAAAGAGAGCATTGTGCGAGCAGCTTCACAAAGAGAGCGATTTCGTCTTTCTACAACTCCATTTTGTTGAGGAGTATAAGGGGCAGAGAAGTTATGCGTGATTCCTTTATTGACAAGAAAATCATCTAGAACTTTATTTTTGAATTATGTCCCATTATCACTTCTTATCATTCGAACTTGTTTTCGGAGAAGGATTTCTATCTGCTTGATGAAGTTAATCATGTTGATCGCCGCTTCAGATTTTTGCTTGAGAAAGAATACCCATGTGAAACGAGAGAAGTCATCCACCACAACCAGAATGTATTTGTTATGAGCGACGCTTTCGATGGCAGATGGACCACAAAGATCAATATGCAGAAGTTCCAATGGTTCGATGATCTTTGTGTTGATTATTATAGAGTGGCTCTTTCGACTTTGTTTTCCTAGCTCACATGCATCACAGAGTCGGTCTTTGTCATACTTGAGTAGCGGTAATCCTCGCACAAGATCACCAAGTACCAGTTTATTGATATCACGAAAGTTCATGTGAGACAGCCGTCTGTGCCATAGCCAACTATCATCGTTCGTAGCTTTAGTGAGTAGGCAGATGGCAGGTTTTCCTTGGATAGGTCGCATGTCCAAAGGAAACATCTCTCCTTTTCTTTTTGACTTCAAGATTATCTTTTTGGATTCCTTCTCAATCAGTTCGGAACCTTCTTCATCAAATGAGACTTTAAGACCAGTTCCGACAACCAGTTGTGAAACACTGATCAAGTTGTGCTGAAGTCCTTCCACATATGCCACTTTGCGTATCGAAATTTCACCATTTGTGATCATGCCATAGCCTTTGATGTTGCCTGTTGCATTGTTTCCATAACTGACTTTTCCTCCATTCGTCAGTGAGCGATATTCTCGTAATTCCTCCTTCCTTCCAGTCATGTGACGTGAACAGCCGCTGTCAATGTACCATTCCAGATCATACTGTTCGTCACGTAGAACCTGCACAAGTTAGAGAGATTTAGGAACCCAAACCAGTGTGGGCCCATGTGAGAATTTTCTTGCGATAGGAAAAGTGCATGATTTCTCAACCCAAAAGGATTTTCTCACAGATGGTTCATTTTTCTTATTTTCAATTCGGAACACTTTCATTTTTGTGGATTGCCATTGTTCTTTAGCAAAACGAGATTTCTTGGGAGTGAATGTGTTCGTAACTTGATAATAATGAGTTTTCTGATTGTGAGAGAGAAAAGTGGGATTTTGATTATTAACCGATTGAAGAGAGGGTTTTATTTTGGTAGCAACAGTTGGATGAATCTTGTTGGTTTTAAGATCCTGAGTGGTTTCAGGATAGAGTTTTCCCTTCCCTTTTGAATCCGTTGAACTGAGAACACGTGTGGGAGTCTTTGTTGTTGTTGTTGAGACAGATGGTTTAGGTACTGGTTTTGGTTTTGGAGTGGGCTCAACTTTCCGAATGGGAATTGGGTTGACTTTCTGGTTTTGATTTGATTCGTGTTTGTTTCTCCAGAATTGTTTTCTCTCTTTCAGATTCTTTTTGTACCTTGCATTCATTTGTTTCCTTTTTGCAATGAGCTCTTCAGCAGACTTATGAATATAAGATGTCGAGCTGTGATTAGAATCAGATCTGAAGGTACTCGTCTTAGGGTTTGAAGAATTAGATTTCAAATTCTCTGTACCCCATGAACCATTTTGAGAGACAGAATTTTTACACTTCAATGATCCAGAAATGTAGTTACCACGAGACTTCCACGAGGTCATTTCGGAAAGGCCTTTAGTCTCGTCTGAGTTGTCGATTGGTTCCGACCAAAAGAAAGAGTCACAAACATCGGAATTATCATTATCGACTAGGACTTTAAGTTCAGTTACATCTTTTGAATTTAGGCCTGGTTTAACAAAAACTTGATTTGGTACAGTGTGAATTTTTGGAAAAACAGTAGCTTGTTCGGTTAAAGTGTGTGATCCTTCGCTTTCAACAATTCTCGCAAAAGTAACTGAATTTTCAGAAATGAGATTTTTCTTAGTTTCAGTAGAATTTGATACGAATTCCGAACAGTCAATTTCATCCTCAACAGATATTTCACTCATATCACTTTCATCAAAATCAGAAATATTCTCATTAATGGGAGTATTATCAGAATTTAATTTGGAGCATAGTGAATGAAAATTCTTTAGAGTCGCTGTTTTAATTTCCTCATGATCATTTTCCGAAAAATATTCTTTGATCATACTTTTATGTTCTTTGGACTGTATATAGCTTTCAATTTTATCAAGTCCGATTCGATAAGCTTCCGAAACCTCATCAGATGAAACAATGGTTTCACATCTATGACATTCTGCATCGATTTCATCCTCTTTCAACTCAAGAAAGGGTAAAATCATTTTGTGTAAACCCCTGCCTATGTCACAATCAAGGTGCAATTGAGTAATATTATTGTAAAGACGCTTAGCAATTAAACAAAAAATGTTTCTTTGTTTGACAAGAACTAAATTATCCCTTTTTACGTAAATAATATCATCTCGTGCTGTAACTAACTCACTCTCCAACGCCTCGATTCTCATTCGTCTCTCCTCATTTTTATTCGATTTCCTGCTCAATTGATCATTTAGGTTAGAATTGCTTAGACGTGTCCTCTTTAAGCTATCACTTAAACTGGAGACAGTAAATCTAAGGTCATCTAATTCAGCATCATAAATAGAAGAGCAAATATTTAAAGATTTAAGGATAGAGCGTACCTTTTTGACCACAGCCTCACATTCTTCAACTTGTTCATAGACAGGCTTCGCAGCAAAGCAACTTGCTGAGGCTGGACACCCATCGGTAGAGTAATCTTTGCTTTCGGAATGATCAGCTTTCACCATCAAACACCGACCATGTGTTGGATTTCTCACCTCCTCATCTTCCGAATCCGTTGACCAGACTTCAATGGCGCCAAACTCGCTGTCCTCTTTCACCACAAAAGCTGTGGTAGATGAAGCATCATTCTTTTTCAGCTCTGCAATCTTCTTTGCATAATAGGCTTCATCTTTCACCTGCTCCTTCTTCTCAGCTTGTTTTCGGAGCAAACAGTCTTTCACAAAGTGATTCTTGCCGTTACAGTAATGGCAATCATATCCTGAGTGTCGCCAGCAAGTTTCTTCTCTTCATCGTTCTTCTTTTTCTGACTTTCTTCCACAGTCTTTTCAGCATGGAAACCTCCTTGTCGATTTCGATTTATGAATTTGGAAAAGTTTTTCTTGAAGAACTTCTTGGGATTTGATACCATCAATGCTTTGTCTTCTCTGGTCAAATCATCATCGGAAAAGTCAGATTCGGAATCAATTTCGGCCGATTTCTTTCCAGCAGCAACTAGTGCAAGCGAACCAAGACTAGTAGTCGCTTTGGCTTCCGAAATGATTTCCTTTTCATGCGATTTTAGAATTCCCACAACCTTAGCCAAAGTGTAAGTTTTGAACTGTTCATGCGCTTTTATTGTAGAAACGATAGCCTTCCATTCAGAACGAAGACCGTCAAGAAAGGTAACCTTTTGCTCAATGACAGTCCGAGCCAGATTGTATTTTAATAATCGACTTAGAAGATGATTATATCGATTGAAGGTCTGAGTTAGAGTTTCTTCCGAACCTTGTGCAAAAGATCCGAAATCGGAAAGAAGAGTAGTCTGAATGGAGTGTTCAAGGTCAGCATCTCCATAATACAATTCTTTAAGTCTATCCCAGATCTCTTTAGCTGTTTCACACGAACTAACCAGACGAAGAGTATCTGCTTGAAGAGCAAACCTGATAATTCTAAATGCTTTAATATTGCACATTAGTTTATCTTTTTCATCTTGAGGAATATTCGTGTGGGTGACAAGCAAGTTGTTGTATTCTTTTAGGGTTTTGATAACCCTCCTTGTGTCTGTGTGGGCGTGAGTTTCTTCAGTGATAGCTTGCCAGATCGTTGATCCATGTTCTTCAATGCCAAGAACATAGTCTTCAAAATGCAACGCCCAGACCTCATACTCTTGAGTAAACAGAATTGGAGTCCTGGTAGTGGATCCAATGCTACTTGAAAGATTAAAAGACTGAGTATGTGAGTCGTCAAAAGCCATTGATACTTGTTTATTTTGAATGAATCAGAAGTGTAGGTAGAAATCAAAAGGAAGAGTTGAACGTAAAAGATCAAATTCTGATATCTAAGATCGATTGAAACGATGAAGATAATCAAAAACAGATCTGAGAATAACACAAACTCCCGCTCTGATACCAATTGTTGAAATGTGAGAGTTGGATCGAGATTCAAAAATGCGGAATAATGTAAGTAAACAAGATCAAGAACAGACAATATGAAGAACTGATGTCTAATGATTAAAATGCAACTCAAGAACAATTCGAGGTGAACTATTCTGTATGAGCGCCGTGATCAGATTACAAAAGTTAACCCTAACAGGGGTACGAATAGCTATATTTAAACGGAAACTAAGTATGGAAGGACAGACCCATTCCATAACCGATAGCAAAATTTTAGGCATAAAATCTGGCAACAAATCAGATCAGCGTATTTGACTCAATCTTAATTTATGACTTAACATTATAACATTTTCTACGTATGAAAATGTTGCTGACTTGGACTACGTTCGGATCCAGACAACGAGTACCCTATCGTGGAAGTTATGTTGAGTAAAAGACGCTAACCGTAGCCCTTTGCAAAAATAATAGTTCTGAATTAAGCTATTATGCTACATCTACAAGAATACACACGTTACTACAAAAGGTGCTTTAGATAAACTAATATAGGAATAGTTTGTGAATACGTGGTTATCTAAGACATTTTGAACAATAAAGTCTTCATATAGAAGTATATAAATTTCTATACATTACGACGTTATTATTGAGAAATAAGATAACAGCAAGAAATAAAGGATTTTCTTAACAATTAAACGTAAACGGGTTGATATTACTTACATTTTTGTGAGACGGGTCTTCACAGTACTTTTAAGTACTTACACTATAAGTCATGACATTTATAACCAGAGTCTCGGTAAGAGAGTGTGATATTTGAGTATGGACCTATACGGGATTGACAACCCCACACCTGAGCTGATAGCTACAGCTAGACCGGCAGGTCTGAGGTGTCAAATGTCATAACAGTCCGACGCCTGAAGAACGTCGAAGTAGGCCTACATGGTTACAGTATGGTTATAGGACATCTCACAAGAGAAAAACAATCAACTATATACATTTGTTTACATGGAAACATACATTTACAAAAACGGTACACTACAATTTACATTACATTTTAGTCTATGGGCTCTAAGACTTAGATATTTCTAAATTAGAAAATATTGGATCTTATTGAGTTTTCAATACTACAAATTTTACAAGAAATGGATTTTCTCTTACAAAATATTTATGAACTCACCAACTTTATTGTTGACGCTTTTCAAACTACTTGTATTCTCAGGGAATCAGTAAGTAAGTTCACAAGCGATGACGACGGGACGTTATGGCGTCATAACTATGTATTTTGAATCATATGTAATTGTAATGAAAACAACAACATTGAACTCATGTAACTTTTACAATTATATTATGATGTTTGTGATTTGCTGGGATTCATTATTACATGACATTGTTATGATATTGTTCATGAAGTCATCCACCCTCGAACATTTCCACCAATACGGTTTGGGGGTGTGACAGATTGGTATCAGAGCATTGTTTATAGTGAACTAAGTATATCAATCCATTTAAAAGATATACAACTATAAATACAATGAGACTAAAACTCTCGAAAACATCTTGTACAAATATACTTTCAAATTACAATGATAAATTTTTATATAAGTATAAGTACATACATACATACTAGAACGATATTATAACAAAAACGTACAAAAGTGGTAGGACTAATTGAACACTACGAATGGACCTAACTGTTTAAGTAGTCATATCTAGGATAGATAGAGCCTGATCAACTGTATCAGTCTAAGATGTGACTAACGGGAAACTTAGGAATAGTCCTGGTGAACAACAAATCCAAACACTTACCAATAATCAATTAATCGAACAACAAAAGTTAAAATACTATAGAAGCATTGTTTGAATACTACAAAGTTATACATTTAAGATTTCCTATACACACTTCTTACACCCCTTTTCTCGTATAGACACTATGGCCGGATTCCATTTACCCGGGGACCCTTACTTCCCAGAGGAGGGAAACAATGGATGGCTTAACGAAGAGCTGAAGGAAGACCCGGAGGAGGTTCCAGAGAAGGAACCAGAGGAAATGTCAGACGAAGAGGACCAGTGGGAAGAAGAAGAAGACTCCGATGGCGAGCCTATGATCGTCAACCCACGTTGCCCTGCCCGTGACATGCATGCACCACCACCGGCACTGAGTTTTGAGGTATACCGTCATCCCAACGGCCTTTTATGGATGCGTACTCCTCGGAAGAGGGTACTACCCGCCCATCGCCTGTTACTTATAAATGAACCGTGTCCGTGTCCGACGCCTCCATGAGACTTATGAACGGACCATGTCTAGAGTGGAGACATTTTGGGACACTGCCAGGGATTCTAGAGAGGATCTTAGGAACATCTACGGCAGACTACAGGCTGCGGAACAGAGGCTACGGGACACCAAAATGAGGGAACGAAGCGTGGAACTGAGAGCCGAGCGAGCCATGCGAGAGGCGGCTGAGCTAAGGGCACAAGTGGCTGCACTCCGAGGAGCGAGAAGATCAGATTCCCAATAAGTAGTGTTCGTATTACTTAAGTTTTGATATAGATTAGGAACCCATGAGTAAGCTTTATGTGCTGCTCATTATTATATGTAGACACAACCCTACAACCGAATGATTTCACTTTTGGGGGCCGTTGTGCTACTCTTTCTATTTTGTGTACTATAGACCCCTTCGAGGATCAAATTTTACTTTCCCAACACATGTAATGCTATGAAATGTTGCGATTAACGTGTTAGTATATTTTATACAGTACTGTGCAAATGCTTTGATACGTATACATGATACTAGGAATGTGATTACAACTTACGATGACGAAAGAACAGAACAAACATGTAACATAAAACGTCGTACCTAAACTAACATCTTACTCATAAAAATTCTTCCAAAACTTACCCTCACCCGCTCTTAAATCCTTATGGCAGAATCATGCCACCCAGAAGAAGAAGCGCTAGACGTGCAGAAGCAGAAACACCAGAAGCGCCATTAATGGACTCCGCCACCTTTCAAGCTGTTGTGGCTGTCGCCGTGTCAGCTGCCGTTGCTCAAATAAACCCAAACGGAACTAATGGTAGTGGGAGTAGAAATGGTACAAACTTTTCCACTCATGGAGAAACACAGGGGCACCAGCGAGTGTGAACCTATAAAGACATTGCCAACTGCAAACCCATGACCTTTCGTGGAGATGGCGGAGATATCGCCCTTACCCGGTGGTTTGAGAAGACAGAATATGTGTTCGAAATCTCATGTAACATAAAACGTCATACCTAAACTAACATCTTACTCATAAAAATTCTTCCAAAACTTACCCTCACCCGCTCTTAAATCCTTATGGCAGAATCATGCCACCTAGAAGAAGAAGTGCTAGACGTGTAGAAGCAGAAACACCAGAAGCCCCATTAATGGACTCCGCCACCTTTCAAGCCATTGTGGCTGCCGCCGTTTCAGCTGTCGTTGCTCAAATAAACCCAAACGGAACCAATAGCAGTGGGAGTAGAAATGGTACAAACTACTCCACTCATGGAGAAACACAGGGGCACCAGCGAGTGTGCACCTATAAAGACATCGCCAACTGCAAACCCATGACCTTTCATGGAGATGGCAGAGATATCGCCCTTACCCGGTGGTTTGAGAAGACAGAATATGTGTTCGAAATCTCCGCTTGCCCTGAAGAGTTCAAGGTTAAGTACGCGGCCTATAATTTCTCCGACGCGGCCCTTTAATGGTGGAATGACCACGTGAAGATGATGACAGTCACTATAGCCAACTCTATGAGTTGGGAAGGATTGAAGAAAATTATGTTGGACGAATACTACCCCTAGAGGCGAAGTCCAGAAGCTAGAGCAAGAACTATGGAACCTCACCATGAAGGATTCCGATATAACTGGTTATATCAATAGGTTTAATGACCTAGCGGTTCTGTGTCCTTCCATGGTCACACAGGAATCAAATAAGGTGTAGTGCTTCATTTGGGGATTGTCTCCCCAAATCCAAGGAAATGTAGAAGCCGCTAGGGGTTGAAAAACGGGAATTTTGGGCGAAAACCATGCATCAAACGGACACCGGAAGCGGGAGAAAAAGCTCAGCGTCTTAGCAGCGTCCCAGCAGCGTCCCAGGCAGCATCCCAGACGCTGTCCTGGAACTCTGGGTGAATTTTCAAGGAAAAAGCAAGCCAAAAATGCCAGAAAGCCCCGTCAACGTCCTAGGGGGCGTCTGGGACGCTGGCCTAAGACGCCGTGCGTTTTTGGAGCGTCTCGTCGTGGAACACTGCTCGTTGTAACTGCTGAAGAAATACACACAACATCCCAGGGGCGTCTGGGACGCTAGCCTAGGACGCTGACGTGTAGAATGCCCTAAATTGCCATATTTAACCCACTCTTTTTAATGAAACTTTATCCCATCGATCCAAGGCAGCCTCCAGACGATTTTCCCAAGGTTTTGACAGTTTTCCAAGGTCTAAAACACTCTCAAATCATCTCCAAACAATTCCTAATCTCAAATTAAACCTCTTTTGCATCAATATCAAGCCAGAACCTCTAAAGTTTTGAAGATCCAAACATGTTCATCATCACCAACACAATGTTTGCATCTTTTTCAGTCATGAGTAGCTAAATCATCCCGTGATCACAACCGGGAGTAGGTTTTGTTTTCTTTTCTAGTATTGTATTAGATTTGAACCTTTTAGATTCATGAACACAGTATTTGGTTTGTTTGTTTTTCAAGGATATGATTACACTTCCATTACTTGTTCTTAAATTGTTGCTTGATTGAGTGTAAGACAATTCTATTGTGATCTTCCCTACCGTGCCAAATCATCCACAGTGGTGTGTAGGACGGAGGGTGCGGATTTTACATAGTTTGATCCTAGATTTAGTCAGTAGCAGTACGGTTATGTCTATGTAATCTGAATGAACGCAAAATTAGTAAAATCTGATATAATACATTGTTTAGGAATCCAAACTAAAACCGGGAGTGATCACCTTTTTCTCTGATTGAATTAAACATTTTGCAGTATTTGTTGTCTGAATTTGTTTGCTTTTTAAATCTGTTAGAACTAGATTGTTAACCATAAGTTCCTTGTGGATTCGACCCTTACTTGCCCTAGCTATTAGTGCTTTTAAGGTTATTTTTGATTGCATCAACGACTGCGATCAAATTTTGGCGCCGTTACCGGGGAGCTATTGCGCTTAGCAACTTAGTTCTCTTTTGATTTAGTTCTTGTTCCACTTTACGTGTTTGTTTGTTTGTGTTTATCTTTTCAGTTTTTTCACAAGTTGTATGCACATTTGCAATTAAAGACTTGGATTTGTATCATGGATGAACAAAGAACAATGGGTGATTATCTCGCCATGGATCAAGGTTATTATGACTTTTATAGTCCAATGCCACAACAAGATCCATATGATGATAATTGGTGGGGGAGCAACAATTCGGACCAAAATCACCATGACGGGTCATCCTATTTTCTAGAAAATCAAGGAAGATCACATGAGTCATCACTTGACAAGAAGTTGGATCTAATGATGGAATTGTTGAAGGAAGGCTTCAAACAAGAGGAAAACAACTCCAAAGCAATTTCAATTTTTGAAAACCAATTGGAACAAATAGTGGAGCAACTACAACAACAACGATCAGACGATCATTCAGATACTACTCAAGCGGATGATGTAACTATTTTGTGTAGTGATGCATCATTTGACATTAATGTACATAAACCTACACCACCCAATTACGAGGTTGTGGTGGAGGATTATGTATCAATTGATGAGGAAAATATTGAATTAGAAATAACTAACCAAGAAAAATCTGAATTTGAATTGGAAACATCTCAAACAATTTTCCATGAACCGGAAACACCGAAAGTTGGGGAGGGGTCAGCGGAGTCTAATACCACCCCCGACTTAGCGAATTTCAAAGAACCCAAAAAGCAATTTCTTGTTGACATTTTCGTGCTAGATTCTAAAAAACGGGAGATATTCAAAAAACCGCATGTCATCATCAATCGTCTCATTTTGACAACTATTTTTTCTCAAATTAGTTGTCATGAGGGTGTCATTGATGTGACATTTGGAACCAAAAATTTAAATTTCAACTATTTGGATGTACTAATGATCCTCCGATCGGTGGCGACTTGTTGGTAATCAATACTATGGATGATTACTTCTATGAGCATACCATAAATAAGGTTGCTGACACTACCCACGATCTGGAGAAACGTTTCTCTTGTAATAGGTCAAAAGACATGGATAACACTGGGAGTCAACATGTGAAGAAAAGAATGGAGAAAAAGAAACATTATACCACACTATCCTACAAATCAAAGATGAAAGTGGTCGGTGGTATCAAGACTCGGTTACAGAACTTTACTCGAAGGAGAAATGCATGTCCTTTCAAAACAAGGTTTAAGTGCTCTTTCAGAAGACTCAAAGGTAAAAAAATAGGATTCGATAAGGTCAAAGTTGACATGCCATTTGATCCGGGTAAAACTTAAGAATCTGAGTCATTCGAAGATAAAGAGAAATATATGACACCATATCACCACAACAAGATTGTTTTTCAAAAAAGTCAACTGACATACAATCCTCCATGAACCATCATACATGTATCTGTCTGGCTGAAGACGTTGAACTTAGCGCTTTACGGGAGGCAACCCGCGAACTTTGTGGGTGTGTTCACTGCAAACCCTCACGAGACTTCACTCGTCCACTAGGGGCAACCTAGGGGTTTAAAAGGCTTGTTGCACATGCCAAGTGCAATCGCGATCCCTATCGAAATTGAGGGTTATTATTAATTTTATTTAATATTATGCGTGTAGTTTTGTTTTTGTTTTTTGTAGAATATTTTTTGTTGCATCGGGGACGATCCAAATGCAAAAAGTTGGGGAGGAGTGCACTTGAACGAGTGACAATAAACCGAGGAAAGATGAAAGATTGAAGAAATCGACACATAAAAAAATCCAAAATTTTAGGTTTTGTTCGGGCCCAAACGAAAAATTTAAGCCTCCTCTACCGTCAGATTACTAGGTGAATCGCTCTCCTCTGCTATTTTTTTTCTTTTGTTTTTATTTCTCCTGGTTGCGTTTATTTTGGTTGAGTTAGTTGAAAACTTTAAAATTTGATGTGGGCATGAGATGATGTATTTTGGAACTTGATGAACTGTCCCCAATTTTTTTCCTTTTTTTCCCGGTCGTGACTCTGCAAAACGAAAAATGATTGAATAAAAGGGACTGAACATGGGATAGCAGGTGATGAGATAAAAGTGACATTCCAACTAATGTATATTTTTGTGGTTGCCTGTCCGGTTTAAGTAACAAATGGACAAAAATGTTTTAACTTCAAGTTGTAAACTGTTTTTTCTAAAAATTTATGTTTCAAAAGTTCCTCTAGAGATACCCTGTTTAAAGAACCCTGATGGCCCGGTTCTCGAATTTGCTTGTAAAGATCCCTACTGCATTCTATGACCGCACGACCTTAGATGTCCCTATTTTTGTAATCTATATTCTGTTGTTTGGGTTGTTGTGTACCTGGAGCCTGGTGTACCCCATTTCAGGTTACCACCGTCCACAGCCGCTTGAATATGAATATACCTTCGGGACTTTGATAAGTATCTTGCTAAGTAACCGGCAACCCGTAGGTGACCCCTCTTGGAAGCCGCGCAAAAAGACAGGACTTACTCGAAAAGTAGATTGCATATAAGTGATTATAACTTATTGATCTGTATTCCGCTGTTTGGGGTTGCTGCATACCTAGGACCTAGTGTACTCCATTTCAGGTTTTCACGTCCACCATCAACTTTAAATATGAATATTATATTCAGAGAAAATTCTGAGACATAGATCACAAATGAAGTTCTACAAAGATAAATCAAATGAAGAAATAAATATGGGCAAAGTGTTAAAAGTACAAAGTTAAGATGGTTGTAATGTGGTAAAAAAAGGGACCAATAGAAATAAAAAGAAGAACCTTAGGAATCTGGACAGAATGCAGTAACCAGAAAGGACTGACCGTACCACGTCACTGGAAAAACCACAGGGGGGAGGTAAACTTGGTATCTTTGGAGAGACTTTTGAAAAATGAATTTTTGACTTAGCCGTTTGCAGGGTGAAGAAATTTTAAGATCACTAAATAGTGCTTTGCACTTCAATTAAACGGACATCCGGGCTGGTAATGGACACAGGCGTATGCAATACTGTAATGTCTACTTTTGTTTGATTGCTTGTTGTTTTATGGACTGGACCTGAATTATGATTTCGTTGAGTCTTTCTCGGGACGAGAAAAAGATAAGTTGGGGAGGTTTGATCGTGCCATTTTGGTTTAACATAATACGTGATTAACATGATAAATTAAGCTTTATTTAACCAAGAATGGCCATCCTTTTGATGGAATTGAGTGAATTACATGTAGGGATTGAAAAACGGGAATTTTGGGCGAAAACCACGCATCAAACGGACACCGGAAGCGGGAGAAAAAGCTCAGCGTCTTAGCAGCGTCCCAGACGCTGGCCTGGAACTCTGGGCCAATTTTCAAGGAAAAAGCAAGCCAAAAATGCCAGAAAGCCCCGTCAACGTCCTAGGTGGCGTCTGTGATGCTGGCTTAGGACGCCGGGCGTTTTTGGAGCGTCTCGTCGTGGAACGCTGCTCGTCGTAACTGCTGAAGAAATACACAGCGCTGGCCTAGGACGCTGCCGTGTAGAATGCCCTAAATTGCCATATTTAAGCCACTCTTTTTAATGAAACTTTTTCCCAGGGTTTTGATAGTTTTCCAAGGTCTAAAACACTCTCAAATCATCTCCAAAACAATTCCTAATCTCAAATTAAACCTCTTTTGCATCAAGATCAAGCCATAACCTCTGAAGTTTTGAAGATCCAAACATGATCATCATCACCAACACAATATTTGCATCTTTTTCAGTCATGAGTAGCTAAATCATCCCGTGATCACAACCGGGAGTAGGTTTTGTTTTCTTTTCTAGTATTGTATTAGATTTGAACCTTTTAGATTCATGAACACAGTATTTGGTTTGTTTGTTTTTCAATCATATGATTAGACTTCCATTACTTTTTCTTAAATTGTTGCTTGATTGAGTGTAAGACAATTCTATTGTGATCTTCCCCACCGTGCCAAATCATCCACAGTGGTGTGTAGGACGGAGGGTGCGGATTTTACATAGTTTGATCCCAGATTTAGTCAGTAGCAGTACGGTTATGTCTATGTAATCTGAATGAACGCAAAGTTAGTAAAATCTGATATAATACATTGTTTAGGAATCCAAACTGAAACCGGGAGTGATCACCTTTTTCTCTGATTGAATTAAACCTTTTGTAGTATTTGTTGTCTGAATTTGTTTGCTTTTTAAATCTGTTAGAACTAGATTGTTATGACCTTTCGTGGAGATGGCAGAGATATCGCCCTTACCCCGTGGTTTGAGAAGACAGAATATGTGTTCGAAATCTCCGCTTGCCCTGAAGAGTTCAAGGTTAAGTATGCGGCCTGTAATTTCTCCGACGCGGCGCTTTCATGGTGGAATGACCACGTGAAGACGATGACACTTACTATAGCCAACTCTATGAGTTGGGAAGGATTGAAGAAAATTATGTTGGACGAATACTACCCTAGAAGCGAAGTCCAGAAGCTAGAGCAAGAACTATGGAACCTCACCATGAAGGATTCTGATATAACTGGTTATATCAATAGGTTTAATGACCTAGCGATTCTGTGTCCTTCCATGGTCACACATGAATCAAAGAAGGTGTAGTGCTTCATTTGGGGATTGTCTCCCCAAATCCAAGGAAATGTCAAAGCCGCTGGCCCAGCCTCTTATAACAGTGCTAAACGGTTGGCTCAAAGGTTGGTTGATCATGGCATCCGCCAGGGCACCATGACACTCAAGACAGAGCAACCAAAGGGGAGAGACCACAAGAGAAAACCCTGGAATAGGGGAAGAAACCAACCGAATCAGGAAAACGCTAAAAGACAACAGATAGTGGCAGTTCATGCCGCCACTATCCCTGCTGCCCCTGCACAAACAAAACGATACGTTGAGAACCTATCCAAGTGTGATAAGTGCAACTTCCACCACCATGGAGCCTGTAGAGAAATGCAGTGTACCAGCTGTGGCAAAAGTGGGCATACTTTGAAATACTGCAGGGCACCGACCCAACAGACCACCCAAATTTCTAATGTTGGGGTGGGTCAAGCTTGCTATGGGTGTGGAGAAATAGGACACTTCAAACGGGATTGCCCGAAGAACAAGACTGTCGGAAGGAATGGAAAGGTTCTAGCCATGGGACGCGCGGAGCGGTGGAGGATCCCACCGTAGTCACCGGTACGTTCCTCGTCAATAACTCTTATGCTTGTATACTATTTGATAGTAGATCGGAGAGGAGTTTCGTGAGCCATGACTTTAAACATTTACTACAAGAAAAACCTCAACCACTCAATAAAACATTTACGGTAGAAATGGCAAATGGCAAAACCAAAAGTACCAACGATATATTCATTGGCTGCACGCTCACTCTGGACGACCACTCCTTTCTAATCGACCTAATGCCTGTTAGAATAGGAAGCTTTGACGTGATTGTTGGTATGGACTGGCTAAGTCTCCATCATGCTGACATCATGTGTTACGAGCGGGGAATTCGACTCCACCTACCGGATGATAAGACCCTTGTCGTCTACGGCGACAAACCCAGCACTAGCCTCCGCATTGTGTCTTGCATCAAAGCCCGAAAATACCTACAGAAAAGATACCATGCCTTCCTAGCTCACGTCGTTGATGAAAAGAAAGAAGTAAAGAGTATCAAAGAAATTTTGGAAGTCTGCGACTTCTCTAACGTATTCCCAGAAGACCTTCCGGGAGTACCACCTGCTCGACAAATCGAATTCAAAATCGATTTGATACCTGGAGCCACCCCAATAGCAAAGGCATCGTATCGGTTAGCCCAGCAGAAATGCAGGAATTATCCAGCCAACTAAACGAACTTCTAAGCAAAGGGTTCATCAGGCCAAGCTTCTCACCTTGGGGAGCACCGGTCTTCTTCGTAAAGAAGAAGGATGGATCATTCTGTATGTGCATTGATTACCAAGAGTTGAACAAACTCACAGTCAAGAACCGATACCCACTACATCGAATCGACGACCTCTTCAACCAACTTCAAGGGTCGAGTTACTTTTCGAAGATCGACCTAAGGTCAGGGTATCACGAACTCAGAATTCAAGAAGAAGATGCCCCTAAGACAACATTTAGAACGCGTTACGGACATTATGAAATCGTTGTGATTCCTTTCGGGTTGACCAATGCCCCCGCGGTGTTCAAGGACCTAATGAACCGCGTATGCAGACCTTACCTAGATAAATTCGTGATAGTGTTCATCGACGACATACTTATCTATTCACGAAGTAAGGAGGAGCATAGTCGACACCTGCGACAAGTCTGTCGTTAAGAGAATAAAAGTTGTATGCTACGTTTTCAAAATGCGAATTTTGGATTCGAAAGGTGGACTTTATAGGCCACGTAGTTAGCAAGGAAGGAATACATGTAGATCCCTCCAAGATCGAAGCCATCAAAAACTAGGATGTACCAAGGACGCCGACAGAAATCCGTAAGTTTTTGGGACTTGCTGGCTATAATAGAAGATTCATACAGAACTTTTCTAAGATTACGAAACCACTTACCGCCCTGACACAGAAGGGTGTAACATTCAAGTGGGAGGATAGACAAGACGCCGCCTTTTAGACACTAAAGAAAGCATTGTGCATCGCACCAATCCTGTCCCTTCCAGAGGGAACAGAGGATTTTTTGGTCTTTTGAGATGCATCAAATTAGGGTCTGGGTTGCATACTAATGTAAAGAGGATAGGTCATTGCTTACGCCTCGAGACAACTTAAAATCCACGAGGTCAATTACACTACGCATGACCTAGAGCTGGGAGCAGTAGTTTTTGCATTGAAAATCTGAAGACACTACCTATACGGACTATGTGTACAATTTTCACTGACCATAAGAGTCTCCAGCACATCCTTAATCAAAAGGAGCTCAACATGAGACAACGGCGATGGTTAGAGCTGCTAAGTGATTATGAATGCGAAATTCGTTATCACCCAAGAAAGGTCAACGTAGTAGCGGATGCCCTTAGTCGAAAAGAATACTCGGGCCGCCGAGTAAAGTCATTAACAATAATGATCCATTCCCATCTGTCCACTCAGATCAAAGAGGCATAGCTAGAAGCCTTAAAACCGGAGAACGTCGCAAATGAAGCTTTGCGAGGAATGGCTAAAAACCTGGAAGTCAAGAATAACGGAACTCGTTACCTCATGAAACAAATCTGGACACCAAGATTCGGCGTAAATATAGAGACGTTATCATGAACGAGGCTCACAAGACTAGATGCTCCATCCATCTCGGCCCGACAAGATGTATCTGGACCTCAAGAAACTATATTGGTGGCCAAACATAAAAGTAGAGATAGCTACTTATGTGGGCAAGTGTCTAACTTGCGCCAAGGTTAAAGTAGAATACCAAAAGCCCTCGGGTTTACTGCAACAACCAAAAATACCCGAGTGGAAGTGGGAGCGGATAATCATGGACTTCATAACAAAGTTACCCAAGACGACTGGTGGACTAGACACCATATGGGTAATCGTCGATAGACTGACTAAGTCCGCTCACTTCCTGCCAATCAAAGAGACTGATAAGATGGAAAAACTTACAAGGACATACATCAAAGAAATTGTACGATTGCATGGTGTGCCAATTTCCATTATCTCAGATAGAGATAGTCGGTTCACGTCACAATTTTGGCAATCATTATAAAAAGCCTTGGGAACTAAACTCGACATGAGTATAGCGTACGATCCATAGACGGATGGGCGAAGTGAGAGAACTATTCAAACACTGGAAGACATGCTGAGGGCTTGTGTAATAGACTTTGGTAAAGCGTGGGACACCCACTTGCCGCTCATTGAATTTTCCTACAACAATAGTTATCACACTAGCAAAAACGTTGCCCCATTTGAAGCCTTATACGGACGCAAGTGCAGATCCCCTCTGTGTTGGGCTGAGGTGGGTAACACCCAGCTCGCCAAGGGACAAGTACCCAACAGTACTCTCACCGGTCCAGAGATCATAAGAGAGACAACAGAGAAAGTCGTAAAGATACGTTAACGATTGAAGGCATCCCGTGACCGATAAAATAGCTATGTAGATAAACGACGCAAACCTTTGGAATTTCAGGTTGGCGATCGTATGCTGTTGAAAGTCTCGTCATGGAAGGGAAAGATACGCTTTGGAAAGCGTGGGAAACTAAACCCCAGGTACATCGGACCATTTGAGATCCTTGCCAGGATCGGTCCGGTGGCCTACAAACTCCAACTACTACAAGAACTCTACAATGTCCACCCCACCATTCACATATCCAACCTGAAGAAGTGCTTATCTGATGAGACCCTTGTTATTCCACTCGAAGAAATTGAAGTGAATGAGAACCTTCATTTCGTCGAAGAACCTGTAGAGATTATGGACAGAGAGGTCAAAAGAACGAAGCAAAGCCGCATACCAATAGTAAAGGTCCGTTGGAACGCCAAGCATGGACCTAAATTTACTTGGGAGCATGAGGACCAAATGAAACAAAAATACCCACATCGCTTCCCAAACCCTTGAAGATCTACTCAAGTGCTAAAATTCGGGACAAAATTCTTTGTAACGGGTAGATGATGTGACAATTGTAAAATCTGGTCATCAAAAGTCAACTGTGAAAAACAAAGAGTACATCAATCCATGTAATGAAAAGTAAATTTCATAACTGTTAAAATGTATCATTGTATATTATAATACTACGCATGCCATTCCAAAACAAATTATCAGGTAGACATTATAAATACAAGTAATAAGACTACACCAGAATGGTAGTCTCCTCGCAATCTTTCGAGAAATCTCAACCTTCGGAATTATAAACCTCAATCAACTTCCGAACCATTCTCAGAAGAACTCGGTTATGTACTGAACAATTTTCGAACATATGTCCATCGTTCAGAAGCACTCTCAGAACTCCGCCATTCTCTGAACCGCTTTCTGAGCCATTGGTTCCGGAACACAATTTTCGGACCTCCCAATTATTCGGGTCCTCAATATGACTTCGGAACTCTAAGTTCGGAGTCCCCCGACTTTGGAACGACCATTTTTCTGAACATCCACCCGGTTCGGAACGTGCACTCGGAAGGTGCTCAAGTTCTGAACGAAAAATTCGGAAGTCGATCTTCCGATCCCAGCTTCCGATTCAGAACAAAGTTTTGCTGAACCATATCCAATTGCTAAACATGCGTCGGAACTCACCATATTCAGAACCCTCCCATTTTTGAATGCAACGTCTACCATAGAAAACAAGATCATCATTCCATTTCTTACACTTATCAACTGCTAATACCAAGTTCCAACGCACATGTCACTCAATCACAAAGTCAAATGCTACAAAGTACACCTATGACTTGTGATGTGACTTAAAGTTTAACTAACCACTCCTCTAATCAGTTTATCCCACTTCATTTGATATAACACAGCGAATGTTTTCTTCCAAAACCCTCTCATCTCTCAACATTCTCTCAAAAACTCTCGACTCCCCCATCCTCTGCATCAGTTTTGACCACCATAGACCATCATCAACCTTCACATTTTCCAAGTGTAAATCATATCATACTTGGTAAGTCTGTTCCTTTGAATGCTCTAAACGATATTACATAGATTTTATTTCGTTTACACACACTAACATTTTGTAAAAACCGTTGGGTATTCACTTTGTTTGAAGGTCCTTAAGTTCGAAACCCAAATCGTCGTTCCTACCGTCGATCCTCCAAAACCACCCTCATCTTCTCGACAGAAACACGCTTCAAGGGTGAGCTTCATACCCCTCCTTTTCACTTTTCGTAAACTTTTAGCGGGAGAATACAAGACTTTATGTTATAAATACTGTTTTACACATGTTTAAATGTATTTATATGCCTTGACATATGGTTTACATAAGCTACAACATTTACTTCGTATGAAAATGTTGCTGATTTGGACTACGTTCGGATCCAGTCAACGAGTACCCTATCGTGGAAGTTATGTTGAGTAAAAGATGCTAACCATAGCACTTCGCAAAACTAATAGTTCCGAATTAAGCTATTATGATACATTTACAAGAATACACACGTTACTACAAAAGGTGCTTTAGATAAACTATTATAGGAATAGTTTATGAATACTTGGTTATCTAAGACATTTTGAACAATACAAAGTCTTCATATAGAAGTATATAAATTTCTATGCAATACAACGTTATTATTGAGAACTAAGATAACAACGAGAAACAAAGGATTTTCTTAACAAGTAAACATAAACGGGTTGATATTACTTACATTTTTGTGAGACGGGTATTCATAGTACTTTTAAGTACATACACTATAAGTCCTGAAATTTATAACCAGAGTCTCGGTAAGAGAGCGTGATATTTGAGTATAGATCTATACGGGATTGACAACTCTGCACCTGAGCTGTTAGCTATAGCTAGACCGACAGGTCTGAGGTGTCAAATGTCATAACAGTTCGACGCCTGAAGAACGTCGAACCAGGCCTACATGGTTACAGAATGGTTATAGGACGTCTCACAACAGAAAAACAATCAACTTTATAAATTTGTTTGCGTGGAAACATACATTTACAATAACGTTACACTACAATTTACATTACATTTTAGTCTATGGGCGGTAAGACTTAGATATTTCTATTTTTGAAAATATTGGATCTTTTTGAGTTTTTAATACTACAAATTTTACAAGAAATGGATTTTCTCTTACAAAAGACTTATGAACTCACCAACTTTATTGTGGACGCTTTTCAAACTACTTGTATTCACAGGGAATCAGTAAGTAAGTTCACAAGCGATGACGACGGGACGTTATGGCGTCATAACTATGTATTTTGAATCATATGTAATTGTAATGGAAACAACAACATTGAACTCATGTAACTTTTAAAATTATATTATGATGGTTATGAGTTGCTTGGATTCATTATTACGTGACATTGTTATGATATTCTTCAAGAAGGCATCCACCCTCGAACGTTTGGGGGTGTGACACCCTTGATCTCGGTCGTGATGACCGAAAACCTCCTAGTTTTCGGTGGGCTTGGCAGTCGTTTTCGGCCTTTTCGGTCCATCGGCTTAGTTTTAGGCGTGGGTATAAATACCCTTGTATAGTCTTCATTAGAATAGTTGGTTGTTTTGGAGCATTAAGCTAGCATAAAGAATTTTCTTGTGTTCAAGCAACTACCTATCTTGTGTACTCGACTATTCAATAATAGGGTGCATTGAAGATCATCCTCCTCGTATTCTTATTGTTGATTTGATTGATACCTCGTGATCTTGTGATTGTTTAGGACCTACATTTTACCTGATTTGTTTGAAAGTCTTTGAAAGTAAAATATATTTCTATGTTGTTACAAAAGGTTTGACAGCAAGCGTCGTTATATGATTGGTTTACAAAGGTTTTGAAAATGACTAAGTCATGCTTATATGTAGCTCATGAGATGTTTTCGTCTTACGTATTTTAATTATGCCATGTATCCCAGGTTCTAGACACGAGGCATAGAAGCAGGTAGATGACCTGAAGGAATTGGGATTTGAGAAGGAGTGAGCTTTGACTGATGTAACGGTTTGTATCCTAACTTGATTTCTATGATATAGTATGATATGGAGTTGTAACCCCCGAAGTTGTTTAAACATTTTTTAAACCTAAATGTTTTTGTTGGGACAAAAATTTTAAGACATGACTCGACGTCATGAGAAAAGTTTTTTAAAAGTTGACATTTTGTCACATAATGTTTTTATAAAATATTACACCATTTAAGGTGTATGAAAAACGGGGCGTTACAGGTTGGTATCAGAGCCATAGTTTAAGCGAATTAGGTGTCGAGACTCGAACCTAGGCTTAAACTGTGGGAGGCTTAAGTGAGAATACGGACTTAAGATAAGACCGTAAGCAAAAGAGTTAAGGCATTGATCAAATGCATCGTAAGATAGGTTGAAAAACCTAAGAACCTAACATAGGTTGCAGACTTATAAGATGGTTAGACTCCTGAGTCTAAGAAAAGGTTATTGTTAGGGAATTATGTGTTTAATTTCTATACTTACTTATAGTTTTGCAAGTATTTTCTTATGAGCAATAAGACTCCCTGATATATATGTTAACAGAACATATATTGTAATGTATTAAACTAACTTGAACTAATAAACCAGGAGACCTAGTGGTGATGCCAAAATCAATATGTATAGGTGGTTATGACAATATGGCCCCGTATTATCATAATCACAGGATATGTATTTGAGATTGGTGGAGTCACGAAGCAATCATGGGAATATGGTTCAGGGATATGTCTAAGAAGTAGTAAAGAGGATATAGAAAGTTTAAATGACATGAGATTGTTATACATATGTAATAAGATTAAGTATGACTAGAAGTATGAAAGGTAATATAGTGGGTATGTACCTCCAAGCCTGTATACCTAAAGTGAACAAATATGACGACTGTTATGCTTTATACAAATTCGTTAGTGCTATAAGTATGTTTATCAAAATAAGATGAAGTATGAATAAGAAAACTTAAAGAAGTATAATGAGTATGTGCCACCCAAATGGGAATTACGTTTAAACGGGCTCTTGTATGTCACGATGCCTTGATGGAGCGTAAGTCGATGCCTAGGAGGATACTCCACGGACGAGAAGTTGAAACAAAGAAAGGTCATGACGCTTAAGTGGACGCGATGCGACATCGGAAGATAGTGACACGTTGGTCGTACTGAGTCTTAGATATGTATGTGTGGTGGACTTTTTGAAGCTTCTTTGTTGTTCCTAAGGGGCTTTTCGCTGCACGAAGCTAGATTCTAGATAAATTCGATGCATTAACTCTAACATCCTCTATCTAGGGTAAATAATTTAATGAATAAAAAAATAATAAATTAAATAAACATAATAATTAACTTATGTCAAATTAAATTAAAATGTGTATTTTAAAGAGGTATCTAGTCTAGAGTGACTTAATAAGGGTATAAATGGAAACTCACCATATGGGGTTCTAGAAGAAGGACTTAGTTTGTAATAAGTATTTTAGAAGTGACGGGGAAGGAATTCTAGTGCAAATATGACATAACTTAAGTTCTGGAGGGACTAGTCTTGAAAATATGTAAAGCTGGAAGTTTAAGTTAGGAAAACCCCATTTCTCTTGTGAGAAACACGATTTGGAAGAGAGGGAGGGAGAAGAAGGCGATTTCAAGGGAGATCTAGAGAGGGAAACTCTTCCAGCAAGATCTAAGTGATCTAAGCCAACATTTGGAGGATTCAAGGTAAGAGATCCAAAAACCCACTATTTTGGGTAAATCATGTTCAAATTCGGGTTTCATAGTTGGGGGAGATGAGTTCTATGATCCCAAAGTTGTAGCTTATGTATTCTAGTGATTATCTCTCTCTAATTTGATGGTTTCATGCTTGGAGAACCATTTCGATGTTTGTTGATACTTTTAAACCCTAACTTTTGGGGAAAACCCATTAATGGGTGAAACCTTGATGATTGGATCAACTTGCATCTTAAATGTGTTTTATGAAGAGCTTAAGTGAGTTCCTAGTGATTTCAAATCAATGGAAGAAGGAACCCCTTTAATTATTGATAAATTGTTTGAATGGAATTGGATATTCCTTGATCTAAGCTTATGAAGTAAATTTGGGATTTTAACATGGATTTGATTCAATGAAGATGAGTTTGGATGATTAAATTGAGTCTAATGATGTATTAAATTAGATTAGAATAATGTATTTTGAATGCCCATAAGCTTGGTAAAATGCTACAATTTGATTTGGGTCAAAGAGGGAGAAAAGGATCAATAGTCGGAGTTACAGTGCATAGAACACGGCCCGTGTCAGGGGAAACACGGCCCGTGTCAGGATGTCTGAAACCTTCTATTTAGCAAAACATGTCCTGTGTTGGGAGCAACACGGCCCGTGTCAGCCTGACAGTCCTGAAATGTTGGGTTTTGAGCTTTAAGGGTTGGGCTGTTGGTTCTAATGTTCAAGTATACTCCTAGGACATGTTTAACTAATATTTTACATCTATTTAGTAAAGTTAAATAGCCTTAGAGTTATTAGTAATGATGGATGTTATATCTTGTAGGAGAAGAGTAATTGAGGTTGAAGCAAAAGAGTAGCATCTTCTTGGAACTTAAAGAAAGTGAGTTACCGGGAGTACACATCCCTCTTCTAACTCTTGTGTGTGTTTTATTTCATTTCCATGCACACCTTTATGTGCTAATTGTTGCATAAAATCTATGTGTGCATGGCATTAAAAGAATTATTTGAAAGATGTTTACAATGAAAATGTTGATATAGTTTTGAAAGATGTTTGATCATTCCTCCATGCATTGCATATAGGAGGGGTGGACCGTGTGAACCATATAACAAAGATGAGACGATTGTCCCGGATTTAGGGAAATCACGGGTTATTACCCAAAAGAGTTGTTGTCCTGGATTTAGGGAAACCGTTCCCGACAACAGGGAACCGCATGAGGGACTTGCTAACCCTCATGGGACTAGTGTGGTGGCCACTAGTTCTAGTTTAGCCTATACGGGGATCGGGTGACATGCTTTGTGCATGTTATTCGTGAACTTACGTAGGTGCCACTGAGGTGAGTTGGACTTCTAAGAGATTGACATGGGGTGGGATAGTTGCATCATGCATCATGTTGCATATCATAACTATCTAATTGAGTAAAATTTCTTAATGTTCGAATGAGTTTAAATGTGTATAAAACTAATATTTTTGGAGGTTGTCTCGGGTGTTAAAGTTATCCTTTCACTCTTAAAGAGATAGTCTCGGGTAACTCACTAGGCATTTCAATTGCCTAACTATTTTGATGTGTACTCAGGTTGAATAAGAGTTGGTGACGAGGCGAGGACTTATAGAAGACCACGGTTTGTGTGGCCATTTGAACCGTGTTTTGTACTTGAATTATGATACTACCTCGCTACATTTTTTTAAACTACCTTTTTAGTCGTTTTGGGACCATATTTTTCCGCAATGATGAGACTATTTTTGAACTAATGGTATCTTGATTTAAAAATAATGTTTTAATTATAAAGCCCTAGCAAGGGGTGTCATAATTTGGTATCAGAGCATCGGTTTAAGTGAACTAGGTACTAGGATTAGTACTTAGACTTAAACTTAAGGTGCTCACGAGTGAGGGTTATGTATTACCTAAATAATTGTACATTAGAAGATTAATGTTCATCTTTCTCAGAATGGTGAACACTCGTAGCATGGTTCCATCGGTTGAAGGTCAAGGGGGTGGGGACGGTGATGAGGCTCAATCTCGACCCATTTCCCTTGCAAGCATTGAAAAGATGATGCTTGACTTAATGGCGAAACAGGAAGAGAAGATGGTAGACAATATGAAGGAACTACTTGAGAATCAAGAGGTACGATTGAGAGAAGAAGTGAAGAACATGTTTGGGGATAACACCGCTTCGGGCGGGCAAGAGACAAGTAGCTCGTATGATAGCATGCATCATGGGCCTCCTAGTAACAATATATCTCAAGACATGATGGTACCAAAGAAGAAGTGTGGTTTCAAGGACTTTAACTCTTGCAAGCCATCAACTTACAACAGGACGTTGGATCCGGTTGTACTTCATAATTGGGTGATTGAGATTGAAATGGCTTTCTATGCATGCCAATGTGGAGATGGCCAACGTGTGAACTTTACAATCACTACTCTTAAGGAAACGACTCTTGAGTGGTGGTTGGAGACTAAGGAGATGATGGAAGTGCATGGGTTGGAAAGTTTATCATGCGATATGTTCTTGGAGAAGATGAAGGAGAGGTTTTGTACTAAAGAATAAATCCGTGACCTTGAAAGGAAATTCCTTGACTTGAAGAAAGACAAAATGACCATCACGGAGTACAATGTCAAATTCCAAAAACTTTTGAGCTTTGCTAGAAGGTTGGCTCCGGATGAGGCCACTAAAGTGGATCAATACGTGGGAGGTTTGCCTTGGAACTACTGACTCAATTTTGAGGCTACTACTCTTGAAGTTGCCATGAGAAAGGCAAGGAAGATTGAGAAAACATTGGAAGAACGAGACAAGGAAAGACCTCCATTTACTAACAAGAGGAAAGAAGGTCATGACCCGCGTGGAAAGGGTACGATCGACCAAAAGAAACCGAAATTTGAAGGAAGAAGCAAAAGTGGGGAAGCAAAAAACATGACCAAGGATGAAGTGGTGTGCTTTAAATGTGGTGATAAGGGCCACTTTGCTAATGCATGTACCAAGGGTTTCAAATGTTATACTTGTGGGGATGTTGGCCACAAAGCAAGTGAGTGTACTTCAAAAGAGAAAGTGGGCAGTGGAGGCGGAAGGAAGGAAGCACCTAGGACTAGAGGAAGGGATTTTCAAATGACCGAGGAGGAGGCTAGAGAAAAGGCTAATGTGGTGTCAGGTATATTTCTTGTAAAATCTTTACCCGCTTCTATGCTATTTGATTCGGGGGCTACTTATTCTCATGTCTCACCTAATTTTGCAAAAAGACTACAATTACCTTTGCATAGACTCGAGTATGAACTAGTGATAGATGTAGCGGGTGGTGCAAGCAAAATTGTGAGTAAGGAGATATCGCATGTAAAGGTAGAGTGTAGTGGGGCAGAATTTTGGGTTGACCTTATACTTTTAGATGTTGGGGGATTTGATGTCTTACTTGGAATGGATTGGATTGAAAAGTATGATGCTGAAATTCTATGTGGAAAGAAAATGGTGAGAGCGAAGACACTCGAAGGTGAACCGATTCTTATTTATGGAGACAAAAGAAGAGTGCCCACTAGTGTAATCAATGTGATGAAAGCAAGAAGATGTTTGAGGAAGGGTTGTCAATCTTACCTAGCGTATGTGGTAGACACCGTAAAGGAAAAGAAGACTTTAGGGGATATTGAAGTAGTGCGGGATTACCCCGAGGTTTTTCCCGATGACCTACCAGGTTTGCCACCGGATCGTCAAGTGGAGTTTCGTATCGACTTGGTACCTGGAACCGCCCCTTTAGCCAAAGCTCGGTATCGTTTGGCACCCGCGGAATTGAAGGAGTTGATGACTCAATTGCAAGAGCTTCATGACAAGGGTTTCATTAGGCCTAGCTCTTCCCCTTGGGGAGCTCCGATCTTATTTGTGTAAAAGAAGGATGGTTCCATGAGAATGTGTATTGACTACCGGGATCTTAACAAAGTGACTATTAAGAACCGGTATCCTCTACCTCGTATTGATGATTTATTTGACCAATTGCAAGGTGCGGGTTATTTTTCAAAAATTGATCTTCGGTCGGGTTATCATCAATTGAAGGTAAAAGATGAAGACGTAGAGAAGACGGCTTTCCGAACAAGATATGGGCATTTTGAGTTTCTTGTAATGCCTTTCGGGCTAACTAATACACCCGTGGCTTTCATGGATCTTATGAATCGGGTATGCAAACCGTTTTTGGATAAGTTTGTGATCGTGTTCATTAATGATATCCTTATTTACTCAAAGTCGGAGGCGGAACATAAAGAGCATTTGAAGATGGTGCTTGAAACTCTAAAAAGAGAGAAGTTGTATGCAAAATTTTCTAAGTGTGAGTTTTGGATTGGGGAAGTCAAATTTCTTAGACATGTGGTGAATAAAGATGGAATTAAAGTGGACCGACAAAGATTGAAGCAGTAATGAATTAGGAGAAACCGAAGAATCCAACCGAAAATACAAGTTTTCTTGGCTTGGCGGGATATTATCGACGTTTTATAGAAGGATTTTCCAAGATTGCATGCCCGTTGACTTCGTTGACCAAAAAGAATGAGAAGTTCGTCTGGACCGAGAAACAAGAAGAGTCATTCGAATTGTTAAAGAAGAAGTTGTGTGAAGCTCCCATTTTGTCTCTTCCGGAGGGCATCGAAGATTTTACAGTTTATAGTGACGCGTCAGGTTTGGGGATTGGATGTGTTCTTACTCAAAGAGGAAAGGTTATCGCTTATGCGTCACGTCAATTAAAGGAGCACGAGTTAAATTATCCTACTCATGATAAGGAGTTAGCGGCTGTGATTCATGCATTGAAGATTTGGAGGCATTAGCTTTATGGCACTCAATGCAAACTTTTCACGGATCATCAAAGCTTGCAATATTTATTTAGTCAAAAAGACATAAATGCGAGGCAAAGGCGGTGGATTGAAGTGTTCAAGGATTATGACTGTGAAATCCTTTACCATCCAGGTAAAGCAAACATCATGGCGGATTCTTTGAGTAGAAAGGAAATTAGTGAGAAAAGGAGGGTTAAAGCATTAAGAATTGAGGTGATATCCACGCTGGTAGACATGTTGAAGAAGGTACAAGAAAAAGCTCAAGAAGATGGTAACGTTAAAGAAGAAAGACTTGACAGGTCAGTGATCTTTCGGGAAAATTCTCATGGGTTGAAAACATTTGAAGGACGTGTTTGGGTACCGTTGTATGGTGGAAAAAGGGAATTGATTCTTGATGAAGCTCATAAGACCAAATACTCCATTCATCCCGGGTGTACAAAAATGTATATGAATTTGAAGCCTTTGTATTGGTGGCCAACCATGAAAGTAGATATTGCCAAGTATATCAACAAGTGTTTAACGTGTTCCTTAGTGAAAACCGAGCATCAAGGACCTTATGGAGATCTCGAGCCGTTAGAAGTCCCAGAATAGAAGTGGGAAAAACTCACCATGGACTTTGTTACCAAGTTACCTCGGATAAGAAATGGTCATGATATGATTTGGGTCATTGTGGATCGGTTGACTAAAAGTGCATTATTTCTTACGGAAAGAGAAACATGGCTTATTGAGAAGTTTGTTGAATTGTATGTGGATGAGGTCGTTCGAAGGCACGGGGTGCCACTATCGATTGTGTCGGATCGGGACAGTCGGTTTACGTCGCATTTTTGGAAAAGCATGAAAGAGGTATTGGGAACCAAGTTATGTTTGAGTACGGCATATCATCCTCAAACCGATGGGCAAAGTGAGAGGACGATTCAAACTCTTGAAGATATGTTACGGGCGTGTTTGTTAGATTTTGGAGGAAGTTGGGATAAGCATGTTCCTTTGATCGAATTCTCATATAACAACAGTTAGCATTCATCCATAAAGATGGCCCCGTATGAAGCCTTATATGGAAGGAAATGTAGATCCCCTTCTTGTTAGTTACAAGCAGGAGAAAAGGTTTTGGTGGGGCCTAGCTTGATTCAAGAAACCGCGGAAAAGGTGGAGATAATTAGGGAACGGATGAAGGCGGCTCAAAGTAGGCAAAAGAGTTATGTGAATTTGAAAAATAGGCCCATGATTTTTTCAAGTAGGAGATCAAGCATTACTTAAAGTGTCACCTTGGAGAGGGATCATACGTTTCAGGAAAAGAGGAAAGCTTAATCCGAGGTATATTGGACCGTTGAATGTGTTGGAGAATATTGGGAAACAAGCTTATTGACTTGAATTGCCACCGGAGTTGCATGGACTTCACAATGTTTTCCACGTGTGCTATCTTAGGAAGTGGCTTGGTGATAAGGTTGACTTCCTACCTTTAGAAGAAATTCGGGTGGATCAAAACAAGAGACTCATAGAAGAACCGAAGGAGATTTTTGATAGAAAGGTTAAGAAGCTAAGGAAAAAGATGATTGAGTTGGTTCTTGTCAAGTGGAAACATTCTTCAGGGGCAAATCTCACATGGGAAACGGAAGTGGAAATGCGGAAGAGATATCCATACCTTTTTGGAGAAGCCGAGATTCCAAGGACGGAATCTTCTTAAGGGGAAGGTAATTGTAACATCCTCTATCTAGGGTAAATAATTTAATGAATAAAATAATAATAAATTAAATAAACATAATAATTAACTTATGTCAAATTAAATTAAAATGTGTGTTTTAAAGAGATATCTAGTCTAGAGTGACTTAATAAGGGTATAAATGGAAACTCACCATATAGGGTTCTAGAAGAAGGACTTAGTTTGTAATAAGTATTTTAGAAGTGATGGGGAAGGAATTCTAGTGCAAATATGACATAACTTAAGTTCTGGAGGGACTAGTCTTGAAAATAAGTAAAGTTGGAAGTTTAAGTTGGGAAAACCCCATTTCTCTTGTGAGACACACGATTTGGAAGAGAGGGAGGGAGAAGAAGGCGATTTCAAGGGAGATCTAGAGAGGGAAACTCTCTTCAAGCAAGATCTAAGTGATCTAAGCCAACATTTGGAGGATTCAAGGTAAGAGATCCAATATTCAGGCTGAAACCCCACTATTTTGGGTAAATCATGTTCAAATTCGGATTTCATAGTTGGGGGAGATGAGTTCTATGATCCCAAAGGTGTAGCTTATGTATTATAGTGATTATCTCTCTCTAATTTGATGGTTTCATGCTTGGAGAACCATTTGGATGTTTGTTGATACTTTTAAACACTAACTTTTGGGGAAAAACCCATTAATGGGTGAAACCTTGATGATTGGATCAACTTGCATCTTAAATGTGTTCTATGTAGAGCTTAAGTGAGTTCCTAGTGATTTCAAATCAATGGAAGAAAGAACCCCTTTAAATATTGGTCCATTCTTTGAATGGAATTGGATATTCCTTGATCTAAGCTTATGAAGTAAATTTGGGATTTTAACATGGATTTGATTCAATGAAGATGACTTTGGATGACTAAATTGAGTCTAATGATGTATTAAATTAGATTAGAATAATGTCTTTTGAATACCCATAAGATTGGTAAAATGCTAGAATTTGATTTGGGTCAAAGAGGAAGAAAATGATCAAAAATCGGAGTTACAGTGCAGAGAACACGGCCCGTGTCACGGGAAACACGGCCAGTGTCAAGATGTTTGAAACCTTCTGTTTAGCATAACACAACATGTCAGCCTGACAGTCATGTTGGGTTTTGAGCTTTAAGGGTTGGGCTGTTGTATGTTCAAGTATACTCCTAAAACATGTTTAACTAATATTTTAAATCTATCTAGTAAAGTTAAATTGCCTTAGAGTTATTAGTAATGTTGGATGTTATATCTTGTAGGACAAGAGTAATTGAGGTTGAAGCAAAAGAGTAGCATCTTCTTGGAACTTAAGGAAGGTGAGTTTCCGGGAGTACACATCCCTCTTTTAACTCTTGTGTGTGTTTTATTTCATTTCCATGCATACCTTTATGTGCTAATTGTTGCATAAAATCTACGTGTGCATGGCATTTAAAGAATTATTTCAAAGATGTTTACAATGAAAATGTTGATATAGTTTTGAAATATGCTTGATCATTCCTCCATGCATTGCATATAGGAGGGGTGGACCATGTGAACCATATAACAAAGATGAGACGATTGTCCCGGATTTAGGGAAATCATGGGTTATTACCCAAACGAGTTGTTGTCCTGGATTTAGGGAAACCGTTCCCGACAATAGGGAATCGCATGAGGGACTTGCTAACCCTCATGGGACTAGTGTAGTGGTCACTAGTTCTAGTTTAGCCTATACGGCGATCGGGTGACATACTTTGTGCTTGTTATTCGTGAACTTAGGTAGGTGCCACTGAGGTGAGTTGGACTTCTATGAGATTGATTGTCATAAAGGTGACCTTTGATTTGAAAGTAATTGATTCAAATGACATAGTAGACTTATGTCATCACATATGGAGTTAGTTGAGAACTAATGGAAACTGACATTTCATGGTGTCAAAAGGTTATCATGAGATAACATAAAGTAAGAATAGACAAATTGAACAAAGATTACTATCATCTAAAGAGTTGGACATTAAACGAAAATTCCCTTCATTTTTGTTTAAGGGGTAGATGGGAAGACCTAGGATGGTTGGCTTTATGAATGAGCACGTTGATGGATTAGTGCAAGTGTAAGTCTAGAGACTTGATGAATGGTACGCAACAGGAGAGTAGGAGATGACGAAAGACATGATAGGATACTTTGAAGCACATATGTCATCATTGGGATGATGACACAATGAATTGGATCCTAGTGTGAAAGTAGATGGTCGCGCGAGCCACGTGAGTATTACACATTTAGGGTCCAGCCGACCGTGATCGAGGACAAGAGGTTGACTATCGACTGTTGCTGACTTTAGAAAACTAAAATGTCCAACTAAAGTTTTCGATCATCATGGATGCATCTAGAAGATGGAAGCGTGCTTGGGGATGTTGAAATTCAAGTAGTCGCAAGTCCCTGAATTAGGAAGGATGATTAAGAATTTTAAAGGCAATGATTGATGCAAAGGGGCCTTGGATAGTAACTGAATTACCGGTACACATGCAATGAATCGAAATGAATGATTCGCTAATCATTTATAGTAACATTACTGTAGTAATCCAAGAAATGTGATGACCCATTGGAATGGTCAAAGAAAATTTCGAGCTAAGTAGAGTTCAAAGAATAAACGAGCGAATGATGAAAACATGTAAGTGATATGTGTACCATTATGAACTACTATTATGATATGGCTAATCTAGTAGTCAAAGTCACTTAAGATGAAAGGACTCCAAGGAAAGATCGACTCTTAGATATAAAAGTTAAATGACTTACGGATAAGTAGGAATGACAAAGTGGAATGCTACTTTAGGTGCAAGTGACAAGAAGGAAATGAATGGAGTACAAGTAGACTTTTAGGAAAAGTCAAACTTGCTATGACATATAGAGCAAGAAGTTGTCAAGGCTTCTAATGGAAGTACATCTTAGTGATAATGAGTTAAGTAAAGAAAGCACGAGAAATGAAATTAATTGATATATAATGAATGACTACCATAAGAGCTTCACAAAGCAATGAGGACTAGAAGTCAAACTCTTGATAGAGACTTAGTAAGAAGTTCTTATCTATGTTGTATTATGTAGTTGTAAGTTAAACCCATTATCATATTAGTGATTCTGAGGACATAATCCATTTAAGGGGTAGATAATTGTGACAACTGACAATGCCTAGTAATATCAAGTATTTTAGTTGTTGTTAGGCCCTATTCTTGATGATTTTATATCATATATACATAGGTATTTATCACTTTTTGTGCTAGTCATTGTTTGCAAAGAAATGTTATAAACAGTGACTAAATGCGGACAATTGGAAGAAGTTTTGAGGATAAGGACAAATCAGTCGAATAAACACGCGCGCTGCGGGAAAGAAGGCACGCGCGTCGCGCAGAGTCAACGATAAGGCGGTGGAGAGAAATTCAAATAGAGAAAAAACAGGGATAAGGTAGCGCGCGCGTCGCGGCTATGAGCCTTGAGCGCCGTGGATTCTAATTTTCCACAACTATAAATAGAGGTCATTAGGTCGAAATCAACAGGCAAGGAATAATCCCTAAGGTGGACTTAACGCTTCTTTGACTCAAGTTTCGGGATTTCAGCACCATCATTGGTATTTGCTTATGTTTTATGTTTTATTTCATTGTTCTTTAGTTTAGTTTAGCCTTTGATCTATTGTTTCTAGATTGATAAGACCAGTAGCCTTAGGTTAAGTTATTTATTTTCGGATTTCAATACATTGGATGTTTGGTTTTGAGTTTTAATACAAGTAATCATTCGGTTCATGGTTTTGTTGCAATTTTTAGCTTTTTATTGTGTTTGAATGCTCTTTGAATGCAATTGCTTGGATTGTTGCTTCTGGATTCTGAAATTTGTTTATGATTCCAGTAAGTAATCTTAGTTTGGATCTTGGTTTAGTTTAGTCTAGTTTATGTTTGATTGGGATTTTGGTATTTGTTTTGGAATTGTCTTTTTAGTTTGTTTTTGGGAAAGTAGAGTTAGTCCCTCTGGCTGTAGCATGACACTACAGTTGGTAAGCTATCGTCTTGTCTTGACCACCAAACTCCCGTGGATCGACCCTTACAACCGTTGTACTAGTGTGTAGAAGGTTTATTTTCTTATTTTTGACCGCATAACGACCGCTGCGCTTTTAAATTTTGGCACCATTGTCGGGGAGTTGTGAGCTGTAACATCCGGTTTCTCATAAAAGTACACCCAAAAATTTTCAAACAATGACACAATAAATTGGGTATACTTGTACTCAAACCGTGGAAACAAGATATTATCAATATTAATAATTACACAATAAGGTCCTTAAACTTATGACCAGGCATTACAATTAAATCTATTACAACTAAAGGACAGGCTCTAAGTTGTCCATCTCTCTTTATCACATGCATTCCCCTATCACAGCTAGAAATACCTGCAAAACAACACAACATTCAAGTGTAAGCTTATAAAGCTTAGTGAGAAATCTCAATCATACTCCACAATCTCTTTTAGTAAACTCTCTTCTCATTCTTCTTCTTGCTAGTCTCATTAGCAATATTCACTCTGTCTAAACTCTGAAACCTGCAAACATATTAGCTTTACAAACACCAGCTAATTAGTAGTAATATCAACTCAATAAATAAGTATCTCAACTGATACTACTCATAAACTCAATCCTACATACTCGTATGAACTCATTTCAATATTAATTATGCTCAATAATAACAGTTATCATGGTTGTAGCAATCAAACTCAAAGACTCTTTAAGTCACTCACTCTAGCATATACTCTGATCTTATGCTCAAGTATAGCCTATAACTCGTCTCTTCTTATCCACAATTAACATAATCACTTTAATTCTAAGCTACCGCAATATCAATACAACACACAAATATATGTACAACATATGTATAAACTCAATCTCTATGATTGTCTCAACAGTGAATTCTAAACCTTGTTTAACTCATACAACTTAGTTATCTCAACCAACTAACATGTACCATAATTCAATTTAGATATAGTCAAACTATACATAATGAATTATAACTATTCACCTAATATCGGCTTGGTACGTGGAACTCCCAATTTGCACGTACCAGGCTTCTGTTCGCTAGACTTGGTTATATCACCATAGTCTAAATCAATTCTTCAACATCCACAATCATCTCAATATCATATATCTCAAAGATATATCAATCAAAAGAGGAAAAAGGTGTGTAAACGGTAAATATCAACTCAATGTTTACCGAAACCCCCAAATTCCGCGGTTCTAAAGGCATATCAACTCAATGTTTACTCGAAAATACTCTCACCAATAACTCTAAAGGCATCCACTAACAATCTACTATCAACATATATAACAATATATAATGAAATCACAAAATCAAAGTTAGGGTTTCAAAACCCCCAAACCGAAGAAATCACTCACCTCGACGAATTAGGAAGCAAGAACACGTTTACGGGGTTAGATCCACGCTTCTATATGCATCCCCACGGACCTCCAGGTGTAATTTGACCAAAAATCACCATAGATGCTCTTAAAATCGCAAAAGGGGCTGTTTTCTTCGAAATGGGTTTTGCTGCCCATTTAAATGACTCTGTAGGCGTAACCCGACCCGGGTTACAAAACCCGACCCGGGCCCCTCTACGAAAAATTCACGTTTTCAGTCCTAAGGCGCAGCACGGTCCGGTTTCTCCAACCCGACCCGGGTTTTCCCGAACATGACCCGGCCTTAACACGACCCGGGTTACTCTTTTTCCATTTTTATTTCAACCCAACTCGACCCGTGTTTTAAAGCTCGACCCGGTTTGACCTTTCAAGAACCCAAGTTGTTTCTTTTACTCTTTTTAACATCCAACTTCTCATAGATGGGTTTCTAAACATCTTAACTCGTGTTTTAACTCATCTAATCTCGTTTATATCAAAAATCAAAATAACTTTACCATAAATTAAAATTACGGTATTACAAGTTCTTACCCCCTTCAAAAGATTCCGTCCTTGAAATCTCTTAGACTAGGCATGGCTGATACAATCATCTCACCACCGCAATCAATCATCACGTATGATAATGATATTATCCTCTCGTCAACTCATATAACATGTACATACTGTCGCATCTTATTTACTCATAATATAGCTATAGAACTCAAGCTCTCTCGATTCACATTAGATTTAGAAACTTTCTCATTCAACTTCTCTTTCTGCAAAATCTTTACGCCCGCCATTATTCTCGTAATATGATCTCTATAACCACATTGGTTGTTACCATTTCACATGGACAACCACTCACTCTTTCAGGGCACTCCCTTGTTATAGCTTTGCCGATACGAAGGTATCTCACCTCACTCTTCAAGTGATACTCCAATCACTATCATCACTTACACACACCTATATCTATGGTTCACATCGAGCCATATTCTCAGCGTACCATCTACTCTTTCTATAACACTAATCTCAATAACTATTTGAGATTCAACTTCCATTTCCAATCTCCTTAAAATGGTTTACTCTAACTCAATAAAGAAAACGGTCTCACCGATTCCAAGCTCACATTCTCTCTTAATTTACTTCTCATATTGCAACATGTGAATAATTGATTTCTCATCAACATAGCTCATAATACTAGGATAAAAATCCAAAAATAATAAAATATTAGAAACTATCTCAAGTTTCACTCACGCCTCCTCTGAATTTGTTATTTAACACTCGACACTTTAATCACACAAAATCCGTTTCAGTTGTCTCAACACCACAACCGACTTCAACTTCTCTGAAAAACACATTCATCTCTGCTTCCTCCTCATCACACATATTAGGTTTTCACCCAATATACAACTAACAATCTTCCACCAATTAACTCCTTTTTATCTCAGTTCAACAGCATACCTCATGTTGTTTCTCACAATGTACTCACTTATTATATCATCTCTTATGTGGACAATCCACATCACACTCTCACTCAATCGATAATCATTAGATCTATATCAAACTCGATAATTTATTATCAGATAAATTTTCAACACAATCACATATATTTCTCCCGACACATCATTAGTAAGAATTCTCCCCTTGCCATTTCTCCGTCATTCTCATCTAAATTTCTAAATCATTATAATGACACAAAATAAATCATACATACATACGGCTCACCGTAATCTCTACACACAACTCGCAAAGAATTAATAATGTTCAACACCGCAATTTCTACGGTGAGATCATATCTCATCACTCGACTAACTCATTAATCTCAAGAAAATAACTCAACATTATTATAACAAAATCTACTATCCATCATCTCATACGAATAAGTAGTTTTGTTATCTCGACATTCACAAATTTCTCTCATTGGCAGTAATCGATTTGATTGCTAAGGAACGAATCCTATCAATCACAATTACAATTACTTTTCTCCTCTTTTCAACTCATATCTTTTCATCATGCATTTATACAATTCTGTCTCATTCAACATGAAAGATATCTCACACATTCTCAACACGATTATTTGATAAACACACATACTCACAATAACATTTCTCAATAGTATTACTCATTGTATTATCTCACAATACCTCTTTACTGTTACTCAGCCTCTGATTCGTCCTCTTCTAAACCCGTAGGTATCAAGCCACACAAGCTTACTGCTACATTCATATCTATCCATACGCAAAGATAGTACATGTCTCATTACTCTGCATCATCATAACGTACATGCCTGTCTACACACAAGCACAACACTATAGCACCACTCTGGTTCAACTCTTGGTACCCCGTACCATCATTTGGTCTCATCATTCATAGTATCTTACAGTACCCCGTACTGTTCTCCAAACTCACTAATCAACACTATCTCATAGTACTTCGTACCGTTCGTCGACCTCATTGCTCAACACTCTCTCACGGTACCTCGTGCCGTTCTCTGTTCTCAGCACTCAACGCTGTGTTACGGTATCTCATACCATCCTCTGATCAAATCATGGTACCTCGTACCATTTTCTGATTTCAATCCATCTCCTCTTTTACTCTAGGAATTCTCCCTTATGGTCTCAAGCCATATAGACTCACCGTCACTCCTCCTTTCGTTTGAGTCACAAAGATCCTCACTGCTCTAACCACAAGATACTCGTCTTGTGGTTCCACAGAAATATGTGGCCTCAACCTCAGCTACTCAATATGTAACCCCACGTAATATGTGGTCTCAATCACATTTACTCATTATGTGGCCGAACAAAGTATGTGGTCTCAACCACTTTACTCGATATATGGTCCCACAAAATATGTGGTCTCAACCACATTTACTCGATATATGGTCCCACAATTATGTGGTCTCAACCATATTTACTCAGTAACTAACTCAATCTCTAAGCCAATAAGGCCTAGATGAACCACTCTAGGTTCTCTCAATTTATAACCTCAAGGTACTCATTATGTGGTTACTAAAGTGTCCTCTGATAACGCTGTCACAAATATCTCATTCTGTGACAACTCCAAACCACACAGTTCAATTCTCAGTATGTCAACTCATAATCAGTTATCGTGGCAATCAACTACACACTCACTGTCTTTCTCAACTCATACTCTTTTGGCTATCTCAGGCATTTATTTTGATCAATCACAAGTACTAGTCATGTGGCCCCACAAAACATGTGGTCTCAACCACAAAGTACTTGTACATAAAAGTCTCGTCACATCTGTGAACAACAAACACTATATATACAATATCAAAATTTATATATATATATATATATTTACCATGTATATACTCTTTATACACACTTCTCTAAGGTTGTTAAGTACTCGTCAAGCAACCACTTATAATCTCAGTTATATACAATCACAAAGCACTCGTTATGTGATATGTAAACATTACTTCAAATCGACATGAGATTCTCATCTCAATGTCGATTACTACATTTTATAACCACAATTCTCTAATACATGTAATCTCAATTGATCTTTTACGTGTCTACATATTTTATACATATTCTATTACATGTATTATCAACAATTAAACACGCGTGACACGTTACAGCTAACATGTAAAGTAAAATTACTTGCATACCTCATAGCAACAAAATCTTGTCTCCTCATTAGTTGAACCTTGCGTACCGCGGTTCTCAAATCTTGAGTGTACTCGGCTACACTCACATATCTCAACTCTTAGCTCATGCTCAACATATGCTCAAACTCTTTCTCATCATTAGTTAGAATTTTGCCTCGACCGGGATCTCATCTTAACATCTCATCATCATCTGGAAATTTGCCATCAACAGAATCTCATCTCATATTCAGTTAACATCTCATAATTAGCTAAATTTATTTTCTTCTCGTTGGTTGATATCTCATATCAGCCAAAATCTCGTCTCATCATCCACTATTGGTCCAACCGGCTCTTACCAATTTCTCAACTCATCCTTTTTCTGACTCCATATCTGTATTTACACACAGAAAACAACAAATAATAATATAACTGAATAGTTATACTTAACTCATACACTAACATCTGCAGCCGTATCTTTTCCAAGCATGTGATAGGGGCTCTCTCTTCTCGGTTCAAGTCTATGACTCTACACTCAAAGACCTAGTTCGCTTAAACCATGCTCTGATACCAACTTGTAACACCCGATTTCTCATACAAAGTACACCCAAAAATTTTCAAACAATGACACAATAAATTGGGTATACTTGTACTCAAACCATGGAAACAAGATATTATCAATATTAATAATTACATAATAAGGTCCTTCAACTTATGACCAGGCATTACAATTAAATCTATTACAACTAAAGGACAGGCTCTAAGTTGTCCATCTCTCTTTATCACATGCATTCCCCTATCACAGCTACAAATACCTGCAAAACAACACAACATTCAAGTGTAAGCTTATAAAGCTTAGTGAGAAATCTCAATCATACTCCACAATCTCTTTTAGTAAACTCTCTTCTCATTCTTCTTCTTGCTAGTCTCATTAGCAATATTCACTCTCTCTAAACTCTGAAACTTGCAAACATATTAGCTTTACAAACACCAGCTAATTAGTAGTAATATCAACTCAATAAATAAGTATCTCAACTGATACTACTCATAAACTCAATCCTACATACTCGTATGAACTCATTTCACTATTAATTATGCTCAATAATAACAGTTATCATGGTTGTAGCAATCAAACTCAAAGACTCTTTAAGTCACTCACTCTAGCATATACTCTGATCTTATGCTCAAGTATAGCCTATAACTCGTCTCTTGTTATCCACAATTAACATAATCACTTTAATTCTAAGCTACCGCAATATCAATACAACACACATATATATGTACAACATATGTATTAACTCAACCTCTATGATTGTCTCAGTCATTCAGTATATTCATTCAAACCAAGTACTCGTATATAACAGTGAATTCTAAACCTTGTTTAACTCATACAACTTAGTTATCTCAACCAATTAACATGTACCATAATTCAATTTAGATATAGTCAAACTATACATAATGAATTATAACTACTCACCTAATATCGGCTTGGTACGTGGAACTCCCAATTTGCGCGTACCAGGCTTCTGTTCGCTAGACTTGGTTATATCACCATAGTCTAAATCAATTCTTCAACATCCACAATCATCTTAATATCATCTATCTCAAAGATATATCAATCAAAAGAGGAAAAAGGAGTGTAAACGGTAAATATCAACTCAATGTTTACCAAAACCCCCAAATTCCGCGGTTCTACTCATTCAACCGTAGAAACTCGACAATACTCTCACCAATAACTCTAAAGGCATCCACTAACAATCTACTATCAACATATATAACAATATATAACGAAATCACAAAATCAAAGTTAGGGTTTCAAAAACCCCAAACCGAAGAAATCACTCACCTCGACGAATTAGGAAGCAAGAACACGTTTACGGGGTTAGATCCACGCTTCTATATGCATCCCCACGAACCTCCAGGTGTAATTTGACCAAAAATCGCCATAGATGCTCTCAAAATCGCAAAAGGGGCTGTTTTCTTCGAAATGGGTTTTGCTGCCCATTTAAATGACTCTGCAGGCGTAACCCAACCCGGGTTACAGAACCCGACCCGGGTCCATCTACGAAAAATTCACGTTTTCAGTCCTAAGGCGTAGCACGGTCCGGTTTCTCCAACCCGACCCGGGTTTTCTCGAACACGACCCGGGTTCCTTAACACGACCCGGGTTACTCTTTTTCCATTTTTATTTCAACCCAACTCGACCCGTGTTTTAAAGCTCGACCCGGTTTGACCTTTCAAGAACCCAAGTTGTTTCTTTTACTCTTTTTAACATCCAACTTCTCATAGATGGGTTTCTAAACATCTTAACTCGTGTTTTAACTCATCTAATCTCGTTTATATCAAAAATTAAAATAACTCTACCATAAATTAAAATTACGGTATTACATGAGCTTAGGATAAGACGATCTGTAGGGAGTTGTTTTCTGATTTTTGGTTTTAGTTTCGGTAATTTGGTTTAGTTAGTAGTTTTGGTTTTGGTTTTGACAGTCGTGTTGCACTAGTGCATGCGTACCCGTCGGGGTGGGCATACATCACCGTTGCTTTTTGGCTCTGAAATCGAGCGAACCACGCGCAAAAATCGTGTGCGTATTCGCTTAATTAGCATGGGTCCCAGTAGTGTTACAGTGGAAGATGTTACCAACGAGCCTTCGGGCGAGGTATCGGGGGCACCTCCATTCATACCTCCGGTTTCTGAATTTCATATAGGAAGCACGAGTACTAGTGGTGGTGCAACTTCAGCCCATGCACCAATACCATCAGGTACTCAACCTTTAGTCCAACCTTTTGGTCAAACCTTTACAAACCCTTTTCCAGTATCTACTGTGATGGCTTGGGGAGCGCCTAACAGAGATGGACCCACAACCATGACAGCAGGCATCGGTTTCACAACCACAATTTTCACAACCATTACCACCACAATACCAACAACCCTTCATTTTTAAACCACAACCAGTTATTCAACCCATACCACAATCACAACCACCATTTCAACCTATACCACCATAAACCCAAGCCTAACCACAACCTCAAATTCAACCTCAGCAACCACAGTACCAATACCATGAAGTAGATCCGGTATATGATGAAGAGGACGAGCGATGGATCCCAAATCATCCAGCTCAAAAACAACAGCAGCAATGGAACCGAGGTCGGGGACATCCAAGGAGAGTTAGCAACAGCAAGATCAACAAGGTTATATGTCACACCCAAATTTTTTTCTCAAAATATTTGAACTTTTAAAACAACTTTTATAAAAAGATACTATGAGTTTCCAAAAGATAAATATCTCAAAACCAACTTATTACAAAGTAAACATAGTAAAGTGCGGAAGCAAAATAATGATAATGTCCCAAAAATAGAAATTCTTCTAGTAGTGGCATGCCGGTGCTCCAAGTCACGCCTTAGCCTCTTTGATCTTAACACCTGAAAAATGTTAGGGAGAACTGTAAGCATAAAGCTGAGTGAATTCAAACACAGACATCATATTAATATTCACATTTACCAGTCCTAATCCATTTCTAATTATAATTATAATAATAAGCAAAGAACAAATCAATGCTTATATAAAATAGGGCGGACTTGTAGGTTTGAGCCGCACCGGGTAAATCCCGTATCCTTTGGCCCCGATCCCCTCACCTCATAAAGAGTATAACGTTGGTGATCTTACCTAACTACCCCTCATAGTATTAATCAATTACATATAGTGCACATGTACGATTTATAATAATAATAATAATATAGCATGCTTTAAATAATAAATTTAAACAATCACACACGAGCTAACTAGCAAACACAAACATCAATACAACGGTGTGAGAAAACTCACCTTGAGTGAGTGAGTAACATATAGGAGTCAATATAAGGCTACCAAGCTTGTGCAAACTTCAAAGCTTCACCTAAATAAAACTAAAGGTTGAGAGAGTGAAGTTGTGAAACTAAAGAATGAGGAATGAGTAATCACAGCAAGGTCTCTAAAACAGACCTGCTGTTCGGGACTGAATTACTCCAAAATATACAACTGAAACATATGCTTAAATAACTTTTACAAGAAACTACAATGACTTAGGATTCCAGAACCATAAAGAACTCCTCCTAATTCCAAAGGATGTAAGAGATATAAAATTTACAAAAAGACATGTCACTGTTGTCTTTGGACGGATAGTCAGGTGGTGTTGGCCAATTCTACCCAGCTTGTGGGTGGAATTAGCACCAACCAAAAATAAGAGGAATATTAGACACAACAATACAAGTCTTAGAGTTGGAATCGATTAAAAAGGGTTTCCCAAGCTCTTGATATAAAAATCACAATGTGGGCAATCACAGGATCAGCATAAGCTGGTGACTGTCCACTGATTTGGAGTGTGGATCCATTCTAATCAAGTTATAATGAGAATTAACGACCCATCTTCTCCATATATTAACTATGTAATGTAAATGTGGGGATTTGGAATCACTCTAGATCATTTCCCAAACCCTAGTAATGATAAAAACAAAATGACATATCACAGCAGACCCAGATTAGACCTAAGAGCAAAGAAGCTGTTGTTGCCCATGATAAAGTCCTTTTCAGCAAGAGTTGTATTCTTAAGAAAGTTATTCAACTCAATTTTTGAACTTTGGGCACTGGTTGTGGGTCCATTTGAGTCCTAGAACTCAAGATATGATTTTTACAAGAAGGGAGACTCAGTAGTGAAATCTGACAGAAACCCTAGGTTATGTTGCGAAATTCATAACTCAAAATCTATACCTTGAAATCAAAATACCTCCAGTCAGAACCTTCATATATGTCTTGGGAACCTTCGGTTAAAGTTTCGTGGCGATCCAACCTTTCAATCTCCGAGAATCGTCGAAACACTGCAGATGTGTTCTCAAATCCGGGAATAAAGAGAGATACAGAGGGAGAGAGAGTGTGCTTTGAGGGGGAAGGAGGAGAGTGAGTGAGCCGTGAGGGAGAGAGGACTAGAAGTCTCTCTCAATTTATACCTCTACACTTTACTCAAATGACAACTTGGCCCTTCTAATCTAGTTTTGTTCACTTTTGGTCCAAACTCTTAACATATCATTTAAGATTTTATTTTTCTTACACCTTTCCCACAAACACAAAAATCTTATTACACAATAGGTCCTTCATATGGTCAAAAGACCAAATTACCCTTTTACAACATCTTACCATAAAAATTTAAACATAACACACATTGACAAAATAGTTGGTTATTACAATTATCTCCCTCTAATTAGGATTCCGTCCTCAGAATCAAATCATAATTAATAAAGCTAGGGTTCCTCTTCTTCATTTCCTACAAAGTTTCCCAAGTTAAATTCGATCCCAAAGAGTGCTTCCATTTGACTAATACAAGGTTAATCTCTTTGTTCCTCAGCTTTTTAGTCTTTATCTCTAACATCGCTTCCGGTTCTTCAATTAGCTTGCTTGGAGTCTCTACCCTTAAGTCTTCTAAGGGAATAGTCAATTCCTCTTTTCCAAAATACTTCTTTAGATAGCATACATGAAAGGTATCATGTATCCCGCTCAATTCTTGAGGCAATTCTAACTTGAATGCTTGGACTCCAATTTTCTTCAAAATTTTAAACGGACCAATATACCTTGGACTTAATTTTCCTCTCTTGCCAAATCTCACAACACCTTTCCATGGTGACACCTTAAGCATCACCAAATCGCCTTCCTTTAAATCATACGGTCTCTTTTTCAAACTTGCATAATTTCTGTGTCGATCCTGTGCTGCTTTCATATTTGCTTGAATTATACTAATTTTCTCATTTGTCATTCTCACGATTTCTGTACCAGTTAGTCTAGTCTCACCCGCTTCCAACCAACATAAGGGCGTTCTACACTTCCTACCATATAATGCCTCGAAGGGTGGCATTCCAATGCTTGAATGGTAGCTGTTATTGTAAGCAAATTCTACTAATGGTAGATGTTCGTCCCAACTACCACCAAAGTCAATAGCACAAGACCTCAACATATCCTCAACGGTTTGAATAGTACGTTCACTCTGTCCATCCGTTTGAGGAAGATAAGCCGTACTCATTTTGATTCTTGATCCCAATTTTTCTTGTAGAGCTTCCCAAAAGTTTGAAGTAAATCTTGCGTCTCTATCTGATACTATGGACAACGGTGCTCCATGGAGTCTTATTACCTCATCAATGTAAAGTTTTGCTAGCTTTTCAAGTGGTGCAGTCTCTTTGATAGCAAGAAATAGAGCACTCTTGGTTAATCGATTAACTATGACCCAAATACTATCATGCCCCTTTCGGGTCCTCGGCAAGCCAACGTCAAAGTCCATAGTCACATCTTCCCATTTCCCTGCCGGTATCTGCAAAGATTGAGCACTACCATAAGGTACTTGATGCTCCGCCTTGACTTGAGCACATGTAGCACACCTTGAAATGTACTTTGATATTCTCTTCTTCATTCCCGGCCACCAATAGTGTCGTTTTAAGTCTTGATAAATTTTTGAGCTACCCGGATGAATAGAATACTTAGACTTATGAGAATCATCCAGTATCATCTTTCTATGCCCACCAAACTTTGGCACCCAAATTCGATTTTTAAAAGTCTTCAACCCTTGACTATTTTCTTCAAACTCTTGCTTTTTACCCAATCTTTCATTCTTTAAGTTATCACTTGAGAAAGCTTCTCGTTGGGCTTCTTTGATTCTTCCAATTATACTAGACACTAAGTCTATCCTCATCGATCTTCCTTTAATCTTCTTCTCGTGAATCTTCCGACTTAGGGCATCCGGTACAACATTGGCCTTCCCCGGGTGATATATGATTTCACAATCATAATCACTAATAAGCTCGAGCCATCTACTTTGCCTCAAGTTGAGTTCTTTTTGCGTGAATACGTATTGGAGACTTTTATGATCGGTATATAACTTACATTTAGTTCAATACAAGTAGTGTCTCCAAATTTTTAATGCAAAAACTATAGCTGCGAGTTCCAAATCATGAGTAGTGTATCTCGTCTCGGGATCCTTCAATTGACGAGAAGCATATGCTATCACTTTTCCTCTTTGCATCAATACACATCCTAGTCCTTTACCCGAAGCATCGCTATAGACAACAAAATCTTCAGTTCCCTCGGGCAAAGAAAAGATCGGGGCATTACATAATTTCTCCTTCAACGTCATGAACGCCTTTTCTTGATCAATTCCCCACTTAAATTTCACTTCCTTTCTAGTCAGCTTCGTGAGTGGTACCGCAATACGAGAGAAGTCTTGAATGAACCTTCGATAATACCCGGCGAGTCCAAGAAAACTTCTTACTTCCGTAGGAGTCGTTGGAGCTTCCCATTTCATTACCGCTTCCACTTTCGCTGGATCTACTTTAATGCATTGTGTAGAGATCACGTGACCAAGGAATTGCACTTCCCTTAACCAGAATTCACACTTAGAAAACTTCGCATATAATTGTTCCTTCTTCAACACTTCTAGAATCATTTGGAGATGACGTTTATGATCTTCCTCATTCTTCGAATAAATGAGAATATCATCGATAAAAACAATGACGAAATCATCAAGAAATGGTTTGCAAACTCGATTCATTAGATCCATAAAGACAGCAGGAGCATTAGTAAGACCGAATGGCATTACAAGAAATTCATAATGACCATATCGGGTGCGAAAAGCTGTCTTCTCAACATCACAATCTTTCACTCGAACTTGGAGGTACCCGAACCGAAAATCGATTTTTGAGAAGTAATCAGCACCTTGCAACTGATCAAAAAGATCATCTATTCTAGGCAACGGATAACAATTTTTAACTTTTATTAAGATCTCGATAGTCTATACACATGCGCATCGAACCATCCTTCTTCTTGACGAATAACACCGGTGCACCCCATGAAGAAGAACTTGGCCTAATAAAACCCTTATCAAGCAATTCTTGCAACTGAGACATTAGTTCGTGCATTTCGGTCGGGGCTAGACGATATGGAGCACGAGCAATAGGAGTTGCCCCCAGAATAAGATCGATACGAAATTCAACTTGCCTTTCGGGCGGCAAACCGGGTAAGTCGTTGGGAAATACTTCTGGGTAATCACGCACCACTTCAATGTCAGGAATAGATTTATTTTCTTCTTCATTGGTCATAACATAAGAAAGAAAGGAACAACACCCTTTCAAAAGACATTTTCGAGTCTTAACTACACTAATGAGACTAGGTACATGGTTGCGCTTATCACCATAAACGTACACCTTACTCCCATCGGGAATCTTAATCGACACGATCTTCTTCCCACAAGAAATTTTTGCATCATTTGCCCCAAGCCAATCCATGCCAATCACAATATCGAAAGATTTTACTCCAATTGGAAGAAGATTCAATGAAAATTTCCTATCATCTATGTTGAGTTCGCAATTTCGGTCCATATGCCCTACTTCCGCAAATTTACCACTTGCTATCTCCACTTCATATAATGTGTCTAACAATTCTAGGGGTACATTGAGTTTGAGTCCAAACTCATAAGATACAAATGAATACGAAGCACCAAAATCGAATAAAACATATGCAGGTAACGAGTTGACAAATAATGTACCTGAGACCACATCATGTGTTTCCTTCGCTTCCTCTCGGGTAAGTTGAAACGCGCGAGACTTCACTTTTTGTGGCTCCGTCTTCTTTTGAGCTGTGGACATGAGTGTTTCTCCACCCTTCTTTGGACAATTAAAACTATAGTGGCCCTTCTCATGACATGAATAGCATTCAACTTCACTTGCAGGCTTACACTCTTTTCATTTGTTACCGAATCGACCACAATTATAACATGCTCCAGATCCGCTACGACAATCTCTTATATGATCTTTCCCACACTTATCACACTTTTTTGAACCTCCTTGCTTTGATTGATTGGAACTAGACTTCCCCTTTTTGTTTGAGCCACCTCCACCACCGTTAAACTTGCGTTTGTCACCAAAAGCTTGTCTTTCTAATGCCCGTCTCTTTCCCACGTCTTCCACATTTCGAGCCGCAATAATTGCATCATCAAGTGTTTCAGGTCTCTTAACATCAAGTTCATATTCCACCGGTAAGCCTCTAGCGTATCGATTAATTCGTGAACGGGCAGTAGGGTAAGATTCCCCCACGAATCCTAACATATCACAAAATTTCTTTGTATACTCATCGACAGATGAGTTAAACTTCTTTAAATTTATAAAGTCTTCTTGAAGTTTCTCTATATCCCTCACAGGACAGAACTTGTTCTTGAGACGTGAAATAAACTCGTCCCATGACCACTTGTATACCACATCCTTTCCTAAAGTTTTGTACAACGTGTTCCACCAAACCAACGCATCATCCTTTAGAAGGCGAGAAGCATAGTACACCTTATAGTTATCATGACATTTGCTAACCTCCAAGACTTGTTCACTTTCTCGGATCCATCTCATTGTGTCCTTCGGTTCGAAACTACCGAGATATTCAGTAGGTTTGCACGCAAGGAAAAACTTAAAAGAGCACCTCTTTTTAGATTCCGATCCCACACTCCCATCTTCCTTTGAAGATTCCCCACTAGTCGGCTTCCATGAAACATCTTGGGAGGAATGGGTGTGTTGTTCCCCAAGCCGATTATCGATGAGTTGATTAACATCCTCCTTCATTTCTTTCCTCAAATTATCAATGAGGTTCTGAATTGCTTCAATTGTTACAGGTTGTTGTGGCGGTTGGGGGTTCGGCTCAACACCCGCATTATCCGCATTATTAGCGAGTACACTTCCATGGGAGGAAGTACGACTTGCTTCTTGTCCATCAATTGGTGGATTTTGGCCACCTCCTTCCATTTACTATATAAGATAAATGGAATTTGTTGTTTAATACACAATATTTTCATTTAATGACGAAAGTGGTAGCATGTTATCTCCCTATGTAATCTTCCTAGTACAAGGTTCATCTATATTTAATGAATTCTAACTTACAACTATGATCTTATAGTGTAAGTATACCTACAAATTCCTAAGGCATACCTAATTCCTACCTTAATAGTTTAAGCCTAGGATGGATTTCCAACCTAATTCGCTTAAACCATGGCTCTGATACCAAATTTGTAACACCCCATTACAAACATTTAAAATTTTAACCCAAATTAGAGTTACAAAATACAGGTTAACAAAAACTTTGTACATAATTACAAAATATTGTCATGTTGGGGTATTACAAGTCTAATACATTACCATGGTAAAGCTTCTACTAACGAAGTTCCAAAAGAAAAGGTACAAGTCTTTTATAGTCTTCTAATACTTAATCTCCTTCACCTGAGTACATAGCATTTAAACAAAAACATATATACGTGAGACATAAAGTCTCGTGAGCAACATGGGTTTTAGACCCAAAATAATTTAAATTCAAAACAAACTATCAAACATTTTCATCATAGTTAAACATAATACAAAAGTTTTCTTAATAAAACTTAAACTAATTGTAACTCATGATTTATTTGTTAATTTTTGGTTTCATACGGGTTTCCCCGTATCTTCCCTCCTCGGAATAGAATTAATCTATCCATGAGCGCGTGCTAATTTTTCTTCCCTTCATGGAATAGAACGAATCTATCCATAAGGGCATGCTAATTTTTCTTCCCTTCATGGAATAGAACAAATCTATCCATAAGGGCGTGCTAAGACAACTACTTCGTGAAGGGAGGTACCATCCCAATAGTGTCTTTTTGAAGGGTTTCTATGCAAACAATGAGCACAAAAAGCCTATGGTTCACATGCAACCCTAGTTTTGATCTATGTTTTCTTCTATGAAGATTAGAACTAAAACCCTAAAGGATACAATTCAATTCTAAAGTAGAATTAAGAAAACCAACCTTTGATCTTATGATCCTTCAAGCAAGCAGCAAAGAAATCCTGCCTCAAATGCAAGTCACACCCAAGCAAGGAGAAGACAATCCAGCAGAGTAAGGGAGAGAGAGAGATGGCGTGAATATGGTGGTGCTAGGGGGTTCCTTATATAGCCTCCACAGGCTACACCTGAAACCCTAGGAGCCTCCAACTGGACAAGGCTTTTGACCAATTGGACCAGGCTTACCAAAACCCTAATTAGGGTTTCGCCAAACCCTGGAGGAGCCTCCAAGGTGGCGCCATTTTGGTCCCTGGTTTTTACCTGGCTAGTTATTCAACTATTGAATAAATGCCAACCAGCCCCTGCACCTTTAACTAATTTATTTAATCACAAAATTAACTCTGGATTAAACCTTAATTAATTAATATAGTTTCTAATTAATATATTAACACTTAAATATATTAATAAACCATTTATATATATTCTATTGATTTATTAAACCCTTAATAAATCACCCTTTCTCTCTACTGAACTGTACATCAATTCCCCAGCTATGAGGGCAACCCAAATGGACTTTGCTTTTATTCATAAGATAAATACAATTATAAGTCATGGCTTAGACACCTAATCCAACAGTCTCCCACTTGGATAAGTCTATTACTTTAATTGTCTGAAGTCTGACCTAGTCAGTTCTGTCCAAAGATAAGTGATCTGATGATCCTCCATCCAACAATATATTTTCAGACTCTAGACATGGATTTAAAATCAATCTTGGTCTGATACTCTGTTTCTCGATTTCCGATTTGCATATGACTTTAGAGACTACAGATTGAACACATCAACTGAGTCCCGGTTGGCCAACACTTTCAGTTAACTTCAAAATCATCGAGTGGCCATACAGATATCTGTTTCCCTCTCGGGTCAAAGGACGGATAAGTTTTGACTAATATGTCCATAACTTTTGTTAGTCAGAGTACTTACAACAATGTGTTTTATGACATCGAGTTACTGGTGCGTTTTCGCATTATCAATAAGCACCTGCCTCGCAAATTACAGATCATATCTCTCCACTTAAAGATCAAAAGATGTTATCGTCTTAACACTGCTCGTGATATAATCCATGAAGCAGTCTGTTAAGCACGGGTTTTTTTCAAATACTCAAATCTCTATTCTCTAAGTACTCATGAATGTTATAGCAGTCTTACTGCAATGTCTAACACTTTAGACAGTCTATAACCAATTCATGACAGTCTTTATTCACACTTACTCCCTAACAGTGTGATCGACTGTGGAACTTTAAATAATCTAATTATTTAGGAAGTTAAACATGCAAATAAAGAAACACAATAATAAACAATTGACAAAGGTAGTAACAATACTCATTTATAAATCTCGATTATAAAATCACCAACTCAATTACATTTATACTGTTTCTAGTTTCTAATCTATCTAATTACTAAAACTAATATCATCCTTCAGTCCAATGCTCCGAGCATGCTGATTGTGCTTGATCCTACTCAGTGCCTTAGTCAAAGGATCTGCGAGATTGTCTTCAGATGATACCCGCTTAACCAGTAAGTGACCTTCTTCTACGCGATGTCGAATGTAATGGTACTTTCTGTCGATATGTCTGGACTTTCCATGATCTCGTGGTTCCTTTGTCAAAGCGACCGCTCCTTCGTTATCGCAGAACAGTTCCATCGGCTCCTGAATGCTCGGGACAACTCCAAGGTCACCGATAAAATTCTTCAGCCAAGCCGCTTCCTTAGACGCTTCACTCGCTGCAATGTACTCTGATTCACAAGTTGAATCAACCACCGTTTCCTGCTTGGAACTTTTCCAAGTTACCGCTCCACCATTCAATAGAAATACCCAGCCCGACTAGGACCGTCCACTGTCCCTATCTGCCTGAAAGCTGGCATCTGTATATCCACTTACTTTCAAGTCATCACTGCCACCAAGGACTAATACCATATTCTTTGTCCTCCGTAGATACTTGAGTATGTTCTTGACCGCAATCTAGTGTTCCTTTCCAGGATTTCCCTGGAACCGACTAACCATGCTGAGGGCAAAGGATACGTCGGGATGAGTACATGTCATAGCATACATGATCGACCCAACTGCCGAAGCATAGGGTACCCGACTCATTTATGCTATTTCCTCATCGGTACTCGGACTTTGAGTCTTACTCAATTTGGTATTACTCTGGATTGGCAATTCTCCCCTTTTGGAATTTTCCATGTTAAATCTTTTTTACACTTTCTCTAAATACGTACACTGTATTAACCCTATTAACTTTCTCTTTCTATTTCTAAGTATTCTTATCCCGAGACTATATGCAGCTTCTCCTAAGTCTTTCATGGCGAAACACTTCCCGAGCCAAGCCTTAACTTCTTGCAAGGTCGGAATGTCGTTTCCCATGAGCAGTATGTCATCAACATACAGCACTAGGAAAGTGACTATACTCTCACTAGCCTTGACATATACACAGGACTCATCTTCACTCCTAGAGAAACCAAACTCTTTGACTTTCTCATGGAAGCAGAGATTCCAGCTGCAAGACGCTTGTTTCAATCCGTAGATTGATCTTTCAAGCTTACATACTTTATCATGATGCTTTGTGTCTACAAAACCTTCTGGCTTATTCATGTAAACATCCTCAGTCAGTTTCTCGTTAAGGAAAGCGGTTTTGACATCCATCTGCCAGATTTCATAATCATGAAACGCAGCTATGGCAAGGATTATCCTGATTGACTTAATCTTGGCTATTGGTGAGAAGGTTTCATGATAGTCAATCCCTAGGGTTTGAGTGAATCCCTTCGCAACCAGCCGAGCTTTATAAGTATGTACTTTGCCATCCATGTCAGTTTTCTTCTTGAAGATCCATTTGCATCCGACTGTCTTTCGACCCGGTACTTTATCATCCAAGTTCCAAACTTGATTGTCATACATGGACTTAATCTCGCTATCCATTGTCTCTTTGCATTTAGCAGACTCGGGGCCTGCCACTGCTTCACGGTAGTTAGCTGGTTCATCCAAATCAGTCAATGTGCGATCACTGACCAACGTGTCACCGTCCGAAGTAATATGGAAACCATAGAACTCGGGCGGCATGCTAACTCTACCCAAACGCCTAAGGGGCAATGATATGTCGGTTGGTCCAACAGGAACTTCTTCCTTATGTTGGTTGCTAGTTTCTTCTAAGGTTGGTTCATCGGTCATCTCCTGAATTTCTTCGAGATCGATTGTACTCCCACTGTCCTCTTTGGATATGAGTTCTTTCTCTCGAAAGAACCCGCGTCTTGCTACAAAGACCACGTCCTCGCTTGGTTTGTAGAACAAGTATCCAAAAGACTGTTTCGGGTATCCGACGAAGAAACACCTTTCACTTCTTTCTGAGAGCTTGTCTGAAGTATGTCGTCTCACGAAAGCTTCACAGCCCCAGACTTTGATGTGTGCCAACGAGGGAACTTTCCCCGTCCACATCTCCTGCAGTGTTTTCGCAACCTTCTTGGTTGGGACAAGATTTAGGATATGGGCGGCAGTCTCTAAGGCATACCCCCAGAAATGGATCGGAAGCGAAGCTCGAGTCATCATGGAACGAACCATGTCCAACAAGGTTCGGTTTCGTCTCTCGGCGACACCATTCAACTGAGGTGTCCTTGGAGGCGACAACTGTGAAACAATACCACATTCCTTAAGATAATCGAGAAACTCGATACTAAGATACTCACCGCCTCTGTCGGATCTAAGCATCTTTATCTTTCTGCCCAATTGATTTTCTGCTTCATTTTTAAATTCTTTGAACTTTTCGAAGGTATCCGACTTATTCTTGATTAAGTAGATATACCCATATCTACTATAATCGTCGGTAAAGGTCACGTAGAACCGCGTGCCATCTTTTGTGGTTGTTCTGAAGGGACCATACACATCTGTGTGTATGATATCCAACAGACCTTCACCTCTTTCAAAGGAACCTTTGAATGGTGATTTTGTCATCTTGCCAAGCAAGCAAGATTCGCATACATCATCCGACCCTAGGTCGAATGATTCCAACACTCTATCCTTTTGGAGTTGGGCGATGCGTTTCTTGTTGATATGGCCAAGACGACAGTGCCACAGACACACCTTTTCTACACCGCTTGAAGCATCAATAGTTAAGACATTTTTACCACAATTGTCAACATACATAATAGATTCATACACTCCATCACAAGTCATAGCATTAAATATAAAAACATCATTTTTGAATACTGAAATTGAACCATTCAATTTATTGAATTCATAATAAAAACCTTGTCTAAATAAAGCATGAAAGGAAATTATGTTCTTAGCCATATCAGGCGCATAACAACAATTATGTAAATCTAATCTAACTCCACTACTAAGCATGAGTCCATAAACGCCGATCTTGGTGACAGGTGACGTTCGCCTATTTCCCATGACCAGGTTCAACTTTCCATGCTCCAGCTCCCTACTTTCCTCTAGGCCCTGCAAATCAGAATAGATGTGAAAACCACATCCTGTGTCAAGGACCCAAGAACGGGAAAAAGATGAGTTATTAGATATAGAGTATGTACCTGCTTGTGACGGTTTTACTTTATCGTCCTTGATGTCCTGCAGATACACTGGGCAGCTTCTCTTCCAGTGACCCTTCTACTTGCAGTAAAAGCAGTCAGCCTCTTTGGGATTCGTGACGTGTGGAATGCTGGAAGATTTGGCTCTCGGGGCATTGCTGGATGACCCGACATGAGTCTTTTCCCTCCAGTGTTGCTTAGGAGGGCCCTTCCTCTTCTTTCCCTTGCCAGATCCAATGGCTAGGACAGGCGGGTTGACTAGGAGCACACTTTTCCCTTTCATCCCGTCCTCGGCAGTACGAAGCATGCGGTGGAGTTCAGCCAAAGTTGCCTCACTGTTGTTCAGATGATAAGCCAGTGTGAACTGGTCATATGAACTGGGTAGAGAATTTAGCACAATGTCTACTGCTAAATCCTCATGAACAGGCATCTCTAGCTTCCTAAGCCTTTTGACATAGCCCTGCATTCTTTACACGTGAGTGCAGATGGACTCTCCATCCCGGGGCTTGCCATTAGTAAAGGCTTTTACCACCTCACGCCTTTCGATGCGCTCCTGCTTGCGGAACTTTTCCGCGAGCTCTTTGTGCATCTCGTAAGGCCAGTAGTCCTCATAAATCCGCTGCAGTTCAGGGTTCATGGTGGCGATAATGATGCAAGCCACCTTGGTTGCATCATCAGAGTGTTTAGTGTACGAGGCGATTTCCTCGGGAGTTGCAGTATCAGGGTCAACATCAACCAGTTCGGTTTCCAGAACATACTCTTTATGTTCAAACCTTAAGGCCATCTTGATGTTGCGGATCCAGTCATTGTAGTTAGAACCGTCTAACGTGACCTTTGAGCATAATGACAGGATCGAGGTGACACTACCGGTGTTTGAGTGGGGAACGGTTTGTTCAGAAGACATCTGAATAAGAAGAAGGTAGTTTTAATTAGACACTTAATAATAATCCTTATATTCACCCAAGAATAAATATAAGGCTAGGATCCTACAATAACAATCTACAATATCGAAGAGGGATGCCGTAATCTTTCTTGTAAATTTTATAAGGTAGGCGAATGACGATTCAGCCAATTCCACTGCGGAAATATAGTCTTATTAAGATGGAATTCCTAGTTTCATTGAGATTTACCGAATTGTTCGATAGCATGTTTGAATCTCGGGAATGCCCCACTGTTTGTGACTGGGATACCGAGGATCACAAACCGGGTGTGAATAACCATGCAAATGGCTCGGTACTCTTGAAGTCAATTGCCATCTCCAGTTTATGTGCCGGTTAACCACACACGCTCCGTAAACAATGACAAAATCAAGAAACCCATTGTGACTCTTTGTGGACCCCAGTTGGTGTGCCGGTTAACCACACACGCTCCACCAACGTCCCACAAAGTACAATGTGCCATTTCATAGATTAGCACCAATTCACATTTTGAACTTAAAGTAACTAGATTGAGGTTTGTTTTAAGGTTCTAGTACTTTCAATTATAGCATTATACTTTTAAGAGGCTTTAGCGGTTCTATCATACCCGTTCAGCTAACGACACTCGACTGACCAGGAGAGCGGTGGGTAAGAGTAGATACCCATTAGACTAACATTTTATAGTCAGTCGCCTTATACCCTCTTTATAGGACAGTTTTGTGAATGAGGCTTACTAGCGGTAGACCAACCAATTTTCTAATATATATTAAATTAACTTTTAATCATAAATACATATAAGATATATTTTAATCTTATTAAAATATTTAAGAATTAATTTTAATCTAATTTTCGCAAATTTTTACTAATTTTTGAAAATTTTAAATTAATTCATTAAACTGATTTAATTGGTCTTTTAATTAAACTAATTAAATCTAATATAGATATTATCAAATTAATCAAATTAATTATCTATCATGGTCCCTATGGTGATCGAAATTAGCAAGCCACACAAAAGGGTTCAAGTTATTTCAATTATTCCAATTACCAAAAATAACAACATACTTTTATGGCAAGCAAATCAAGCAACCAAAAGGGGGGACCAAAGGGGATGGCCGCTAGGGTTAGGAAACCCTAGCCTTGAAATCGACAAGGCCATCTCCAAGGGTTTAATTTTCGCCAAAAACCCTTAGGCACAAAACAATTTATGCAGTTCAAATCAAATCACAAGAAAACACCCTAAGCTCTGATATCACTGAAGGGTTTCTATGCAAACAATGAACACAAATATCCTATGGTTCACATGCAACCCTAGTTTTGATCTATGTTTTCTTCTATGAAGATTAGATCTAAAACCCTAAAGGATACAATTCAATTCTAAAGTAGAATTAAGAAAACCAACCTTTGATCTTATGATCCTTCAAGCAAGCAGCAAATAAATCATGCCTCAAATGCAAGTCACACCCAAGCAAGGAGAAGACAATCCAGCAGAGTAAGGGATAGAGAGAGATGGCGTGAATATGGTGGTCCATGGGGTTCCTTATATAGCCTCCACAGGCTACACCTGAAACCCTAGGAGCCTCCAACTGGACAAGGCTTTTGACCAATTGGACCAGGCTTACCAAAACCCTAATTAGGGTTTCGCCAAACCCTGGAGGAGCCTCCAGGGTGGCGCCATTTTGGTCCCTGGTTTTTACCTGGCTAGTTATTCAACTATTGAATAAATGACAACCAGCCCCTGCACCTTTAACTAATTTATTTAATCACAAAATTGAATCCAATTAATTCTGGATTAAACCTTAATTAATTAATATAGTTTCTAATTAATATATTAACACTTAAATATATTAATAAACCATTTATATATATTCTAATGATTTATTAAACCCTTAATAAATCACCCTTTCTCTCTACTGAACTGTACATCAATTCCCCAGCTATGAGGGCAACCCAAATGGACTTTGCTTTTATTCATAAGATAAATACAATTATAAGTCATGGCTTAGACACCTAATCCAACACTTTTGACCTCCCCTCATTAGGGTGAGATCCATGTCCGGACATATATTACTTTTCTTATATTTAATTCCATTTTGATTCATTACCATCAGTTCATTACAAATTGGTCATAACATCAAAGTATTTCATCATATAGAAATCATAAGCTTTTAGCACAAAACAACTTGAGAGAAACTTTTCTCTTAAAATCTTTTAATCAAAACAAAGTTTATAAAATAATACCATTTGCTATCTACTCATAAAATCCACATGTTACTCACCTTGTAGAAGAAATGACTAGCTAAGTTCCAAAGGCGTCCTTGCCCTTACCTTGCCCCCCAATGATTTGATCACCGCCTATTAAACATATATACAATTCATAATCAATAACACTAATATACATTTATGTATTTTAGATTATGCAAGAAATATCTAAATGTTCGATTTCCCTTTTCCTTTTCCTCGATTATCTATTACTTGACCCGCACTTATATACATTGTTTGGGTTGATATGAACTTATATTCTCATGTTTTCATACCATATTAAACTTATACTAATGATTGGGAAATCAAACTACTCAATTAATGTCATATTAGAAGTGAATTATAAGTGTCCAAGTCATTCGGGTCATATAGGAATCATACGGGACCATGCAAAGTTTCCAATTTTTCTGTGGACACTGACACGGGCCGTGTTGGGAGAAACACAGGCAGTGTTCCACCTTCTGATTACCTTCTGTTTGCCTGCACAAGAAAACATGGGCCGTGTCAGGGGAAACACGGGCCGTGTTTCGCCTACAAACCCTCTTATTTTTCCTGCACAGTTTTTAGTCCTTAGTCTGCGTGGTTTCAGCTCAAATCCGATTCAATGGATGATTAAAACATTACATTTAGAGTATTTCTAAGCCTCCTAAACAACACTTATTACCCCATTAACACTAGAATTAAATCAATCTTCACAAACCCCAAATTCTATGGTTTTTGAACAAAATTCTCAATTCCTTTTGCTTCTAATTGCATCCAAGGGTGGAATTGAGTTCCATTGATGTTTAAAACATGATTTAAGGGTTAAAAACTAAAAAAAACCTCATGCAACTTCTGAATTTCGTTTTCATCCATTCCAACAAACCCAAAATGGATTAAATAGCTTGGAATGATAGAGTTCTTACCTTTGATGACTTGGAAATCACAATCTCTAACTTGATTTCTGCGATTTCTGCTTCAATCCTTCAAGGTTCTTCAATTCTCGATCTCTCTCTCTCTCTGTTGAAGATAGTTCACGACTCCAAATAGAGAGGACTAGAAGTCTTTCTCAATTTATACCTCTACACTTTACTCAAATGACAACTTGGCCCTTCTAATCTAGTTTTGTTCACTTTTGGTCCAAACTCTTAACATATCATTTAAGATTTTATTTTTCTTACACCTTTGCCACAAACACAAAAATCTTATTACACAATAGGTCCTTCATATGGTCAAAAGACCAAATTACCCTTTTACAACATCTTACCATAAAAATTTAAACATAACACACATTGACAAAATAGTTGGTTATTACAGGGATATCCTTTGGACATCAACAGACCAAGATTAACATCTTCAATGCAAAGGGAAACATGATGGAAGAGGAAGAATGCTATCAGGTTGATATCATAGATGAATTGGTACAACAGGAAGCAGTGGAATTTCATGAAGAAGAAGGTGCGACGCAGGAAGCTAATGAGAAGGAAGGAAAGGAAAAAGAACAGAAACACGAAGAATGATCGTAAATTGAGAAGCTGCCAACGGAAATTCCTAAAACATTGAAGCCATCCTTACAGGAGCCACCAACCTTGGAGCTGAAACAGTTACCAACTCATCTCAAGTATGCATTCTTGGGAGAAAAGGAGACTTTACCGGTGATTTTGTCAACCGACTTGACGACTGAACAGGAAAAGGCATTGCTTGAGGTCTTGTCTAAGCATAAAGAAGCCATTGGCTGGACGATCACTGACTTAAAAGGGATCAGTCCCACGACATGCATGCACCGTATCATCACTGATGAAGGAACGAAGCCTGCAAGAGACATGCAACGTAGGTTAAATACGAACTTGAAGGAAGTCGTTAAAAAAGAAGTGTGAAATGGTTGGACGCTGGCATTATTTATCCAATCTCCGACAGCCAGTTGGTCAGTCCGACACAAACTATGTCGAAGAAGTCAGGAATCACCATGGTGGACACCAAGGATGGTGACAAGGTGTCCACGTGGCCCGTAACTGGATGGAGGGTGTGTATTGATTATCGAAAGCTGAATGCCACAACTTCAAAGGATCATTTCCCGCTGCCTTTCATCGACCAGATTGTGGAGAAGTTAGCCGGACAGAAATATTATTGTTTCTTGGATGGTTATTCGGGTTATAATCAAATCGCTATTCACCCGGATGTTCAGGCGAAGATGACGTTCACTTGTCCTTATGGCACTTTCGCGTTCTGAAGGATGCCATTCGGTTTGTGTAACGCTCCAGCAACGTTTCAACGGTACATGATGGCGATATTTTCAGACATGATCGACGAGGCATTAGAGATTTATAAGGATGACTTCTCTATATTCGGGTCATCATTTGGCGCTTGCTTGAATCAACTGGAAAAAGTTTTGGAGAGATGTGTGGAGTCAAACTTGGTGCTGAGCTGGGAGAAAAGCCACTTCATGGTTAGGGAAGGGATTGTCTCAGGGCACATAGTTTCGGAAAGAGGATTTGAGGTGGACCGGGCGAAGGCCAAGGTAATTTCTATGCTGCCACCTCTGACATCAGTGAAGGGGATGAGATCATTCTTAGGACATGCAGGATTCTACAGGCGGTTCATCAAAGACTTTAGCACTATCTCCAAACCTCTTTGCAGTCTTTTGTTGAAAGACGCACCATTTATTTTTGATGAAAAGTGTGTCCAAGCATTCAACATCTTAAAAGATAAATTGGTCAAAGCTCCCATTCTAAAGTCGCCGGATTGGACCCAGCCCTTCGAGGTCATGTGCGACGCAAGTGATTACGCAGCGGGAGCAGTGTTAGGAATAAGAATTGACAAAAAGCCCGTGGTCATCTGATATGCCAGCAAGACTTTCTCTGAAGCCCAACTGAATTACACCATGACAGAAAATGAATTACTTGCTATAGTCTTTGCCCTGGATAAATTTAGATCTTACATCTGGGGATCGAAGGTCGTGGTCTACACTGATCAGAGTGCCATTCAACATCTACTAGCTGATGAAAATAAAAAGATCTGATCACCACAAATAAATGTTTGCACCGTTTACTGTGTAACAGAAATATATATTAAAGATAATATGCGGAATAAATAATAAGAGTTGCGGAATATAAATAAACTTGAAAGCTATAAATAATATAAATAACTGTATTTAAATGACATAAAGCGATAAATAATATAAATTACAGTAATTAAATGACATAAACGATAAATAATATAAATAACTATAATTATATAAATATATATATATATCAAGTAGGTTTGTCAAATGAATTGACTGAACTGGTTTGTAACTGGACTGATGGAACGACTGGTCTATCAAGTATGTTCGTCAAATGAATTGACTGAACTGGCTTAGGGTTGGACTGGGTCTTAATAGACTGTGTTCTAGGTGTTCTTGGTGTTCTTGGTGATCTTGGTGTTCTTGGTGTTCTTGGTGTTCTTCGTGTTCTTGGTGTTCTTGGTGTTCTTGGTGTTCTTGGTGTTTTTGGAGAGTGTTTGGAAGTTGGAAATAAGATGGTGGAAGTGGAGAGGTTTTTTGGGAGAGTTTTTGGTTTATTTTTAAGTGTTGTTATGAAAAAATGGTGTAAAAATGGTTATAAAGGGTGTAAAATAGGTTTTGGGTGGTTTTTGGATGATTTTTGGAAGTTTAGGGGTGAAAATGTAACAATCGGAGCTGAATCTCGCGGTTTGGTCGGCTGGGTCGGAGTCGGGTCGAATCCGGGTCAAGGCGTGGTTTTGATGTGAGGGTAAGTGGATCGGAGGCGGTGCGGGTCGGATAGGATATATCCAGGTTTGGGGCGCGAGAGTTTGTGAGGGAGGCGGGTTGGAGCCGGTTGGAGCTGGTGGGTCGCGAACGGGTCAACGCGCGGACCTTCTGTGAGAGGAAACGGAGCCGGTTCGGATGCGGTTCGGATTTTCGGATCTGGGTAGGCGGGTCGCAGGCGCTGGGTCGCTGGAGCTTGGGCCGGAGGAGCTTGGGCTTGGCGCTGATTTGGGCTGGATTCTGTTGTTTCAAGAGTTCGATGTAGAGATAAAAGACAAAAACGGAACAGAGAATGTGGTGGCTGACCACCTCTCAAGATTCCCAACAGAAGGATTGGAAGCAGGGATAAAAGACACATTTCCTGACGAGCAACTGTTGGAACTCACCAGTGCACCATGGTATGCCAATTATGTTAAATTTCTAGTCATGGGAGCAATGCCTGCACACTAGACGAAGCAAAGGAAGAAGCAATTTCGTACGTACGCAAAGAGGTTCATTTGGGATGACCCTGACCTTTTAAAGGTGGGAGAAGACCAGATAATCCGTCGATGCATGCCTGATAGCGAAATTAATGAAGTACTGGAGCACTGCCATGTGTCGGCTTGTGGAGGGCACTTTAGTGGAAAGAAAACGGGATAAAAGATGTTGGAATCTGGGTTGTACTGGCTGACGATATTTAAAGACGCGCACAAGACTGCCAAGGAATGTCTGAATTGTCAACAGCTGGGAAACATTTCAAAGCGTGATCAAATGCCACTAAACCCAATCCTAGTAGTAGATATCTTTGACGAGTGGGGTTTCGACTTTATGGGACCATTTCCCACTTCACAAGGATACGTCTACATTCTGGTGGTCGTCGACTATGTTTCCAAATGGATCGAGGCAGAAGCAACCCGCACAAATGATCATCACGTGGTCTGGAAATTTGTCAAGAAGAACATATTCACTCGCCATGGAGTTCCACGAGTAATCATCAGTGACGGGGGATCGCACTTCAAGAATTTCATGTTTGGACGGCTGCTTAAACACTACAGGGTAAATCATCGTATTGCAACACCATATCACCCGCATACGAGTGGTTAGGTAGAAGTCTCTAACCGGCAGATCAAAGAAATTCTTCAGAAGACAGTCAAGACAGACAGGAAGGATTGGTCACAACGATTAGACGATGCGCTGTGGGCATACAGAACTGTCTATAAGACACCGATTGGAACTACACCCTATCGGTTGGTTTATGGGAAGGGCTGTCACTTGCTTGTGGAGCTAGCTAATCGGGCACTGTGGGCAACCAAGCAGGTCAACATGGACTATGATGCAGCCGGCAAGGAACGGAAACTGCAACTTTCTGAATTGGAGGAACTATGGGATGAAGCTTATGAGAATGTTGTCACATATAAGTCAAGAATGAAGCGGTACGATGACGCTAAACTCAAGCTAAAGACCTTCATGGTGGGTCAAAAGGTGTGACTCTACAATTCAAGGCTAAAAATGTTCCTTGGAGAGTTAAGAAGCAAGTGGAATGGACCGTACGAGGTCATCAGCGTTACGGAATACGGTGCGGTGGAAATCTGATACTGCAAGGGAGGACCACCATTCAAGGTCAATGGGCATAGGCTAAAACCATATGTCACTACGGGCACATTCCAGAAGCTGGAGGTGGAAACGGTAGACTTTGTGACTGACGATCCAGAATATGCTGAATAGTCAGGTAAGTGCACGTCTGGCTGAGACATTAAACTTATCGCTTGTCGGGAGGCAACCCGATCATGTGTATCAATTGCATTTTTCTTAGTTTTTAATCATGTTTAATTGATCAGGGTAAGGAAAGAACAAGTGTGGGGTCAATTTGGGAAATTTATAAAACCACGACGCGGGGGTATTGGATCTGCGCCGCGCGTAAATGGTTTTTGCAGTTGTTGATAACGCTGAATTCGATACCCGAGTCACGGGGGCTAGTATTCTGTGTCGCGGCCTTATCCGAATTTAAATTACAGATAATCACCAAAACAAAGTTTGACTCAAACCCCAATTACTCCACAATTGTATAAAATTCAGAACGTACATCCTTCTTCTAATCAACAGATCAAGTAAGTCTCTTGAATTCTTCTATTTTTCTTCAAGTTTCTTGGAAAACATAGAATCAATTGTATACTGCAATGTAGTGTTTCTATGAACAAATCGATGATGTCAAATAGTTTAGGACACTGTATGCAACATAACCCAATAGTTAGAATTGATGAATTGGTCTGTTTTACTGTTAATTAGTCGATTCTGGTCTGAGTTTAATACGCCGCGACGCGGTGGTTCACTCAGTGCGCTGTGGGGTATGAACATTCATATGGCGCGACGTGGTTACTTATCACCGCATCACGGAAGACGCTGAACAGTAACTGATTTCGGGATTTTGCTGAATTTTGCAGGTACAATGTCGTCTTCGGGAAGCTTTGATTCCATCGAATGGAACTCTTTGGCTACAAGAGTCTCTAGGGTCGACAGCTACAAGTTTCAAAATCGTCGGACCATATATAGACATAAACGCATATTACCTGCGCAAACCGTCAACTGGGAGTTGACCCGGGAATTTGGTATCCTGGAGCATTTAGAAAACTGGTTGGTTCAGGGAGGGTACGACGCGAATGAGCTTATCTATACGTGTTGGGCTATTGAGGCTCTGTTTCAAATAGATGAACCGGTATACCGGGAAGTGTTCCTTCAGTTCCTCGTAAGTTTCCACTTCGATCATCAGCCACTGGGCATGGATAACGAGGATACCATCACCTTTCGTTGGGGAACAATAACCGAAGCTGCAATCTTCGGGAATTCAGGTACCGCATCAGACTTTATACGCGAGAGGAGTCAGAAGAAAACGCGTTCGGGCTGTTCCACAGACGAGCAAATTATGCCCCGGATGACTCATTCTTGTAAGCCGACTTCTGGGGTACCATCTTATCCGCTCGATATCACGAGAACACTATCACGGAGAGTCAGATGCACTTACCTTCGCATCGGATGCTACACCGGTTGATATCGACGATGCTGTGGCCGTGTGCCGACGCGAACCGGGTCCTGCCACGTGAGTTGCATCTCATGTGGGCCTTGACAAGGAAGCTACAGACATGTAATGTCTCGTATTTTATAGCTGACTACTTCAAGCAACTCACGGACGCGCCTCTGAAGTATATTGCGATAGGTAGCGGGCATTTTGTTATGCGGCTGGCGCGTTCTTATAGGCTGTTGTCAGCACACAACGTCCGACAGTTGGAGGTCATTCCTCCTGCTGTATTCAGCCCGCCGACCACGACTTCACGGGACATTATCTACATCGATGATGGTGTTACGTCTATTGATCGATCACCGTTCCCGGCTCTACGGAGCGAGCCATCGACATCACGGAAGCGACCACGGGCAACGGTTTGCTTACCTCAGCGCATCACCCCCGCGACTATGGACTCGAGATTCTTCGCAGACGAGGTGAAGGCAGTCCATCGCACCCTACTCAGCCAGCAAATGGAACATAATGGCTTATCCGCGACCATACAGGAAATCGATCGGCGCACGGAAAACACTCACACTCACCTCATGTGGTTATCCGAGTGTTTTGTCAAGCTTCTTGAGCATTCCAAGTGTACGGTGTCACCCCCTCAATCACCACTGCTCAAGGAGGAGGAAGAAGAAGAACTCGAGGAAGAGGAAGAGCCTGAAGAGGATGAGGAGGATGAAACGGCCCACAATTGAGGAAAGGGGGTCTTTTGTAATTATTTTTGCTTATTTTTGTTCATTTTTACATTCTTTTAGGTTTAGGACAATTGGTTGGTAGAAATTAGGATTTACATGTTTAGGATGATGAATAAGCCTTCGGGCAGTAATAAAATCCAATAAATTTAGGTAAATGTGTTGTGGGAAATATTTTATAAGTGTTCGAATTTGACCAAAAATTCTAAAATTACCGCGCCGCGGTACTACTGTGGAACGCGTCGCGGTCATTTCCAATATGACGTAAGCAACAACCAACTCATAATTTCCGCGACGCGCGCATCTCAATCACACGCCGCGGTCATCCGTAACACATGTATGTTGTATTATATTTTTTTAGATGTTTGTTCATTTTTCATTTGATTTTTTTGTGAGTGTTTTCATGTGAATACCAAATGGAATTTGCGAAGGAGTTGTTTCAAGCAAGTGTGGGGTCATTATGCCCCCGCCACTTACCATTTTCACCGGCATGTTTACTACTGCGCTACAACTCCTGGAAATCTGAATCGTGAGGAGTTCGTGTTTTTGTAACCTGTTACAATCAAGTTCTATCAAGCAATCTACCGTCTAAAAGGGTAACACTTTCTCCCTTGTTCTGAAATATATTAATGTACAACGGAGATGTTGTACAGTTTTAAGTGTGGGGTGTGGACGGTCGAAAGAGTAGTTTTTTTTGAAATTTTTTCAAAAATGAGTCAATTTTAAAAAATTTTAGCAATTTTTCAAAATTTTTAATAGATTGTAATTCTGAAACGGATAGCTTTTGAATGTTATAGCATTGGTATTTTTCAAGAGATACTGTTTAGTTGTTAGCATGCTATTTGTTTAGTCAAATAAGTTGCGTTCTAGGGGTTAGAAGATTGGAATATTTTAGGATTGGAATTTCGGAAGGGACCGTCAATCAGTGGCCTTTGTTGTTCAAGCCGGTAGGTCCAAAAACGGTGGCCCCGAAGGGGTATTTATGCACCTTACTACCTAAGATCGTCTGGTCTGGGATGGTATTTCTGAAAGCTCGTTACACGGACAACATCGAAAGTCATGGACAATTTTTAACGGCCTTTAGAATCTGAATAAGTACGTACACTCTCTTGTGGATAGAAAATTTGTAATCAAGGGTTCTTTAGAAAGTATTGAATTCCAAAGGATATTCTGGTTATGTTTGTAAAAACTATTTCAATCTAACTCTGGGGACAATAAGCTTTGAAATTGAACACGTTCAAAAATGTTTGAATCTTAATTAGAATTTGTTATAAACTCTCTTGCTTGGGGACAAGCAAGGCACAAGTGTGGGGTGTTTGACAACGCCTAGTAATATCAAGTATTTTAGTCGTTGTTAGGCCCTATTCTTGGTGATTTTATATCATATATACATTGGAATTTCTCACTTTTTGTGCTAGTGCTTGTTTGCAAACAAATGTTATAAACAGTGACTAAATGCGGACAATTGGAAGAAGTTTTGAGGATAAGGACAAATCAGTCGAATAAACACGCGCGCCGCGGGAAAGAAGGCACGCGCGTCGCGCTAAGTCAACGATAAGGCGGTGGAGAGAAATTCAAATAGCGAAAAACAGGGATAAGGCAGCACGCGCGTCGCAGCTCTGAGCCTTGCGCGTCGCGGTTTCTAATTGTTCACAACTATAAAGAGAGGTCATTAGGTCGAAATCAACAGGCAAGGAACGACCCCTAAGGTGGACTTAAGGCTTCCTTGACTCATGTTTCGGGATTTCAGCACCATAATTGGTATTTGCTTATGTTTTATGTTTTATTTCATTGTTCTTTAGTTTCGTTTAGCCTTTGATCTATTGTTTCTGGATTGATCAGACCAGTAGCCTTAGGTTAAGTTATTTATTTTCGGATTTCAGTACATTGGATGTTTGGTTCTGAGTTTTAATACAAGTAATCATTCGGTTCATGGTTTTGTTGCACTTTTTAGATTTTTATTGTGTTTGAATGCTCTTTGAATGCAATTGTTTGGATGTTGCTTTTGGATTCTGAACTTTGTTTCTGATTCCAGTAAGTAATCTTAGTTTGGATCTTGGTTTAGTTTAGTCTAGTTTATGTTTGATTGGGATTTTGGTATTTGTTTTGGAATTGTCTTTTTAGTTTGTTTTTGGGAAAGTAGAGTTAGTCCCTCTGGCTAAAGCGTGAAACTATAGTTGGTAAGCTATCGTCTTGTCTTGACCACCAAACTCCCGTGGATCGACCCTTACTACCGCTGTACTAGTGTGTGGAAGGTTTATTTTCTTATTTTTGACCGCATAACGACCGCTGTGCTGTCAACAACCAAAATTTTTGTCACAAGTAACGAAAAAATTGATACAAGTATCCGTTGTAGAACTATCAATACTTAAATAAACCCAACGCACTATGGAACGACGGAATGGTCAAATAAGGTGAAAACATGGAAATGTATAAGTCAAGACATTTTATTAAGCTTTCATGAGGTATTACATCAATTAGAATTTGGTCTTAAGGATACAAGAGCAAACTTGGGAATAAAGGACTAAAAGTGAAAATTTTATTGTCAAATCTTTAGAAATTGATATCTCAAAATCTAAAAGGAATTGAGAAAACGTCATCAATGCGACTTTGGTAATATTTGAGATAAAAAAACTATAGGAAAAAGATTCAGGCCATTTGGAGTTATAAAGAAGTTATCAAGGTTTTAAAATGGCCCAAAACTGACAAAAATAACCAAATACTCATTTTCAAGGGTTAATAGCAGAAATTATATTAACAATCAACCATAAGTCAGTAGGGGAAAGTTGTAAAGCTCATTCCCATCTTTCTAAAGGTATAAATTTCGCAAATTTTGGACATCATATGAGAGAGTTATGATTAAGGAAAACTCAGGAAAAATAAAGAAAAAAAACACGAAAATTTCACTTAAGGCTGGGGAAGCGGGGCCAGTTTCGTAATTTGGCATTTAAAACCCAGGTCTCGCTTCTTTTGTTCCTGTGGGCTACACACTTATCTCAAAAACACGCAAGGTCGAAATTTCAGAATAAAAAGGAGAAACGGAGGTTGTGAGTAGGAGGAACCGATCAACACCCACACACACACTTGTGTGTGTAATCTCGATCGAGAAGGAGAAAGGAAGCGAGCTAGGAAGCAGGTTTCGAGCAGGATATCGTGGGAAAGGAGGGTTGCACTGTGTGCAACCGACAGCAACACCTCGAGAAAGAAAAATCGGCGTTGCCGACGTGATTCCGGCGAGGCGCAACGGTGGTGGCTGGTGATAGCAAGGGTGGAAGGCCGAGGAACACTCACCAAGTTGATTTCTTGCTCCATCCATTACCAATTTCAATAATCTCTTGAGTTTTGTACAGAAATTGAAGAAGGTATAATTGGTTCTTATAAACCTTAGTTCCTAAATCTGAATTTCGTTCATGCATGTCAAAATTAAACATGGGTTTTGGTTCCTTTTGATGTTATGAGTTAAAAAACACATAAAGGTGTTAGATTAAGGTGGCTAAGCCATAACTATAATTGATACATATGTTAGAATTGAGATAAGCACAACCTTTTTGGGTTGCGCTCATAACCTAGCAGACGACAAGATTGCATATGTAGAGAGATTAATGTATTATGGAGATAATACATTAATCAGAAAAGTAGTATATTATGAGAATAATATATTAATTTAAAATTATAATATTTAATTAAGATTAATCAGAACTTAATTTGGAATTAATTTTGGGATTAATTGGATTGATTAAATATACAGGGGTTAAATTATAATTGTTCAAAAGTTTGACAATACACAATATATATAATAAATATATTTAATCGATATATATATATATATATATATATATATATATATATATATATATATATATATATATATATATATATATATATATATATATATATATATATATTCGTAAATATTGATAGGTCTTATGCAAAACAATAAACTTAAACCCTAAGTTCACATGCAACCAAATTTGGATCTATGTTTTCACTATTTGAACATATAATTAAAATCCTATGGCCAATCGAAAAAATACTAGAAAGAATATAAAAAAAACTAACCTTTAGTTGATTTCTTGAAAGCTAAGCACTACAAATGTCGTGCCTCAAATGGAATCACACCCAGTAGCTTAGAACTCGAAAATCCAGAGAGAGGAGAGGAGGAAAGTGGCGCAGAATAATGCGATGGCAGGGTCCCTATTTATAGCCTCCATGTGGTTACCAGATAAACCTTAAAGATAAACCTTTTATCATTTAATTCAAACTCTATTTATCTTATATATATATATATATATATATATATATATATATATATATATATATATATATATATATATATATATATATATATATATATATATATATATATATATATATATATCTCGAAATCAAGGATTATCTAATCCTTAACTTCGCCAACCACCTGGTTGCCAAAACTGTCACTACTCAACTATTGAATAATTACAATTCAGTCCCTGCACTTTTAATTAATCCAATTAATCTCCAAACTCTATTAAAATAAGATAAACCTTTTATCATTTAATTCAAACTCAATATATATATATATATATATATATATATATATATATATATATATATATATATATATATATATATATATATATATATATATATATATATATATATATATATATATATATATATATATATATATATATATATATATATATATATATATCGAAATCAAGGATTATCTAATCCTTAACTTCGCCAACCACCTGGTTGCCAAAACTGTCACTACTCAACTATTGAATAATTACAATTCAGTCCCTGCACTTTTAATTAATCCAATTAATCTCCAAATTAGTTCCAGATTAATTTCCAATTAATTAATACTATTTCTAATTAATATAGTATCACCATAATATATTAATAAACTATTAACACATAATAAATAAATGTCTCTCTTCTGGTTTTTCTATCAAAATTCTAGCTATGAGTGCAACCCAAATGGAGTTTCCTATTATCAGTCAGGTAAATACTGATTATTAGTCATGGCTTAGACACCTAATCCAACAGTCTCCCACTTGGATAAGTCTATGACTATAAATGTCAGTTTAGCTTCTAATTGATCAGCAAATTGTAGCTTCCAACAAGCCGTTGTCGAACTCTGACCTAGTCAGTTTTATCCATGGATAAGTGATCATATGATCCTCCATCCAACAAGATATTTTCCGGACTAGAGACATGGATTAAGATCAATCTCAGTCTGATACTTTGTTTCCCGATTTCTGATTTGCATATGACATAAGACTTCTAATTGAACATATCAATTTAGTCCTGGTTGGCCAAGACTTTCAGTTAACTTCAAAAACATCGAGAGGCCTACAGATATCTGTTTTCCCATCAGGGTCAAGGAACGAATAAGCTTTAACTCATATGCTTATATCTTTTACGAGTCAAATCGCTCACAACAACACGTTTTATAACATCGATTTACCGATGCGTTTTCGTATTATCAATGAACAATTGCCTTGCAAATTATAACTAATATGTCTCTACTTCAAGATCATAAGATGTTATCGTCTCAAAATTGCTCGTGACATAATCCATGAAGCAATTCTTTGAGCGTGGGTTTATCCAATACTTAAATCTCCATTTTCTAAGTACTCATGAACGTTGCAGCAATGTCGTTGCTATGTCTAACTCCTTAGACAGTGTATAATCCAATTCATGACAGTCTTGATTCACTACTTATTTCCTAAAGTATGAGCGATTGTGGATATTTGAATAATCACATTATTCGGGAAGTAAAAACATGCAAAAATGAAACACAATTGTAAACAATTGACAAATAGCATTACACAATACTTATCGATAATTCTCTATTATTAAATCACCAAAGTCAATTACATTTACATTGTTACAAGTTTCAGATAACTATCTAATTACTAAAAACTAATATCATCTCTCAATCCAATACTCCTATCATGTTGATTTGCTTGATCCTACTCATAGCCTTTCTTCACAATGAGGTGACCTTCTTCTACCCTATGCTTGATGTAGTGGTACTTTCTGTCGATATGACTAGACTTTCCATGATCTCTCGGTTCTTTTGTTAAAGCAACATCTCCTTCGTTATTGCCGAAAAGTTCCATAGGCTCCTGAATTGTCGGGACTACTCCGAGGTCACCGATAAAGTTCTTCAGCTAAGACGCTTCCTTTGATGCTTTACTTGCAGCTATGTACTCTGATTCGCATGTAGAATCAGCCATTGTCTCTTGCTTGGAACTCTTCCAAGTAACCGCTGCTCCATTTAAAAGAAATACCCAGCCCGACTGAAATCGGCCGTTGTCTCTATCTTTCTGGAAGCTGGCGTCAGTGTACCTGCTAACTCTCAATGTGTCACTGTCACCAAGGACTAGAACCATGTCCTTCGTCCTTCGCAAATACTTGAGAATATTATATACAGCTATCCAATGAGCTTTTCCAGGTTTCCCTAATAACGACTGACCATGCTCAAAGCAAGGGACACGTCAGGGCGAGTACATGTCATAGCATATAAGATCGACCCTATCGCTGAAGCGTAAGGTACCCGACTGTAACGCCTCATTTCTCGGAACGTATTTTTCCTAATATTTAATTCTTGGTTATAATAATAATAATAATAATAATAATAATAATAATAATAATGGTCTCGGAACGTAGTTTATGACAAGTTATAAAACTTAAAATGTGGAAATAATTGGAATTGTGCTAAACAAAATTAGAGACTCAAACTCAAGGGGCCAAAATGTACATTGGAGCAAAGTTGCATGAGACTTGAATGTGGGTCTCGTGGAGACGTTATCGTTGGATGATTGAGGGGGGGGGGGGGGGGGGGGGGGGGCGGGGGGGGGGGGTGTGGAGTAGTGTCAAATTACACAACCTAAAATGTATAAATATGAGATTTTAGGGTGTAAGAAAATTAGATACCAAACTCTAGGGGCTGAAGTGTCTTTTCCTCAAAGTTGCATGGACTTACTTTTTATTCCTGTTGGCGACGATTTCAACCCTAAGGCTGTCGAGTTGTTTTTCTCATTCAAAGTGGGGCTTCGGCCTTGTTGTCCTCGGTCTTGGATTGAGATTCAGCCCACGTTCATTCTTAAAATTATTTATGTAAGAACCAATCTAAACTAACCTAAAAATCGAGGAGGAGAACCATAAAACACCCCCTTGGTCCTGCTGCGTATTTGTGGGCTGCCGAGGAAGAAAACGCGATCGAGAAGAGAGGGAAAGACAGAAGAAGGAGAGTGAGTTAAGGGGTGATCTCAATCTAATTTATTCTACCCCAAGTCCTCTGATTTTGATGTGTTCGTAGACTTATTTCTGACTCTAGAAGTCTTAATTGATGTCTTAATGGGTTAGGTGGGTGAAAACCCTAACCCTAGTTATTATTTCATGTGAACCTAAAAGTTCCTGATTTTGGGTCTGTTTGTAAAAATCACATAAAATCATATGGGTGTCCGTTTGGGTCGAGTCTTATGTCCCTGAAATGGTCTATGGGTCTAGTTTCGTACCTCCGAAGGACTTGACCTGTCTCAAATCCTAAGTGGGCTGAAATTGGCAATTTCCATTGACTGGTCCAAATCTATCAGCTTTGATACCCGATCTTGTTTAAATCATATAAAATAGAAGGAAAATAATTAGAGTGTTTATTTATTGTCCTTGGAATCCTAAAACGATGAATTAAGTGAATATTTAAAAATATCTTGGATTTGTTGGATTTAGGATGGGCTAAATGGGTCACCAACAGACCCATTGTTTGGGGTTTAAAAATGAAATGTAAGTTAATAACAAAAAGTAATAGTACAAGTATTCAGGTATTGTAATTTTAGTTAATATGCCTCGTAGTAATTATATATACCTTATAGGAGTATAAGGTGTGCGAGGGGAGTTTGGTGGGACCTATGGAGTCGCTCGACGGATTTCTACAGTTGCGGTTTCGAGGTGAGTTCTTCACTACATTGTATGGAAGTTGTACATCCTTTACTGTAGCTCGTGTGTGCTGTTTAGGATGTATGTGGGTAGTAACAGGCCATAGGAAGTTCTTAGTAGGTGTGTAAGTGTGGGGAGTGACATCATTAAGCTGGGTGCCATTCATGGAGCTGGGGCCATGATTGAGCTAGGTGCCATGATGTGTGATGTATTGTGAGGGTGCTGGCTGCAATCATTGAGCTGGGTGCCATCATGGAGCGGGGGTGCCATGATTGAGCTGGGTGCCATGATTGTGCTGTGATTAGTGGTTGTACTGTGAACCATGATTTAGCTGGGTGCAATGATCATGTTATGTGCTATAGTTGTATTGTGTCTTGTTGTTGTGCTAGGTGCCTTTATTGTGTGGTGTGCCTATGATAGGGGTAGAGTATGTGTGATGGACATGCGGTGTATGTGTTGAATTCACTAAGTTTTGTGCTTACCCTTTCCAAATAAAATTACTATTTCAAGTTCTTCTGATGTGGGTGCTGGCAAGGCGTGACGTGTACACACTCGTGCAACTTCTATGGAGATTTATGTTTTGATTTGACTTTATGTTAGATTTGACTTTCGCTAAATGTTGAGTTACGTTGATAATAAAATGGTTTTAATTATTTGAGTAATGTTTCCATTTGAAGGTTTTTAAATAAAGTGATGTTTTATTATTGAAATTGTTTTTCTAAATTTTTTAAATTGTCATAAAAACTGGGATGTTACACCGACTCATGTCAGCTATCTCTTCATCTATACTCGGGCTTTGAGTCTTACTCAATTTTGCATTGCTCTGGATAGGCAGCTCTCCCTTCTTGGAATTTCACATACTAAACCTCTTTAGTACCTTATACAAGTATGTACTTCGACTAAGTCCAAATAGTCTCTTCTTTCTATCTCTCAATATCCTTATCCCGAGAATATAGGCTGCTTCTCCAAGGTCTTTCATGGCGAAACACTTCCCAAGCCAAGACTTCACATCTTGCAAGGTTGGAATGCCGTTTCGCATGAGCAATATGTCATCGACATACAGCACCATAAAAGTGACTATACTCCCACTAGCCTTGACATACACACAAGACTCATCTTCGCTCCTAAAGAAACCAAACTCTTTGACTTTCTTATGAAAGCAAAGATTCCAGCTGCGAGAAGCTTGTTTCAATCCGTAGATTTGCGTCCACAAAACCCTCTGGCTGATTCATGTAAACATCCTCAGCCAACTTCCCGTTAAGGAAACCGGTTTTGACGTCCATCTGCCAAATTTCATAGTCATGAAACGCAGCTATGCCGAGCATTATCCTAATGGACTTTATCTTGGCAACTGGTGAGAAGGTCTCATCATAATCAACCCCTGGGGTTCTAGTAAAGCCTTTCGCAACCAGTCGAGCCTTAAAGGTGTGCACCTTTCCATCCATTTCAGTCTTCTTCTTGAAGATCCATTTGCACCAAACTGTCTTTCGACCTGATACATTGTCAACCAAATTCCAAACTTGGTTGTCATACATGGACTAGATCTCTCTGTTCATTGCCTCTTTCCATTTAGCAGCCTCAGGACCTGCCACTGCTTCCTTGTAGCTAGCTGGCTCATCCAAATTTACCAGTGTCCTATCACTGACAAACGTGTCACCATCCGTGGTTATATGGAAACCATAAAACTCGGATGGCATGCTAACTCTACTAGAGCGTCTAAGAGGTAACGAATTGTCTGTCGGGCCAACAGGAACTTCTTCCTCTTGTTGGGTGCAACTTTCTTCTACGGTTCCATCATTGGATGACTCCTGAATTTCTGCAAGGTCAATGGTACTCCCACCGTCCTCTTTAAATATGAGCTCTCTCTCGATCGAAAGACTCCTCGTCGTGCTACAAAGACCGCGTCCTCGCTCGGTCTATAGAACTAGTATCCAAAAGACGGTTTTGGGTATCCAATGAATATACACCTCTCATTTCTAGCTGCAAGTTTGTCTTGAGTCTCTCGTCTTACGAAAGCCTCACAACCCCAGACTTTGGTATGTGCTAACAAGGGAACTTTCCCTATCCATATTTCGTGAGGTGTTTTGGCAACCTTTTTAGTAGGGACAAGGTTGAGGATGTGGGCGGCAGTCTCTAAGGCATACCCCCAGAAGTGGATGGGAATAGAAGCTCGACTTATCATGGAACGAACCATGTCCAACAGGGTTCGGTTACGCCTCTCAGCAACACCGTTCAACTGTGGTGTTTTAGGAGGATTCAACTGTGAAACAATTCCATAATCCTTAAGATAGTCTAGGAACGCGATACTAAGATACTCATTGCGTCTATCGGATCTAGCATCTTTATCTTCCTGCCCAATCAATTCTCAACTTCATTCTTGAACTCTTTGAACTTTTCAAAGGTTTCTGACTTATGCTTGATTCAGTAGATATACCGATATCTGCTATAATCATCATTAAAAGTCACGTAGAACCGATTGGTATCCCTTGTGGTTGATCTGAAGGGTCCACACACATCTGTGTGTATGATATCCAACAGACTTTCACCTCTTTCACAAGACCCTGTGAAAGGTGACTTTGTCATATTGCCCAAGAGACAAGATTCGCATACATCATCCGACTTGAGATCGAATGATACAAACACTCCATCCTTTTGGAGTTGGGCAATGCGTTTCTTGTTGATATGCCCAATACGACAATGCCACAAGCATGCCTTTTCTACACCATTAGAAGAATCAATTTGTAATACACTATTGCGTAAATTGTCTACACAAGTCACAGTTTCATACACACCATCACAAGTTAATGCTTCAAATATAAAGACACCATTCTTATATATAGAAATTGAACCATTCAAAATATCAAAAGAATACTTAAAACCTTGTTTGAACAATGCATGAAATGAAATAATGTTTCGTGTCATATCAGGCGAATAACAACAATTTAAAAGATCTAAACTAACATAACTACTAAGCACTAAACTAAAAACTCTGATCTTGGTTACAGGTGACGATCGCCTATTTCCCATTATCAAGTTTATTCTCCCGTGCTCCACCTCCCTACTTTCCTTTAGGCCCTGCGAATCAGAAAAAATGTGAAAACCACATCCTGTGTCAAGGACTCAAGAACAAGAAGATAATGAGTTCTTAGAGATAGTGTATATACCTGCTGACGATGGTTTCACTTTGCCATCCTTGATGTCCTGCAAGTATTTGGGGCAGCTTCTTTTCCAGTGGCCCTTCTCTTTGCAATAGAAGCAGTAGGCTTCCCTGGGGTTCGGGACATGAGGAATGGCAAAGGGCTTGGATCTCGGACCATTACTGGATCACCTGACATGAACCTTGTCCTTCTAATTCTGCTTGGGAGGACCTTTCCTCTTCTTTCCTCTCACCTGCCCAATAGCCATGACAGAAGTGTTCACGGAAGGTACACCTTTACCTTTCAGCTCATCTTCTGCAGTTTGCAGCATGTTATGCAGTTCAGCCAAGGTGGTATGAGTGTTCTTCAAATGGTAAGCCAATATGAACTTATCATAACAACTCGGAAAGGAGTTGAGAACCATATCAATGGCCAGCTCCTCGTCGATCTGCATATTTAGCTTCTGAAGCCTCTCCACATATCACTGCATCCTTTACAGATGGGTGCAGACAGACTCTCCATCTTTCAGCTTACAAGCCATCAGGGCTCAGAATACCTCATACTTCTCCTAACGAGCTTGCTTGCGGAACTTTTCTGCAAGGTCCTTGTTCATCTCGTATGGCCTGTAGTCCTCGTAGAACCATTGCAATTCGGGAACCATTGTAGCAACCATGATGTAGGCCACTTCTATCGCATCATCGTAATGTTTCTTGTACGAGGCATATTCCTCGGGAGTAGCTGTGTCGGGGTCAACTTCAATAAGCTCTTTGCCAAGAACGTACTCTTTGTCCTCATACCTTAGAGCCATTTTTATGTTTCTCATCCAATCATTGTAGTTTGTACCATCCAAAGTCACTTTGGAACATAATGAGAGGATTGAAGTGACGTTGCTGTTGTTGGAGTGGGGTGTGGGTTGGGGAGCAGAAGCATGAGCTGAGGAATACATCTATAAAAGAAGGTAGTTTTAATTAGATATATATCCTTAATATTAACCCAAGAATAATTATTAAGGCTAGGACCCAACTATATAATTCACAACCTAGAAGAGGGATGCCGTAATCTAATTTTAAATTTTATAAAGGTAGGTGAATGACGATTCACCAATTCCACCGCGGAAGATAATCATATTAAGTGAAATTCATAGATCTTTGAGATTTATTGAATTGTTCAATAGCATGTTTAACCTCGGACTATGCTCCTCCGTTTGTGACTGGGATGTTGAGGATCACAAACAAGATGTGAATAACCATGCAAATTAGCTTGGTAACCTCAATGTCGTTTATCATCTCAAATTGATGTGCTGGTTAACCACACGTGCTCCATCAACAATGATAAATTTTGAGAACCCATTACCACTCTTTATGTGCCCCTATTAGTGTGTCGGTTAACCACACATGCTCTACTAATGTCTCATAAAGTGTAATGTGCAATTTCATGAATTAGCATATCTTTCACATTTGTCCTAAAGTAACTAGATTTGGAATTTTATAAAATTGGTTCTAGTACTTTGATTAATAACATTATACTTTTAGTGAGATTAAGCGATCCTATCAAACCCGTTCTGCTAACGACCCTCCAGTGATCAAGGAAGCGGTAGGTGAGAGTGGACACCCATTCAACCACCATTTTACAGACAGTTTCCTTATCCCCCCCCCCCCTTATTGACCATCTTCATGAATGAGGCATACTAGCGATTTGACTGACCAATTTCTTATACATATAAATATTAACTTTTAATTATAATATATATAAGATGTATTTTAAACTTTTAAAATATCATTGGTTTAACTATTTAAATTTTTCGAAAATTAACTCTTTATTTAAATTTAAAGTTAAACCTTAATTGATTTAATATTTATCTTTTAATTAAACAATTAATTAAATAATTAAACCAGATAGGCATCACAAATTAATCAAATTAATTTAATCCTATACTTTAACCCACTAAATTTCGAAAATCACATAAGGATTTAAGGTTATCCATTTATTAAATAATCATAATTACCAAAAATAGAAAAGCTTTCTAAAACCCTATCAAGAAAATCGCAAATAAGGTGGGGAGGGGATAGGGTTTCGAAAACACCATCCCAAGAAATCGATTATGGCAAATTATGGTTTAGATCTAATAAACCCTAAAAGCAAGGTATAATTATTATAGCAATTCAAACAGAATACAACCAAAAGCTCCGATACCACTAATAGAGTTTATGCAAAACAATAAACTTAAACCCTAAGTTCACATACAACCTAATTTGGATCTATGTTTTCACTATTTGAACATATAATTAAAACCCTAAGGCCAATTAAAAAAATACTAGAAAGAATATAAAAGAAAAACTAACATTTAGTTGATTTCTTGAAAGGTAAGCACCACAAATGTCGTGCCTCAAATGGAATCACACCCAGTAGCTTAGAACTCGAAAATCTAGAAAGAGGAGAGGAGGAAACTGGCGCAGAATAATGAGGTGCCAGGGTCCTATTTATAGCCTCCAGGTGGTTACCAGATAAACCTTAAAGATAAACCTTTTATCATTTAATTCAAACTCTATTTATCTTATATATATATATATATATATATATATATATATATATATATATATATATATATATATATATATATATATATATATATATATATATATATATATATATCGAAATCAAGGATTATCTAATCCTGAATTTCGCCAACCACCTGGTTGCCAAAACTGTCACTACTCAACTTTTGAATAATTACAATTTGGCCCCTGCATTTTTAATTAATCCAATTAATCACCAAATTAATTCCAATTAATTCCAGATTAATTTCTAATTAATTAATACTATTTCTAATTAATATATTATCAACATAATATATTAATAAACTATTTATTTTATTTATATTGATTTATTAATAACATAATAAAACAGTCTCTCTCTCTTCTGGTTTTTCTGTCAAACTTCTAGCTATGAGGGCAACCCAAATGAACTTTGCTACTATGAGTCAGGTAAATATAGATTATTAGTCATGGCCTAGACAGCTAATCCAACATATATATATATATATATATATATATATATATATATATATATATATATATATATATATATATATATATATATATATATATATATATATATATATATATATATATATATATATATATATATATATATATATCTATATATATATATATATATATATATATATATATATATATATATATATATATATATATATAGCCTTTCTTAATTATGGTAATGATAAGTCAACTAGCTTGTATGATAAATGGGTTATCATATCAGAAGCTTAATTATGGCAGTTATATGTCATAAGGCTTATCAGTTTTGGACTATAAATAGAGGGCCTCACATCCCCATTCTTCACGCCATTTTAAGGGTCTCCACCCTTCTTCTCTCTTGCTTTCTTGCTTTCCAAGGTCTTGGGTCTGAGCTATTAGAGGCATTACATTGGTGGTGGTAGCTTCCAAGAAATCTACAGATGAAAAGGTTAGTTTTTCTTTATGAAATTTATTTTATTATTATTTTGTTCATAGTTATAGGTTCAATAGATGAAAACATAGATCCTTTAGGGTGCATGTGAACTTAAGTCTTTTTATGTTCATAGTTTGCTTAAAACCCATCAGTGGTATCAGAGCTAGATTTGTTTTCTATTGAACTGTTATAATAGTTGAACTGTTAAAAGGATTTAATTGGCTTTAATCCTTGGTCTCAAGGAATCGACATATGCTAGGGTTTTTTAAGAAAACCCTAGCCTCCACCCTAAATCTCGAAAATAAGGAAGTGCTCCTTAGGGTTTCTTTATTTTTGGTAAATGTGATTATCTAGTAAATGGAAACTCTTGACCCTTATTTTAGATAACTTGGTGGGCAAGAATAGGATTAAATTAACTTGTTTAATAAATTAATCCTCATGTGATTTAATTAATTAATTTAATTAACAGTTAATTAAAAGACAAACATTAAATCACTTTAAGGTTTAATTTTAAAATTTAAAATTTAAATTGTTTAAATTTTTGAAAATTTAAAAGGACAAAACCAAATATTTTAAATGTTTAAAATACACCTTATACATACTATTATTAAAAGTTAATACCTATAGTATGCCTCATTCAGAAAACTGGTCTATAAGGGGAGTATAAGGAGACTGCCTATAAAATGGCGGTTGAATGAGTGTCCACTCTCACCCACCGCTCCCTTGATCAGTGGACAGTCATTAGCAGAACAGGTTTGATAGGACAAAGCTAATCTCATTAAAAGTATAATGCTATTAGTGACAAAGTACTAGAACCGTTAGAAACAAAACCCAAACTCTAGCTACTTAGGAAAATGTGAAAAGTATGCTAATCCATAAAGTTACACATTACACTTTGTGGGTCGTTTGTAGGGCGTGGGTGGTTAACCAGCACACTAATTGGGTTCCATTGTTGGGTTCAAAGTTCTTCATGAGTATGACTTGGTGGCATGAGGAAGGCCCGCTTAGGCGTATGGGCTTGTGGGCTTGTTCATTTGGCTTTTTATTTTGTCTAGACTATAAATAGTGCTTTATTAATTATTTTACAGAAAATGATTCTAGAGGGAGTGAGTCAAATCATAGAGAGAGAAACATTCATATTGTAAAACCCACATCACATTGTAAAACTTTGATCAATTGAATCATTCGGCTCATTGGATTCTTGATTGGTGTCGTTCTTATTCCGTATTTATTGTCTCCGAACCCTGATTGGTGTTTGTTCTTATACCTGATTGCGTTCTCATGACTATACGATTTTATGATCTCGTTGATCATAAAAAGGGGGAGATTGTTATATATATGTTGGTCATTAGAGAAAATAGTCGAAGAAGATTATACACGCAATGCTTGATTCGTTTCCAATGCCACGTCGTCCATTCCGATCTTTGAGAGGGAGATTGTTGGGTGCAAAGTTCTTCATTTATGATGACTTTGTGGCATGAGGAAGGCCCACTATTGTTTGTGATGTTTGTGGGCTTGTTCATTGGGCTCTTTACTTTATCTAAACTATAAATAGTGGTTTTATTATTACTTTATAGTTAATCATTCTATACGGAGTGGTGTCATAGTGATAGAGAGAGAAACACACATAGTAAAACACACATTGTAAAACCACATTGTAAAACCTTGTTCAAAGTTCTATACTATGACTTTGTAAAACACACATAGGATGAGCATAAGCAAATACAATATCGCATTGCACCCAGTTGTTGGGTGCAAAGTTCTACATGTTGATTACTTGGTAGCATTAGGAAGGCCTGCTTGTGTTTGTGGGCTTGTGCATTGGGCTTATTTTTCTAGACTATAAATAGTGTTTTATTCATTAGTTTATAGTTAACGATTCTAGAGGGAGCATTTTCATAGTGATAGAGAGAGAAACACACATAGAAAAACACATATTGTAAAACTCCATTGTAAAACTGTGATCAATCGAATCATTCAGCTCGTTGGATTCTAGATTGTTGTTCGTATTATTCCGCATTCATTGTCAAATCGTGTTTCAACATTGGTATCAGAGCCTAACCTTGAAGATTTAACATATTATTTCAAGGGATCGGTTCTTGATTTGACAACCCACCACAACATCAATCAGAATTCAAATTTTCAGATCTGGATCTTTAGTTTTTGTCAGTTTTTCTGATATGGAATAAATATTACGATCTGTTCTTCATCTTTGATCTGTTTATGTTCATCAATATTGGTTTAGATCTCCTTTTTATCATTGAAAATTCGTTCAGATCTGATTCTCTCACTAGAAATCGTTCCAGATCTACTTTCTCTCTCTAAAAGCCCACTTCAGATCTACTTTCTCTCTCTAGTTTTATTCGAGATCTGGTGATTATTTGTTGTTTAGAACGAAAATGGAAGAAAGAAATTCAAAGTTATGGACTGTTTGTGTTGATAATATCAAATACAAAGTAACATTTGAACAATTTTTGGGTCTTGTGTTGAGAAATCAGAATATTACAGATGACACACTCATCTCTGATGGTTTGAAGGATACATATGGGAGATTGGTTTTTAATCCTTTGAAACATGAATCAAACAAGCTTGTGTTCACTGAAATGTTGAAAGTTTTAAGAGAAATCGACAGTAAACACGGGTTAGAAAATCGAAAATCAGTAAGAAAGTAAGTTTCTCTTGTTGAAGATGCAAATGACCTTCTTATTCCTCAAGACTTTGAAGATGATGTTCTTCATCTTCATGTTTCTAGAAATTCTGAAGAACACTTCGGATCTATACTTGTTCTACAACTTGAAAAGAAAGATGCAAAGGTTAAGGAGGAGTTGGATTTAAAAGAAAAATGTTTGGTGAAAGTTTTGTTTGTTGTTGAAACTTCAAAAGGAATTAAATCCAAAGTTAATCGCTCTTCAGCCTCAAGTGATATGTTTTATGGCATGAAACCTTATAGAAAACCCACTTTAGTTGAAAATCGAAATTATCAGATCCGAAGGGTTCATAATCTGAAGATTTCTGATATGTTTCACAAAGATGAACAAAGTTCTTATTTCAGTTCATGTGTTCATATGTTTAAAAAGAAGAAAAAAAAGAAGAAAAAGGCAAAAACAAAAATGATGTGGGTTCCTAAAGAGAAAATTTCTGATGGTGTTCTTATTCCAAAATCAGAAGTGAAAATTGATCAAAAGTTTGTTATGGTTAAAAGAAAATATTCAGAAGCTTGTGTTCAAAGAAGAAATTTGTTTAGAAATTCGGGTTGGTATAATGAATTGTTTGAAGACTTTTTGGTTCCAACCAAAAGACCAAGAAAATTTGATGATTTTTCTTCAGATCTTCGAAGTGATGTTTATGAGAAATTTGGTTCAAATGTTTAAAAATGATTTGGGTTCCCAATTCAATAAATCAGATAGTTTGTTGAAGGCTTCGGAATATGACATCATACCCTTCGGTTTCTGCATCTCAAACTCTTACCTTCATATGACATCATACCCTTTGGGTCTTCAGTTTGTCATAGCTTCATCTTCTTCTGAACCTGTAAAAAATGTTAACTTAGAAAAATGAGACAAGATTTTTCATTTGGTGACCAAAGCTCGACAATTTGATACTTACATATCTTTTAACATGCTTCTGAACAAGCTTTGCTTTGCAACTCCCACTTTATGCTTCATTTTCTTCTGAACTTCCAAGTGAACCAATAATAAAATGAAGATGAAGGTAAACCTTTTGTTTTGAATGTTTTATTGAATGAAAATGAAAAGAAAAGTCTGATCACTCGGTTCTCTCACATACAACCACATATGACTGCAAGGGAAAACAAAATCTTTTCTTTAAAGGTTTCAACGGTACACTATATTTCTCTTTTATCAGGTTATTCAAAAAGAAAAGAAAAGAAAATGTCAAAATGAAGAATATGGTACATGCATTAGTGTTACATATCTTGTTACAAGATACGCAATCAACATTGCAACCGGTCAACACACATAGACCATTCCTTTTATCCGGTACATAGCTGTTATTTCTCTCATGGGACTAGAAACGAAAATCAACTCAACTTTATCTACAACATGGTACCGTTTTACTGTTGCTGCAAGAGTCAAAAAGCAACTGTGAGTTGTCTCTCTCACATCCCTTTCTCCTTTTATACAGCCGGTCAACACTCTACAACCTTTCTCTATTTTTTCCGGTCATTGCAAAGATATGTGAATGAAAAGTACCACTCAACATGTGACACGTCAAAGACTATGCCGGATATCTCGCTGCACACTCTCCTTGGGCTGTCTCTCTTTCTTTTAGCCGGTCCTAAAGCAACCTTGCATAGTAATCTTTGTACCACATGCTTGATACGCTGCCCAAGTCGATTTCTCTCTCAACAGATTTGCATATCCAGAACAACCCGAGAGGGTGCTAGACCGAAAGGTAAGACAGTTGCAGAACAAGAAAATCAGCATGGTTAAAGTGCTTTGGCGACATCACAGAGGTTCCGACATGACGTGGGAGATCGAAAGCGAAATGAAGGAGAAATACCCTCAACTCTTTATATGATTCCGGGGACGGAATCTCTTGAAGGAGGGGAGAGTTTGTAACACCAAGATACTCTTTATATGTAAATATAATTAAAAGGGTAATTTGGTCATTTTACCTTAGAAGGGTAATTTGGTCTTTTGGACAGAAAAGGATTTGGTGTGTAATAATATTTTGAGTTTTGGACTTAAATGTTATTAAAACAGGTTTTTGTCATAAAATTTGATAAATATGGCAAAAGTTCAAGAAATGGCACTCCAGGGGTTAAATAGTAATTTATGGAGGTATAAATAGGAGAGAAGCTTCTCCACATGTGTAGAAGTTTGAGAAGATACGGGAGAGGGTTTTGGCTGAAATCTTTGGCAAGTTCTTGAAGAATTGAAGCTGAAATTGGAAGTGTTGCTTGGAGTTAGAAGTTTCAAGTATTTGGGGTAAGTTACTAAGTTTTAACCAAGCTTTTGGTTTGTGTTCTTCAAGCTTGGACTGAAAACTGTAATTTCAGCCATGATCCAAGTAATGTTTACATAATTTCTGGGCTTCAAACATGTTTATATGATAAGAACATGTATTTGGAACCAAGGATTTTGATGATTTGGTGTTTTGGGCTTCAAACATGTTCATAAAACCTTGTATAAATGGAAGGTTTTAGTCTTGAAATAAACCCAATATGATTAAGGACTTAACAAGAGAAAATTGGACTTTATAGCATAAAAATCGGACTTACTGGTCTGTTTCTGTAGCAATCGCGACGCGACCAGGAGGTGGATCGCGACGCGTGGTCGAGGCAGAAAGAAATTTGCTTCCTGTTAATATTTTAAGCAATTTCCAAGTATGATTTTGATGCTAGGCTTGTCCTTTTGACCTAAAATTTTGAACATAGGTCTAATATGGTGTGAAACTTCATGGAAAATTATTAAAATGAGAATATGACCTCCCGAAAGTACTGTAGTAGAATACGCGTATTTCGGGAAGTGTATTAAATTTTTATAACGATGATTATTATCTGAAAATGATTGGAAATGGTGTTATATTAGACTCTTATGGATTAGAGTCACTTGAAATGTTAAATTAACCTATAATCATTGTGAAAATGAATCAATATATAGGTACGGGACAAAATCTTGTGGAATACATAGAAAGACAAGAAATAACCAACGCTAGTAGTAGCAAGCATCAAGGTGAGTAATCTTAACTATATCTAGTATGATATATGATGCTTACAATGGCACTACTTGAAGTAGTTGATTATGAGACGATGGTTGATTACTCAAATGTCATGAAGACATAATATGGAATTGAGAATCCAAATGGTGCAGCGTTACGTCTATGATATTAAATCTTGAATCTAAATGGTCCGGTCTTATGACCATGATATCGGGTTATTGAACCCAATTGGTGCGGCCTTTGGGCTATGAAATAAATGATGAAACTGTTTGGTGCGGCCTTAAGGCTATGACTTGAATATTGAAAATGTTTTGGTGCGGCTTATATTGCCATGACATATGGTGCGGTCAATTATGACTATGAATTATGGGACAGAAATTGTTATGAGAGTTTAAATGTTATTATTCTCTTATATATGTGAGATTATATGTATGATTACTCCTTGGGCTTTATAGCTCACAGTGTTTATTTCATATGTCCCTGCAGGTGAGCGTGACCCCACAAAGGGGAAAGACAAAGTCCGTGACTAGGGACTCAGTAATGTTGACGTAGCAGCTAGGCTTGAAGGATGTATAATACTAGTATATTGTAATCCTTGATACTCTTGTGCCTGTTGTATTAACTAATACCCCTTTGAATATGGTTTTGATTGTAAAATATATGTTTGAAAAAAAATTATGGGGTGTTTTGTTAATAAGTCGGGTGTTACACCGTAGGGATTTTGAATTCCTGGGGCCATGTGAGTTAATAAAACTGGTTGAGGAAAAGTTCCAAGGACCGGTTATACAGGAGAAGCGTAGAATCTACAAGAAAATGAGTAAGATCAGGCTGAAGAAGGGAGGAAAGTTTGGTGAACATTTCCTCAAAATGGAGGAATGCATGGAAGAACTATACCAGATTGGTCACCCCACGAATCATGAGACAAGCTTAAACTGTTTGCTTTCCTCTCTGACCAAAGAGTATGAACCGTTCATACAAATCTATGAAGAAAGGGAAGATCACAAGACCTTCAGGGAAATGTTTCCAATGTTGAGTTTCCAATGTTGACTCTCTATGAGTCATTCATGAAGAAGCATAGTTCTGGATTGGGTCCAGCTTGGAAGCACATCTTGTAGGTCCTGTAGCAATCCTAGATCTTCACACAGTATCAATCAAATCAAACAAACACAAGTATAATCTTTCAATGCACTCGATTTATTAGAACAATCGACTAGTACATAAGAACACGGTTGCTTGAGCAATACGAAAATCTCTATGCTAGAATAAGGCTCCAAAACAACTAACTCTATAAATGAAGACTAAGCCTTATATATATACCTATGCTACTCGAACTGAAAACCTAAGCCCACAGACCAAGTCCAACTGAAAACCTCATCTCAGCCTAACCGAAAACTTCTGGTTTTTGGTCATCATGACCGAGATCCAGGAGGATTTCGGTCCTGGACCAAAATCGTCCATCAGGCTTCTTTTTTGACTTCCTTTTAGCCCAGAAACTCTTAGAAATGATCCAGTTAAATGCAAAGCTTAAACCAAACATAAATATGGTCCAACAATCTCCCCCTTGGTTTAATGCTTTCATTTTTCTTCGAGCTTCGTCTTGATCTTGGCCTTGATTGTGTACTGCAGACAAAATCCAACAAACTCCCTCTTAACGAATGATGGGAGACAGATATTAGAGGAATTCAGCTCCTTTGCAGAAACAATTTCATCTTCGGCATGGACTTGACTTTGAAAGATCATTGGGCAGTCAGGCTTCAGAGCATGTCTTAAATCAGTACATCCAGCTATTGATTTGACATTGACTTTGACTTTTACTGGAGTCTGACTCTTCATCTCTTCTTGATCACATACAGGTGTAGATGTTGTTAGGACATATTTTAGTTGGTTTAATCTTTGCATTTTATAGGGTTTAAATTGTAAAAATATATAAATTAACAACTGTTTTGGGTTTCTCGGTTGGGACCGAGAAACCCCCTGGGTTGTTCAGTCTGGCCATATTTTTGGGTCCATGTGGGTGTGGTTGGTCGGTCCATAGGCGTGGGGTATTTATAGGTGTCGAGCATTCCCTTGTAAAGGGTTGGTCATTGTGTTGTTTTGGAGCTCTAGCATTCATAGAATTTCCTTGTAAAGCTCAAGCAACTAGCCTTATGTACTAGTTTGTTTTTGAGTTTTTGTTATCAATCTCCTTCTACCTTTGCTTGGATTTGAAGATTTGAAGATTTTGGGATTGATTTTGGGCGATTTTGATCTGTTTTTGATTAATTTGGACTGTTTTTTAGCGTTTTTTATTCAATTTTGATCGAATTCTGTGATTTTGTTCTTGGTGTTCTTGGTGTTTTTGGTTGATCTTCATCCAAAATCATCAAAAATTACTGTTTTGATCCAAAAACGTGAATTACGGATCTGTTGCGAGATCTAGATCTTAGAATTCATTGCTCGGTCACGCTCCCATTTGTTGTTCGGCGGCGCTAGGTTTATTTGGAGTTGCTCGGTCCATCAAGTGGTTACTCGGTTGGCCCAAAGAGTGGTTCAGTGCATTAGGTTTTTGGTGCTGTTCGGTGGTTGATCGGTCAAATCCATTGATCAATCAGACTTGTTATTCGGTCCGCTTCAAGTTACTTGGTTCCATTAGTCACTCGGTCAACCTGCTATTGTTCGGTATTTGGTCAGTTGTTCAGTGTTCCTGATTGCTCGGTTCTATTGGTTGATCGGTCAGGTGTTGCTCAGTTGTTTTTGTTGCTCGGTTAGCTTAGTTTCTCGGTCAAGTCTTTGCTCGGTTTTTGATTACTCGGTGCTTTTAACTTGTGGTTTGGTCCAATCAAATTTAAATTTCGTGACTTAAATTTTAAAAGTAATTTTCTAGACTCGCTCAATGGGTTCCTCAATGGATTCTTGTATCGACAATCTCGACAATGTTATGGGAACCGGTACACGTATTCCCCGATTGACAAAAGCTGAAGGTTTCGGTGAATGGAAATATCGGTTTGAACAATTTATCAAAATGAAAGACGTCAGATTGTGGAGAAGTTTCTTACGACCACCCATCAAAATTACCGTAACTAGAGATGGCGTCGTTATGGACAAACCGTTTGATGAATATTCTGATCTGGATTTCGAAAAGGTGGAATTAGATCATAAAGCTCTTGCAACTCTATCTATGGCATTGTCACCCGAAATTGCTCAGGCCTTCTGTGAATACAAGACTGCAAAAACTTTATGGGAGGCTTTGATTGACGTGTATGAGGGAAATGAAGACATGAAGCAAAGTATGCAATATATGCTTCGCCAAAGATTTAACTTGCTCAATCACATACTTGGTGAATCTCTTAAAGCACAATTGCAGCATTTCATCACATTGAACACAGAGTTATCTACTAATGGAATTCATTTTCCTAAGATTGATGTTAACAAAAAACTGTTGAACGCTCTTCCTAGAAGCTGGGATGTTAATGTGGCTGTCATCAAAAAGACTAAGGATTTGTCTAAACTCTCTCTCTCTCTCTCTCTCTGAGATAATGGCTGTCATCAAATCTATGGACATGGATGACAAAAAGAGAGAGATGAATCATGTGAGCTCATATCAGTCTGCAAATGTTGTTCTGCAAACAATACTTTTTCAGTTCAAGATACTGGCCATGCTCCTTCTCATGTTCAAGTCAAGTCTCAGCCTGCATCTATCCAAGTTGCACCCCATGCTTCACCTGTTCCTGCTCCTGCTGCTAAGACACCAGTTCCTGCTCAACCTCTTCCTAAGGGTGCTAAAGAAAATCTAGGCATGATGGCTGGTCTCCTGAATTGTTACAACAAACTTATGGCTGGTGAATTGTTTCATGCAATGACTGCAGGAGATCTTGACCAAATTAATCCTGATGACCGAGAGAAAATGGATATTTCTTGTCACATCGCTATGGCTGTTCATAGGGCCAAGAAATTTACCCAAAGGACTGGGAGGAACAATTGGGCTAATAATACTGGTGACAGGAAGATGAGTCTAAGCAAAGCTAATCTCAAATGTTTAAACTGCAACGAGCTTGGTCATTTTGCTCGTGAATGCACCAAACCCAGAGATGAAAATGCTGATAGAACATTGGTGCCTGTTGGAACAAATCATGATGCTGCTCAACCTCAGAACACAGAGAGGGAAATGGTGGTCCAGCAGTTTAGTTGGGAGGATCAGCTGCAAGAACTGAATTTGAATGGAGAAGGCAGAGCTCATCTGACTCAAATTGAAGGAGAAATGGACGTGGATGCAGCAGAAGGAGAGATGATGGACCTACAGTTCACTTTCATGGTCTCTACCACCCCAGCTGAAAAATGAGGTTAGTAAAGTTTCTTGCTCTTCTGAATCTTGCATTAAAATAGTTGCTAAATACCGTGAGTTGAATGAAAACCTTGTGAGAGAAGTTTTTGAACTTGAAAACCTTGTCCATAAACATAAAAAGAAATTGAGGCCTTTACAATAAAAATTAGATGCCAAAACATCAGATTACCTTAAAATTCAGGATGAACTCACAATAAAAAATTGTCACCTTAAGTTTGCAAAGGAGGATATTGCTTCTTTAACTGCTGAACTTGATGCATTGAAATCAAAATTTCAAAACGCTGAATCTAACTTTAAAAAGGTTTATGTATCAAGTGAGACAGTTGAATCTATAACAGAACATCAATGCAAATGGTTTAATAAACAAGGTGAAGGCATTAGATATAGTGTCGTACCCCCTCCATATAATAACAGTTTTTCTCCGTCCTTGGATGTTGAAGAATCAGAAGAATGTTTCTTGTCAAATTACATTCAAAAAGGAACATCTGGCACCGGTGAGAATTCTGAAATGAAATCTACTGATGTTTCTATCTCATGTGCAGATAAATTAAAATTAAAGATTGAGGAAGTTGAAGATTCGCCTGCTTTTATTTCTGATAAAATTTTTTTGAAGACTGATTCTGTTAATTTTTGTGATGATGTTAAATTTGACTCTAAGACTCCTGTTATTTCTAAAACTTTGTGTGATGTTGATTTGAAAAATGCTAGGAAGAATTAATTGATAAATGTGACATGAGCTTTGAATCTGTTCGCATTTGGTCAAAAGCCAAACGTTTAAAACCAAATTTACAATGGGTTTCCAAAGGCAGTGTTAAAACATTTTCAAATGTCTCACCATTAATTGATAAATGTGACATGAGCTTTGATTCTATTAGATGTATTGATAGTGAAGGTAAACCCAGTTTCCAAATGGACTGGGTACCTAAATCTAATTGATCCCGCGACATGTGTAGGTACGGTTACGAAGGAATATCAGCAGACCTTGGTATGTTGATAGTGGCTGTTCCAGGCACATGACAGGCGACATGTCCCAATTGCACAATGTTTAAAATTTTAATGGGGGATGTGTTTGCTTTGCAGGAGGTAAAAAAGGGATGATCACACAGAGAGGGACGGTGTCAAATGGTGTGTTGAAATTCGAGAATGTAACTTTTGTACCTGAACTCAAGCACAGTCTGTTGAGTGTTTCTCAAGTTTGTGACAAGGGTTTTTCAACTCACTTTAACAAGAAGGAATGTCTGATTCTCAAGCCCGATGTTGTCATTCCATAGGAGTGGATTCTTGTTAGATCAGAAAGGAAGAATAATGCCTATATCATTTACATGAATCATAACACTCCGAAAAATGTCACCTGCTTATTCTCAAGGGCTGCAGAACAAAGCGCCATGCTATGGCATAAACTTCTCGGTCATGCCAACGCAAAGAACCTAAATCGTCCCACGAAGAACAATATGGCTTAAGGACTTCCGATCAAGGACTTCATCACCTTTGAGAAATGTGTTGCCCGTGCCCAAGGCAAACATCATCGGAAGCCACACAAGCCCAAACCGATAAATTCTATTGACTCGCTGCTTCAATTGATTCATGTGGATCTTTTTGGCCGGGTTAACATTCTCAGTCTTAACCGTAGCTCTTATTGTTTAGTTATTATAGATTATTACTCATGTATTATCTTGGTTTTCTTCTTAAAGAACAAAAGTGAAACTGTAGAGCTGGTCATTAGATTCATAAAACTTATCGAAAATCTAACGAATCAGAAGCTGAAGGCTCTACGATGCGACAATGGAACGGAATTCAAGAATGCATTTTTGAATAAATTTTGTGCAGATAAAGGTATCCTGCGTGAATTTAGTGTTGCTCGTACACCGCAACAAAATGGTGTTGCTGAGCACCGGAATAAAACTCTCATTGATGCTGCACGTACCATGCTGTACGATTCAAAACTGCCGGTGTTTTCTGGGCTGAAGTGATCAACACGGCCTGTTATGTTTAGAATCGGGTCATCATCAACAAACCTCAAATGAAAACACCTTACGAGATTCTCTATGGTCGCAAACCAAATGTATCTCACCTTCGTACTTTTGGCTGTCCTTGCACTCTACTTCATCTTGAAGTTTTCCGAAATTCAACTCTAAGGCGGATGACTGCTACTTCGTTAGATATGCAAGTAAAACTGATATCGAGTGTACAACAAGACGACAAAGCAGATCGTGGAATCATATGATGTGCGCTGGCTAGAAGAGAATCCAACTGATGCCCGTGTTGGACCTGACTGGCTGTTTGATTATGATAATCTGTTTAAACCATTCTATATGTTTTCCGATGTTGTTTCAGGCACACAGCCAAGCACCAGTGGAGTCAACATAGATGATGATGAAGAAATCATTCCTGATATCATCACTCCGTCAGTCATTCTTGAAGATCCTATTCCTAATGACGGTGCATCTCCTAATTCTATAACTATCTCTGAAGATGCTCCTGTAGCCTCATCCCAAGTTGTTGGCGATACTCCAGTTGCTGATCAATCAACTGCTCCCGAAGGTGTTACTCTCTCTGCGTCTATTGATCAATTTGATTCTACTCTCATGGATTCTCTCTTTCTAAAAACAATCCCTGAAGAGTACATTACAAGCACTTCTCACGAATTCATAGATTCTGATAGAGGTCCTTCAGGCATAGACAGAGTGGAGAATATAACCAACCTTCCGGTCTCTACTGCTACGCACCAATATGTTGTTCCTTCAAGAATACAACGGGACCATCCTCTTGATAAATTATTGGCCCTTTGGATGATGGTGTTCTCACCAGAAGCCAAAGTGGTTAAGTCAACAAGTGTCTCCATTCGTGCTTCATTTCACAAATTGAGCCGAAGAACGTAGAGATGGCACTCAATGAACCAAGTTGGGTGGATGCCATGCATGAAGAGCTGAACCAGTTTGAGAAGTTGGGTGGTTCGCGGTTTTTGCCAGATCGAAGGACTTGATTACATGGAAGTTTATGCTCCTGTTGCTCGACTTGAAGCGATTCGGATTTTCCTTGCCTTGCTTCATACATGAACTTTACCGTCTACCAGATGGACGTCAAGACTGCTTTCTTGTACGGGGAAGTGAAAGAAGAAATCTATGTTGATCAACCTCCTGGTTTTGTCAACTCAAAATTTCCGAATCACGTCTACAAGCTTGATAAGGCTCTTTACGGTCTTCATCAAGCCCCTCGTGCTTGGTAAGCTACTCTGACGGAACATCTGTTGCAGCACGGTTACACTAGAGGCACCATTGACTAGACATTATTTATCAAGCGCCAACGTGATGATCAAATCGTTGTTTAAATCTATATGGATGACATCATCTTTGGTTCTACAAGTGATGCTCTGTGCAAGGAGTTTGAGTTGGCGATGAAGAAAAGATTTGAGATGAGTTCATTGGGAGAGATGACGATGTTTCTTGGGTTGAAAGTGAAGCAAAGCTCAATAGGTATTCTGATTCATTAAGCTAAGTATGTGGAGGATATTCTTGCTAAATTCAGATTCAAGGATGCGAAAGAGGCTAACACTCCAATGGCTGAGCGAGCTCTACTATCTGCAGACTCAGATGACAAATCAGTGGATCAGATGTATTATCGTTCGATGATTGGTTCACTGATGTACCTGACTACTATTTGACCGGACATCATTTTTGTAGTCTGCCAGTGCGCTCGCTATCAGGCTAATCCTAAACCTTCTCATCTTGATGTTGTCAAGCGGATCTTTAGATACCTTAAGGGTAGACCAAAATTTGGTCTCTGGTATCCAAAGAACCGTGAATTTGATCTTTACGCTTTTTCAGATAGAAACTATGGAGGGTGTGAGATTGACAGAAAGTCCACCAGTGCTGGATGTCAGTTTCTAGGAGACCGTTTGATTTCTTACCAATGCAGAAAGAAACAGACCGTGTCAACTTCCACAGCTGAAGCTGAGTATGTTGCTGCCTTAGCCTGTTGTTCTCAAGTCATTTGGATGCAGCATCAACTCCTTGATTACGATATAAATTTTATTGATACTCCTATCTTTTGCAACAATGAAGCAACTATCCAAATCGTGAAAAACCCGGTCCAACATTCTAAGACTAAGCACATTGATATAAAAATTCATTTTATCCGAGATTGCTACAAACGAAAATTGATTCATTTGGATAAAGTTCACACAGATAATAATGTGGCGGACTTATTCACTAAACCAGTTGCAAAAGCTCGTTTCAATGTGCTGGTTGAGATGTTGAAAATGATACGTTTCACTGATTGTTAAATCAGTTCTGTAAATATTTTTTTGTTTTTTTAGTTAAATTTGTACATGGTTTTTACTTCCGCACTTCTTCCCAGGCACAAATTTAGGGGGAGAAGAAAAACAAAAACAAAAAATTGAAAAACTTTAAAAATACAAAAATATTTTTTTATAAATTTCATATCTTTCCTTCCCGAAATTCCAAAAATATGTTTTACTTTCATATTTTCTACAATTGGTATCAAGAAAAGCAAACAAAAAATTCAAAACTTAAGTGTTTATGATCCTCATTGGTACACCCCAATGAGTGTGAAACACTGACAACCATTTCTTAACCAATCTAAGGTTTTTCTTGAGTAACACCAACTTCTAGACACTTTGAAAGAAACCATTCAAAGTCTAGAGTTAAAAAGTCTGTGCCAATGGTTAGACTACATACCGTAGTCTATCACACACACCAATCCATTCTTAACCATCTTTACAATTTCTGGTGCAAGAAATAGACGACTTATCACTTTAAACCAAGTGATAATGAGATTTCGACACTCTATGCCAGTGATCTCTGCTACAACCTCAGTAGTAGATATGAGGCATCAACAACCATTCTCACCTAATAAAGCTTCTTAATCAAGAGTTGGATGACTCAGTGTAATAAACCATACACTGATGACAATTCGAAAGTCTAGCTGATGGGTATGTCTAGTAACCAAGACATATTACACGCTCATACCACTCTTGAACCCATACCTTCTTCTAAACAAATGTTCGTGATTCAATGTGATATTACCTCACATTGATGAAACATTGAAACTCTGGGTCAGTGATCGTTGTTGTTCACCACAATAGCTGTGAGACCCCAACAACCTTACCTGATTCAAAATTGGCACTAGGATGGTACACTCCATAGAGTTTGGATACCATTGATGTAATACCGTAACTTTAAATTACAGTAAAGTTGAGTTAATTATAATATAATTGAGATTAAATAAGTTAAAATATGAGATAAGGAGTATAAAAACCTATCTAAGAAAAGTAGGATGCTAAAAAGGGTAAAAGAAACAACTTAAGTTCTTGAAAAGTCCAATCGGGTCGAGTTTTATGACACGGGTCAAGTTGGGCTAACATGAAAAATGGAAAAATAGCAACCCGGGTCGTGTTAGGGAACCTGGGTGGTGTTCGACAAAAAAAATCGGGTCGGGTCGAATAACCCGGTCCGTGCTGCGCCTGGTCTGAAGCGAGAATTTGCGTATCAAAACCCGGGTCGTGTTCGACAAAAACCCAGGTCGGGTTAGAGAAATCCGGACCGTGTGGAGCATTAGACTGAAAAATGGAAGATTGCGTAACAAAACCCGGGGCGGGTTTGACAGCCCGGGTCAGGTTGCGGGTGCAGGGCATTTTAAGGTGCAAATTTCCATTCATTTGGGATAAAACCCATTTCGAGCCAAACCCTCTCCAAACCCTAGAAATCGATTTCTAAGCCTTCTAAGTCGAGATTTAAGCCTAATATTCACGAATTGAAGCAAGGGATTCATACTTGGAGTTTGAAAGGTAATCCTCTTCGATTTTGATTTCGTTTCAACTGTTAGATGGTTTGATTTGAGGTAGTTTTATGTGGTCTCGATGAACCACCTATGAATTGGTGATACTAGAGTAAAATTTTTTAGATTAGTAGGTATGCAAAGGGTTTAATCTTAGACCCGAGTTAGTAATATGCTTGTTGTTGTGTTTTTGATTTTGAATGGGTCAAAATGTGAAGTTAGGAGTTATAACTAGAGTGTTATTATTGTTGATTGATTATAACTTCACTATACAATGCAAATTCTGGATTTTGTTGATATTAAATTGTGAATGAGGTTATCAAGAGACTTGAGTATTGAAATTTAGCTATGTGTTACAGCTAAAGCTCAACAGGATCAAGCACGAGGTTCTGGAGTTCCATGTGTCGATTCAACCTCAGGTGAGTAGTTATTGTTAAATGAATTACATATTATTGAGATATTGTTGCAAATCAAAGATATACCATATTAGAGTGATTGAGAATTTGAATTAATGAGTAGTAGTGTTTGAGATACACTAAAGGCTGAGATGGTCAATTGAGATCAGTTGAATAAGGAGTTGGATTATACAGTCAAGTCATTCTCTAATTACTCACTGAGCTTTTGAAGCTCATAATTGTTTGTTATTGTTGTCTGTGTTAGGTTCTGGTAGTGCAGGTCATGGCAAACACATCATGGAGGGTTAGCTGGAATGGACTATGGACTTTGGAATGGACTTAGACTTTGGAATGGAACGAAGTTTGTTGTTTGAACTTTTAAATGTCCCTGTTTTTGTGTAAAACTTGTAATACTTGTTGTATATAATTTATAACTTAAACTAGGCTTTTGATGCAACTTTGTAACTAGTTACTCATCTTTTGGGTTTACATCAATATAATACTTGTGTTTGATTAATTCTTTTGGTGTATCCTAAGATTGAGAAACCGGGCATTACAATTGAACGTATCGCCAAGAGCCAAGTTGACTTGTCAACTTGTCAACTGCATTGAGATCTTTGATCAAGGATGTGCAGGGGCCAAAATCAAAATGGCCACGAGTAGTTCTCCAATACTCAAACAATCGCAGTGTGTTCCCCCAGGTTCACACAGATACTGCGAGAAGTCTCATTCTGAGCCAAGGATGAATCCTTGAACAACTGTGGTGAGAGTTTCTAAACTCCATGACCCACAGGATTTGCTGTCAATTAAACATATCGAGAATCGCTCGTCAAAAGCAACGTTCGAGAATTTTGACATGAAGTTGTTCCCGAAGAAGGTGAAGCTGAATTCCAAGTGGCAAGCTGTTGAATTCCTCCTCAACTAGTTTGTTACTACATCAATACCTGAAGTGATCAAGAGAAGAGATGACGAGTTAGACTCCAGTCAAAGTCAAAGTCAAATCAAAAGACAGGATGTACTGATTCAAGACACCTATTGAAACCTGAAGCCTAAAGTACTTCAAAGTCAAATCTGAAGACGACCTGTATCGAAGATGAAGTTGTCACTGCAAATGTGCTGAATGTTTATCAACATCTATACCTGTCAACTGCTGAGAGGGGATTTACCTGTTAAGGGGGAGATCATCTTGACTAGGGGGAGATTGTTGAAGATTTACTACAGTGTTCAACTGAAGCCTGAAAGAAGCTTGCTGAGTTAAAATGAAAGCATTAAACCAATGGGGAGATTGTTAGGACATATTTTAGTTGGTTTAATCTTTGCATTTTATAGGGTTTAAATTGTAAAAATATATAAATTAGCGGCTGTTTTGGGTTTCTCGGTTGGGACCAAGAAACCCCCTAGGTTGTTCGGACCGGCCATATTGTTCGTGTTGGATTAGGTGTCTAAGCCATGACTAATAATTAGTATTTACCTAATTAATAGTAGCATAGTCTATTTGGGTTGCCCTCATAACAGGAGGTTTGGTAGAAAGTTCAGTAGAGAGATAGATTGATTTATTATGTGATTAATAAATCAATAGGAATTAAATAAATAGTTTATTAATATATTAAAGTGATAATGTATTAATTAAAAACTATATTAATTAAGTAGAAATTAATCTGGAATTAATTGGAATTAATTTGGTGATTAATTTAATTAATTGAAAGTGTAGGGACTAGAATTATAATTCAATAGTTGAGTAACTGACAATTATAGCAGCTAAATAAATCAGCAAAATATATATATATGGAAATATATATTTTCGATTTTAATATATAGGAGATAATTAGGTTTGAATTCTCAAGATAAAGGCTTATCTTAATTTGAATTAAAAATGCTTATCTCTAAAGGTTTATTTGCTTATCTACTGGAGGCTATTAATAGGGAGCCCCAGAGCCTAGAAACCTGCGCCATTTATTACCCTAATCTCTCTAGAATTCGTGACCTGCTCCTGCTCCCTGGGTGTGACTTCATTTGAGGCAAGACACTTGTGTTGCTTTGCTTCCAAGAAATCCTAAATGGTTAGTTTTTCTGATTTTATTCCTTTAGTTATTTTCTTGTGGCCTTTAGGAATTTATTATATGTTCAATTAGAAGAAAATATAGATCCTTATAGGTTGTATGTGAACTTAGGGTTTTTAGTTTATTGATTTGCATAAAACCTTTCAGTGGTATCAGAGCATTATGGTTGTTTTCTTGTTGAATTGCTATAATTGTTTTCCTAAAAATTAGGGTTTAAAGCTCATAAACCATAATATGGCTGAAATCGATTTAGGGTTAGGGTTTTGAAAACCCTAGCCCCTTCCCTCCTTATTTTGCTATTTTAACATTAGGTTTTTAGAAGGCTTTCCATTATTGGTAACTTTAATTATTTAAATGGATAACCTTAAACCCATTATTTGTTAATTTCGAAAATTAGAGGGTTTAAGATAGGTTTAAATTAATTTGATTAATTTGTGATACCTTTATGAATTTAATTAATTTAATTAATTGTTTAATTAAAAGATAAATAATGGTTTAATTTAATTTTAAATTTAATAGCTTTAAATTTCGAAAATTAAAAGATAAAACTAGGAATATTTTAAAAGTCTAAAATATTAGGATTTAATTAATTTAATTAATTGTTTAATTAAAAGATGAATTAAATCATTTAAAGCTTTAATTTAATTTTAAATTTAATAGTTTAAATTTCCAATAAATTAAAATATAAACCATGAACATTTTAAAAGGTTTTAAACATATCTTATCTATATTATAATTAAAAGTTAATATTATATGTATAAGATAACTGGTCAGTCAAATCAATAGTATGTCTCATTCACGAAGCTGGTCTATAAGGAGGGTATAAGGAATTTGCCTATAAAATAGCGGTTGAATGGGTGTCCTCTCTCACCCACCGCTCTCTTGATCAGTGGAGGGTCGTTAGTCGAACAGGTTTGATAGGACACCTTAATCTCATTAAAAGTATAATGTTATTAATGAAAGTACTAGAACAGTTTTATAAAATCCCAAATCTAGTTACGTTAGAAAAAATATGAATAGATGCTAACCCATGAAATTGCACATTACACTTTATGAAACATTAGTGGAGCGTGTGTGATTTACCGGCACACTAATAGGGGTTCATAAACAGTGGTAATGGGTTTCTCATGATTTATCATTGTTGATAGAGCGCGTGTGGTTAACCGGTACATCAATTAGAGATGATAAATGACATTGAGGTTACCGAGCCCATTTGCATGGTTATTCACATCCAGTTTGTGATCCTCGGAATCCCAGTCACAAACAGTGGAGCACATCCGATATTAAACATGCCATTGAACAATTCAAATGAATCTCAACAGATCTAGGAATTTCATAAGATGAAATTGATAAGTGTTTTATCTACCTTAATGACCATTATGTTGTGATTACGACATCTCTCTTCACACCATAGTTGGGGTATTTTGGATCCTTGCCTTATTAAATAACATATTGGGTAATTATTTAAAAGGATCAATCAAACTAATTTTTTTTGTTTCTTTTATAGATGTCAAGTGTCAATTCTCCTCCTTCTCCTCCTTCACCCACTTCTGAAAGCGTCAGAAAGCACCTGCCAAATATGGAAAGGCTGACTGGCCTGAACTGTAAGGAATGGCTTCGCAGTTGGAGACTGGTTCTCGCTATTACTGGCAAGCTACAACTCATTAAGTATCCAATCCCGGTTTCACCAGAATAAGTCATCATAAAAAGTCTTAATGATGAGCATAACTTCTCAGTTGATGAATCCGAAGAAATTCGTGACCTCATGCTATTGACCATTGACCCCAAGTTCCGTAGGGATTTTGAATCCCTGGGGCCGTATGAGTTAATGCAATCGGTTGAGGAAAAGTTCCAAAAGCCAATTGAAGAGGAACGAGCTAGGATCTTCAAGAGACTTGCAGAGTGGAAGCTGAAAGAGGGAAGTAGCATCGATTCACATGTTCTCCAGATTGAAGCATACATAGGCGAATTGTACAGACTTGGTTACTCCATGAGTCAGGAGATGAGTGTTGACATTCTACTCGCTTCGCTGAATTGTAGGTACGATCTGTTCATTCAGACGTATAGAAAGGAAGGCCAGAAAAAGACTTTTATGGAAATGCGTCCACTGTTGACTTTATACAAGTCTCTTTTGGACAGGCATAGCTCCAATGGGTCAACTACTTCTGGATTGAGTCCAGTGAAGAGACACAGCAAGAAACGATCCAGATCATCTGGACATGTCTCAAACTAGGAATCCATAGGATCGGATACAGTCACGGAAATATTGGAAGACGCTCCAAGGTCAAAATCTTTTGAAAGCTCAGGTACATCTAAAAACCTCAAAACTCCTGATACATAATTCCTTGATGCATGATGTGATAGTCACATTTTGGTTTGTATGCAGGGAATCAGTAGGGTACGGGACTTTGGCGCATAGGAGCACATTTGGATTGAATCTCCAGCTCATGCAGTTTTGAAGTTTAGTTAGATATTACAATCTTGTTATTAGCTTATTAGATACAAGCGACATTGTTTGTCATATAGTACATTGTTCAAGGATGTTTTCGGTTTTATAAAATTTTAATTTTCTTTTAATACATGTTTATTTAATTTATCCTTGAAATGTTGTATGAGTGTGTTAATTGCATGAATAGTAATGACTTGAGATGCATCCAAAGTGTTTGGATTCATGAATTGTGTTTTCTATGACTGTTAAAAGAAATTTTATAAGGATCAATTCAACCAAAGGTCCAGTTGGACAGGACTTTGGAATCATTTGACTTAGAGTCACATGATAAATTGAGTTCTTAATAAAACATGTGTGGCAAGAAATGAATCACCCAAAGATCCAGAGGATAGAATTTTGGAATCAGTTGACTTAGAGTCAAATGATGATTGCAAGTCTTGAACAAAATTAAAAAAGTCATAAATTTACATAGAGATGTAAAAGACGTCAAGATCATGAGAAACAGACACATCAATTGATGTGTATTGCTTGAATCTGCAAATACAACACAATTGGTTATACTTCACAATATTTGTCAATCAGTATGACGAACATGGCTTCACTTATCAGAATAAGTGATTGAATTGAAACCTTGAACAATTCAAGGACTTCAAAGGAAGTATGAGATCCACAGAACCTGAGTGACATCATAAACTGAGAAATGCTTCACAGTTTATTCTCTTCCAAGAACATTAATGGTTATAATGTGTCTCAGGGAAGATAATGGAGCTTTAATCGAAATAGTTCAATCCTCGATGCATGAGATACATCGTTAATTAGTTTCCGATGAACTAAACACCAATCAGACCATAGAAACCTATTCGGACCACATCTTAGACTAAGTAGGTTTTGCAGACAATGTCTGAAGTGTAAAGCTGGGATCGTCCCACTTGTACATACAAAGTCCAGGGTCATGTAGCGTTCGTTCGAACCTCATGACTAGCCTGTACCTGATCAGCATTGTCGTTTCAATGGTTATACCGACTGTTACTGTGAAAGAAAAGTTCTTTTGGAAAGGACTCTTATTCTCAGAAAATAGTGGGAGTCAAGACATTCCTGAATGAGTTCAGGATTAGCCAAGTGAAAGAACCTTTAGTCATCACTAGGCTTGGAGCAGAAATTAGATTTCTGTTTTTACAACTAACATAATCTCCTCTTGACCAGTAGTATTGATCACCACCATAAGTAGTTATGATCAGGGTGACATACCGATAGGTGGTAAAATACTATAGTTGGTACGGATTTACAATCCGACTACTTGGAAGCATTGGTGAGCCCGGTTGCTGCCAAACAAGAGAACCTTAGGGCGAGACACAGTCTATGTGAGAATTTGATTGATTATACACCTGGTCTAAAAACTAGTGGGAGTAACTGAATCATCAAAAGAAAGCAACATGGACAGATACATACCTTCAGCACATCTGGTTGAGTGAGATGATACTTAGAGTCAAGTAATTGATTTCGGGAGAAGCACTCTCAATAGAAGATGAAATCCGAAAAGATATCGCATGGCACATTGTGAATCGTTTGTTGTTGGGTAAAAAATATCGAAACAAATGACCCGGTATTTAATTTAATTATACGGCATAAATAATGACATGCTGATTCAGAAACGGACTATTACGCAGAAGCCCACGAGCCCATTCCAGCAATTTATCTTTCTGGGCTAGGGTTTTAGTTCATGTATTTTTACGTATATTTAGTATAAATACGTTTTTAATAGCCGTAATTAGTGAGACGAAAATACGGTTTAGGGTTTGAGTCGTTTTAGAGCTTATTCAAGTTGCTCATTACGTTTTGTAATTAGGAGCACTATCTTTGTACTCAAACCAGATTAATCAATCATTCGGCACCGTTACTATTCATATATTTTGTCGTTTATTGTTTGATTTTTCGGCACGGTTACTATTCATATCTTTTGTCGTTTATAAAAGTTATCTTTGAAAGTTAAATTATTTTGCGATTCGTTCTTTGCTTAGTTTTTATAATTATAATTGGAAATGGATTAGGGCTGGTAAATGTGAATATTAATATGATGTTTGTGTTTGAATTCACTAAGCTTTTGCTTACGGTTTCCTAAACATTTTTCAGGTGTTAAGATCAAGGAGGCTCAGGCTTGATTGGAGCACCGGGATTGCCACTAATAGCAGTTTTATTTATTTGGGACTATTTTTATAAAAGTTATCTTTGAAAGTTAAAATATTTTGCGAAAATTTTGGGGTGTTACAGTTGTGCCTTACTCCTTGCCGCATCGTGGCCTTCAAGTTCCCCAAAGTTCCTCGTGTGACCCCACACTTGCCTCGTACCACAAACAACTGCAATGATGATGATAAAATTCTCCTAATTACTCCTAAGAAACACTATACCTAACATATAAGGATGGGTTGCCTCCCAAAAAGCACTAAGTTTAACTTCTTCAGCCAGACATGGACTATCCTATTCTTCTTGCTCTTCCTGACTGATCCATTGTTATCGAGTAGCTAAAAGACCTTTGCTTCTCTCAGTCGTGCATCTGTTGATGCTTTCATTCCATCATTTCCATCATATCCAGTAATTGCACCTTGTCAACAGTCGACAGTGGATGTCCCTTTGTCTCCCATAAGATTTCTTCTTCAATTCCGCCTTCACCTTCTCGTGTCCATATCTTTCCTTTACCCTTTGCTCCTGGTGCCATAAGGGGTTGATTGTTTGAATACTAGTCATCATACCCTGATGGTAACAATATGGGGCACCCAAACATATTCAATCTCCGCTTCCTTGTTCCAAAGGAGATATCCAGATCTCCAGTCCTACAATCCATAACAGCCCCAGCTGTGGCTAGAAACGGGCGACCTAAAATAAGAGCGGGTGCATCTTTTAAGCTCTCATATTCCATCACCAAGAAATCAACGGGATAAAAGAAGTCACCGACTTTGACTATCACATTTGTAAGTTTGCCCCTAGAAACCTTGGTTGATTGATCTGCCAACTGAAGTACCGTTTTTGCTGGTTTAAGCTCCTTGTTCTTATACTTATCATATAAATACCCTGGCAAGACATTAACACTTGCTCCTAAGTCCAGCAATGTGTTCCTAATGACAACATCCCCTACCATGACAGTTATTAACGGTGAACCGGGGTCCCTCTCTTTCTTTGGCATTGTCCCCAACAGTGCCTCGCTTGCTTTAAAAGTTAATCTCACCATGTCTGGTGTAGGCGTTTTGGGTTTTTCACATATTTCCTGAAGAATCCTTGTATCTTTAGGCGTATTTTTCAGTTCATCCCATAAGGGTTGGTTTATCGATGGCCCAGTTGGCTTGCTAGACACCTCCTGCTTCTTCTTTTCTTTCTTATCCTTTCTCTTCTTAATACCAGCCACCACTGGCTGCTGTCCTTCTTGGACTTCCTTGTCCTCCTTAACTTAAGTATCCTTTTCAACTTGCGTATTCTCTTCACTCTTGTCTTTAACCTCGTCAGTCTTAGACTCTCATTCCTCTTCACTTTCACTTTCTCCTTCTCCCATCAGGGCCTCTTCAGTGACGGTCCTCTATTCGGCGTCGACGGCAATTACATGCTCTTTTCCAGCTCGTTGTGTATGATTTGGATTGATCTCTATATTACTAGGTAACTTGCCAGTGTCCCTTTTCATTTGGTCCTCAGCCATTTGAACTATTTGCCTCTCCATGTTGGCAATGGCCTTGGCATTTGCTTGGGTTTGTTGTTGACTGGCGTTGAACAAATCATGCATCTTAACAATCATTTTCTCTTGACTTTCTGGGCCGTTGTTACTAGAATTGGTTGGCCCCTGATTGCTGTTGTTGTTCCTATTAGAACCACTGTTGTTCCCTGGCTGAGATTGTTTGGGTTGGCTGGAAGGCTACCCGTGATAATTATTCTATCTGTATGCTTGATTATTGTTGTTGTTGTTGGGCCTATAAGATCGTCCATTATTGTACTGTCCTTGAGCCTGCCCGTAGACCTGTTTAACTTCCTGGGCCCTTTGCCCCTGCTGTGGTGGAGGTTGTTGTGGCTGTAACTGATGTTGGGTCTATGGTGGCATGGTTTGAAAAACAGGTTGTGGTTTAAAGAATGGTTGTTGGTATTGTAAAGGTTGTGATGGAAAAGGTTGAGAAGTAACTGGGTGAGAAATGGTTGTTTGCTGTCGTGGCGGTGGGTTCCCATCACGGGTCGGTGCTCCCCAAACCAACACAGTAGAGAAAGGGTATGTGGTTTGTTGTCCTAAAGGTGGAACTGAAGGCGGAGTGCATGATGGTACCGATGCAGGGGCTGAAACCGCACCACCACTAGCACTGGTGCTACCGATGTGAAATTCCGATACTGGGGGTATAAATGGAGCTTCCCCCGATACCTCGCTCGAAGGCTCATTGGTAATATCCTCAATTGTAACACTACTGGGACTCATACTAACTAAATGCCTACGTACACGGTTATTGTGCGCGGTTCGCTTGATTTCAGAGTCAAAAAGCAAGGGTGATGATTGCCCACCCCGACGGGTACGCACGCACTAATGCAAAACACCTGCCAAAACAAAACCAAAACTACTAATCAAATCAAATTACTAAATCCGAAAATCAAAAACTAACTCCCTACAGACCATCCTATTGTAAGCTCACAACTCCCCGGCATCGGCTGCAAAATTTGACACGCCTAGGTAGTCGTGCGGTCAAAAATAAGAAAATAAACCTCACTCTCACTAGTACAGTGGTAGTCAGGGTAGATCCACAGGAGTTCGTGGTCAAGACAAGACGGTAGCTTACCAACTGTAGTGTCACGCTACAGCCAGAGGGACTAACTTGCACTTTACCAAAAATAATCCAAAACACGAATCCAAATTCCAAACCAAACATAAACTAACTAGACCAAAGTCTAACCTAGATTCCTTACTGAAATCAGAAAGTATAATCAGAAATCAGAAACCATAAACACAATCTAAAAACATCCAAAGCATTCAAAGACAATTCAAAGGTAAAATGTGCAATAAACCATAAACCGAATGATTAAATGTATTAAACTTAGATCCAGAACATCCAAACAGTAACACACGAAAATAAATAGCCTAAACCTACTGCTACTGGCTGTCACTAACCAGAAACACCAAGTTACAAGCTAAGAACTACTAAACTAATATTGAAAATAGAATAAAAACATAAAAATACCACAATAGGCTACTGAAATCTTGAAAAGTGAGTCAAAGTCGTCGTAAGTCCACCTTAGGGTCTGATCTTCGCCTCCTGAATTCGACCTAAAAGCCTCTATTTATAATTGAAAAATTACGGACCCGCGACGCGCATATGGCTTTCCCGCGTCGCGCGTAGAGCCTTATCCATGTTTTCTCGCGATTTGAATTTCTTCCACTGCCTCAACTTTTGACGTGGCGCGTCGCGCTGGTCTCCATTCCCGCGGTGCGCGTATGCATTCGACTGATTTTTGACTTATCCTCAAAACTTCTCTATTTTTGCCTTCTTTTAGTCCCTGATTGTAACATTTCTTTGCAAACAAACACTAGCACAAAAAGTGAGAAATACCACAGTGTATATGATATAAAAACACCAAGAATAGGGCCTAACAACGACTAAAATACTTGATATTACTAGGCGTTGTCACTCATCATTAACAAGAGTGGTAGTGGGGTTGGTAGAAACCATGAAAGCAAACTGTAAATCCATCATCTGTTCTTCAGCTGCATCAACATCCATTTCCCCTTCAATCTGTGCAATGTGAGCTCTACCGTCTCCGTTCAGATTTAGATCCTGCAGCTAATTCTCTCACATGAACTGCTGAGCTACCATAGCTCTTTCGGTATTTTGAGGTTGAGGAGCAGCTTCACAATTTGTTCCAACTGGCACCATGGTTCTTTCAGTATTCTCCATTCTGGGTCTGGTGCATTCACGAGCAAAATGACCAGGCTCGTTGCAGTTGAAACACCGGAGATTTGCTTTGTTGAAAGCCACCTTCCTGTGTGTATTGTTATTGACCCAGTTGTTCTTGCCTGTCCTTTGAGTGAATTTCTTGGCCCTATAAACTGCCATAGCAATGTGCCAAGAAATGTCCATTTCTTCCAGATCATCAGGGTTGATTTGATCTACGTCTCCTACCGTCATAGGTTAAACCAGCTCGCCGGCAACAAGAGCATTATAACAGTTCAAAAGACCAGCCATCATGCCCAGATCCTCTTCAGATCCTTTTAAAAGAACTTGAGTAGGAGTTGCTATCTTGGCAGTAGAGACAGAAGCAGATGAATCTGGAGATGCCACTAGAGATGGAACTTGCTGAAATTGTGCTTCAGTAGTAGCTTGAGTAGGGAGAGCTCAGAATACACTGTTTGTTGAAGTTCCAATATTTTCAGACTAGTAAGAACTGACATGATTCATCTCTATCTGTTTATCGTCCATGTCACAAGATTTGATAACAGCCATAATTTCAGAAAGTGAGAGTCTAGCTAAATCCTTTGTTTTCTTTATAACCGCCATATGCATGTCCCAGCTTCTTGGGAGAGTTCAAAAGTTTCTTATTGACATCAATCCTTGGAAAACTAATTCCAGCAGTTGCTAACTCAGTGTTCAAAGTAATGAAGCTTTGTAACTGAGTTCAAGAGATTCTCCAAGCACATGGTTAAACAAGTTGAACCTTTGACGAAGCAAATCCTGCATACTTTGCTTCATGTCTTCATTTCCTTCATAGACATCCATTAAAGCTTCCGAAAGAGATTTTGCAGTCTTGTACTCATGGAAACCTTGAGCAATTTCAGGTGAAAGTGCCATTGAGAGAGTAGTAAGAGCTTTCTGGTCAAGTTCAACCTTTTCAAAATCTAGGTCAGAATATTCTTCAAAAGGCTTGTCAATCACAACATTATCTCTGGTCATAGTAATTCTGACAGGTGGACGTAAGTAACTTCTCCTCATTTTGACATCCTTCATCTTGATGTACTGTTCAAATATGTACTTCCATTCAGTGCAACCTTCAATCTTGATCAGCCGAGGAATACGACTAACCGTACCCATAACTGAGTCAAGATATGTGTTGACGTTTGAAATAGCAGGATCCATCGAAAATGAACTTTGAGAAACACCGAAAGTCAAACAACCGATAAACCGAAAACAGACAATCACACCGAAATGCTATCACCGAAATCCACACCGGACCGAAAACATGCACCGAAAAGCTTGAAAACGTTAAACAAGGATGAAAATGTTTGACCGAAATCCACTAAGGGCCGAAATCGGTGGAACCCTAAGGTGACACCGAAATCCACTAAATGGGCCTACTGAAATCCTCACTAACAGGCCGAAAACCCAATTAAAACCCTAACCGAAATCCTAACAACTTCCGCCGCCACCGAAAATGTTTGGAGCGTGACCGAAATCTTGTTTCAGATCTGAAATTCGCACCAACAGCTACAAAAACTCCATTTTTGGATAAAAACACCCTTTTGGGATGAAATTTCTTGAAGATGCCAAGAACGCCAACAACACCAAGAACAAAAACACCCCAACTTGATTAAAACAGTCCAAAACAATGCAAAGATCCATGATCCAAGCAAAGGAATGATGGGATTGATACCAAAATTCTCAAAAACACGAGGTTTTCAAGCTCTGATACCAAGGTCCCGTAACAATCCTAGATCTTCACACGGTATCAATCAAATCAAACAAACACAAGTATAATCCTTCAATGCACTCGATTTATTAGAACAATCGACTAGTACATAAGAACACAGTTGCTTGAGCAATACAAAAACCTCTATGCTAGAATAAGGCTCCATAACAACTAACTCTATAAATGAAGACTAAGCCTTATATATATACATATGCTACTTGGACCGAGAACCTAAGCCCACACACCAAGTCCAACTGAAAACCTCATCTCAGCCCAACCGAAAACTTTTGGTTTTCGGTCATCACGACCGAGATCCAGGAGGATTTCGGTCCTAGATCGAAATCATCCATCAGGCTCCTTTTTGACTTCCTTTTAGCCCAGAATCTCTTATAAATTATCCAGTTAAATGTAAAGCTTAAACCAAACATAAATATGGTCCAACATAACGGGAGTCCACCTGGATGAGTCTTGGGATGTCTTAAGTCAGGAATCCACGGGGAAAGGTATAGTCACAAGAAGATTAGAAGACACTCCAAGGCTAAACGGTTTGGCAACTTAGGTATATCTAAAAACTCAAATTCATAATCCTTAATTCCTTGATACAATATGTGATTGTCACATTTTCTTTATATGCAGGGTCTCAGTAGGACGCAGGACATTATCGCATGGGAGCACGTTTAGATTGGTTCTCTGACTCGTGCATTTTGGAGTTTAGTTAGATATTATTATTACTCGGTAGACAGTATGATATAGTTTTCACATAGCACATTGTTTAAGGATATTTTGATTTAATAAAAGCTATTTTCTTTAAAACATGATTGTTTAAATTATCCTTGAAATGATGTGTGAATATATCTTGATTGATAACTTGAATGTTGATACATCCAAAGTGTATTGGATTTAGAGGTTGTGTTTGTATGATTGTTAAAAATAAGTTTTATAAGAATCTCTTCAACCAAAGGTCCAATGGATGGGAGTTTGGAATCAATTGGCTTGGAGTCATTTGATGAAGTTAGTTCTTGATAAAATTGGTTACTACAAGAAATGAATCGACCAAGGATCCAATGGATAGGATCTTGGAATCATTTGACTTAGAGTTAAATGATGAACTCATATCTTGAACAATTAACAAAGTCATAAAATTTACAGAAGAATGTAAAATAAAATTTAGAGCAACGAACATAATGGTTATTGTGTACTGCTAAAATCAGCAAGTAAAACACAAATTAATTATACTTCATGATGTTTGCCATTTGGTATAACAAACATAACTTCACTTATCAGGATAAGTGATTAGTTGAAATCTTGAACTGTTCAAGGTTTTCAAAGGAAGCATAAGATCAACAAAACCTGAGTAAAACACAACTGAGAAATTTTTTCACAATTCATCTTCTTCCAGAACATTATATGGTCATAATGTGTATTAGGGAAGATTAAGCATTGATCAGAACAGTTCAAACCTTGCTGTATTAGATACACTTCCAATAAGCTTTCGTAAGTTAAACGTTCAACTAGTCAGTCCATAAAACCATATTCTAACCACATCTTAGACTAAGTAAGTTGCACAAACACCATTTGAAGTGTAAAGTCGGGTTTACCCTACATGTACACAGAAAGGTTTTGGGTCATGGAACGTTCGTCCGAACCTCATAGCATGACTGAACCTGATCAGCAGTGTCATTTCATTGGCCATCCCGCCTGTACCTGTGAATGTTCAGTCCTTTTGGAAAGAACTCACATTCTAAGGAAACAGTAGGAGGTGGAGTAATCCTGAAGGAGTTCAAGGATTAGCCAAGTGAAAGAACCTTTAGTCTTCACTACGGTTGACCAGGAATCAAATTCTTGTTAAACCCGACATATTCTTCTCTTGCAAACCAGTAGTATTAGTCACCATCATAAGGAGTTATGATCTGGTTGACTTACTGGTTAGTGGAAAAACACTAAAGTTGGTCCAGATTAGCAATTATGCTACTTGGAAGCATTGGTGAGCCCGGTTGTCGCCAAATAATAGAATCTAAAGGCGAGATTCGATCTATAGGATGAATTGATTGATTTTACACCTGGCCTAAAACCAATGGGAGTAATTGAATCATCAAAAGAAACATCACTGATAGAAATGTACCTACATTCTAAGAAAGAATGGTTGAGTGATGCAACGCTCAAAGTAATATGATTGATTGTGAGTGAGATGCTCTCAACATAACCAAAACAAATATGAAAATATATTGTTTGCTATAACTACACTTCGTGAGTCATAACAGATTGGATAATCTGAACCGCTTTCCTTAAATGGAAAAACCCAAGGGGTTACGTGTAAGATGCAACCAAATTGGTTTAGAATATGCCAATACAAAAGGTACACAGTCCCAAAGATTGTTCGGAAGGACACCTCGTCAGAAAGGATCTTCGGATTCGTAAAATATGCCAACACCTTGGATTTTGTGAATGGTACGTAGGATTCCTATGATTATGTCGAAAGGTTTGGACTCCTGAATTCTCAAGACATACCAAGGGGTTGGATTTTGTGAATAGTCTGGGAAAAGTTCCATAACTATGTCAAAGCTAGTGGGAGTACTATTATCATCTACCTTTCCATATAGGAAACATCTCTGATCATTACAACGTGTAATAATAAGAGATAATTCACTATGAAAGATATGAAGGAGTTACAACATACTCAAGTGGTTACCAGCATCCATTAGATAGATATAATCGTCAGTATTGACCCTGCCAGTCGAAACATGGTCTTGATAAGATTCAAGATACAAAGACTATAAAAAGGAGTTTTCTGAAAGACATGACACAAAGAATAAGGGGTAATCCTTATATTCTGAAGGGGTTCAAAATAGAATAAATCGGATTCAATGAGTTGCCGCAAATTGAGTCGATCATATGTGTCATGAACTCATCCTGATAACTTGATGCTTAGAGCATTGTAAGTTGGATTTAGGACGCCATCTGGTTGTGGATACTGAACTGGAAAGTTAATCACACATGAGAAATCAATGTGCGATATAATATTTTGAAATGAGTTTCAGATCTGTAATTATTGACATTGATATATGACACTAAGAGACTTCATGGTTGAAAAGTTTCGTTGGGATATTGATCGAGCGCGTGTGGTTCAGCGGCACATCATTATCACCTTGAAATCTTCCAGACAGCAAAGGGTGCAGTTACATGGACTAAAGATCCCTAGAACCATGAGAACTCACAGTACACAATGCCATTTTCGAAATGGTGTCAGGAGAGGAAAAGCAAGATGATACATTGAGAAATCATCGAAATGGTGTCCGATCGGATTGTCTGCAATGATGTGTATCAATGTAGGACATTGTGGATACATAGGAAGAGGAAAGGTCATTTTGGGTATAAAAGACATATAAATATCTAATTTGAAACTTTAATAGAAATCTAGAGACATATAACAGTATTATAATAAATCTTATATGGTGATTCCCTCGTGGAAACTTGGTAATAAATAGGAGTAGCTGCCTATCAGATTAGTGTTTCAATTTTCATGTTTCACTTCCCGAATAATTCGATTATTCAAAACATCCACAATCGTTCATACTTTCGGAAGTAAGTAGTGAACTAAGTGTAACGCCCCAATTTCAAAATTATGAAAATTCATTTATTACCAAGCTTCCAACAAAATCTTTATTCCAAAAAGTAAAACTGATCGACATATTTATTAAACCAACAGCGGAAACATTTGAAAATCATAACATAGTTCATTAAAATAAGTCTCTTGTATGCGATGCGCCGCCGTCAAGCCTTACCCTTTCTTTTGTCATTTGAAATACCTGAAATGTTAGAAAATCAACGGGTAAGCTTAAAGCTTATTGTGTCCACAAATTACCATACATGCCCACACATTAAACAACCCGTCCTCGAGAACGACCCGACCCTACCTGCCATACAACAGCTATGGGCGTCCATCATACAACAGCTATGGACATGGGGCGGTTCTACCTATCATACAACAGCTATGGATTCCCGGTTATGGCCCCGCCCATCATACAACACCTATGGGACAAGGCAATAGTCCAACTCGTCATACAACAGCTACGAGGGGACACGCATCACTATTGAGCCCAACAACAAATAACCACATATATAGAGCAAATCATATAACTGTAAATAACACAAAAGATGCCTAACATGCAACATCATATAGTAAGGTGAGGATACTCACCTGATTCGAAACCGCACAGATATACTCTAATATCCCCACTTAGCTCGTCCACACACCTATATCCCACATACACAACATGTCAAGCACTGACCAAACTCCTATAGACTTGCCTAAAGGTCAGACCCAACGTTTGGTAACCAACATTGATTGAAAATAAGCTTTTGGGTCAAACAGTCGCTCGCCGCGGCGTGGCTCATCTCCCCACGCGTCGCGGCTATCTTCGCATAGTTACGGGGGTTAGCCGAACCCGCGTCGCCGAGATAGCCTGTCCGCGCCGCGGACTCGTATTAATCAAAAGTCTTATTAGCCATTAATCGGTTCAGTTATCGGCAAGGGTTTCACTCTATACCCTTCCTGGGATCTAAAACTACCCTAAGGTCACTTCCTTATGGACATGCAAGTCCATGCATGTCCTTGGTCCAAACCCTAAGTGTTACAAGTCATCTAAGACTACTAACCAAGGGATAACACTATAATACGGGATAAAATGCAATATCAGAAAGGTAGATCCTCTTACCTTGCTTCTGGAAAATGGAGGAATGCACACGATCGGCTACAAGCCTTTCCCCACGTTGTATCTCCTTCTTCCAATCTCTCAGAACCTTCGAAGCCTTGGAACCGAAGAGCCTCTGCTGAAACAAGTCGACTCTACTCCAGAAAACTTCCAAAAACACGAACCCTAGGGATGGGACCCTTTATATAGGTGTTTAAATCCGAATTAGGGTTTTTTCGTAACTGCGGCGCACCGCGTCGCGGATTCTCCCGAGCCGCGCCGCGCGTACAAATCATTCGCGATTCTAGAACCTTCCTAAAGACGCGTCGTAGACTCATCCGGCCCACGCCTCAGCAGAACGGGTCTTACAATTCTCCCCCACTTGACTGGATTTCGTACCCGAAATCCGTGCCTGTAAACAATTCCAGGTAATGCCTCCGAATTTCCTCCTCTGGTTCCCAAGTCCACTCGGACCCCTTACGATGTTGCCACTGCACCTTAACTAATCCTATCGTTTTATTTTGTAAAGTCTTTATTTTCCTTTCAATGATGGCAATTGGTCGCTCCACATAGTTCATGCGTTTGTCTACTTGAATATCCTCCAAAGGCACTATTGCAGTTTAATCGGTAATACACTTCCTGAGTTGCGAAACGTGGAACGTGTCGTGAATCTGGTTAAGCTGTTCGGGCAGCTCCAACCGGTAAGCTACCTTACCTACTCGCGCGATGATTCGATAAGGTCCAATGTACCTAGGGCCAAGCTTTCCTCGCTTCCTAAAAAGAATAACTCCCTTCCAAGGTGAAACCTTAAGAAGAACATAATCCCCAACCTGAAACTCGAGATCGGACCGTTGCCTATCCGCATAACTTTTCTGCCGACTTTAAGCTGTTAATAATCTCTCCGAACCATCTGAATTAGCTCAGTTGTCTTGAGTACTACCTCAGTACTACCCAATACCCGCTGGCCAACCTCGCCCCATCAAATAAGAGTCCGACATTTCCTTTCATACAACATCTCAAAGGGAGCCCTGCCAATGCTCACTTGATAACTGTTATTATAGGAAAACTCAGCTAGAGGGAGATGGGAATCCCAACTCCCGCCAAAATCAATAACGCATACCCTAAGCGTATCCTCCATCGTTTGAATCGTCCTTTCACTCTGTCCATCCGTCTGAGGGTGATATGTCCTGCGAAAATGAAGGCGAGTGCCTAATTCCTCATGAAACGTCTTCCAAAATCTAGACGTAAATCAGACATCCCGGTCGGATATCACCGAGACCGGTGTACCATGCCGAGAGATAATCTCGTCTACGTAGACCTTAGCCAATTCCCTTGCAGAGAAGGTCTCTTGGATGGGGAGGAAATGAGCACTTTTAGTCAACCTATCCACGATAACCCAAATGGTGTCCATATGTCGAGGGGTTCTTGCCAACTTCGTAATGAAATCCGTTGTTATATGCTCCCATTTCCATTCTGGGATCTCAAGAGGCTGCAATCTACCATGAGGCCGTTGGTTCTCGGCCTTGACCCTACGACAGGTCATGCATCTTTCGACAAACCAAGCTACTTCCCTCTTCATGCCTGACCATCAATAATATTCGTGCAGATCCCTATACATTTTAGTTGCTCCAGGATGGATAGAGAAATTAGATTTATGTGCCTCTTCCAATAGGGTTTGACGAACCCCGCCCAGCTTCGGTACCCAAATTCTCTCATGGCAAGTTAACAAATCTCTACTATCTTTGACCATAGCTGCCAACTGACCCACAATTCTCTTACCTTTCTGATTCTCGCTCTTGCTTGCTTCCACCTAAGACTTCCTTATCAGCTCAAGCAGCGGTGTCACAATTGTCATCCTTAGACAAACGCCCCGAAGGGGTGCACCTGAAGTCTTACGACTTAACGCATGCCCTACCACATTGACCTTTCCAGGGTGATAGTGAATCTCACAATCATAGTCTTTCAATACATCTAACCATCTCCTCTGTCTCATATTGAGATTGGCCTTATCCATCAGATACTTCAAACTCTTGTGGTCTGTATAGATGGTACACCTCACTCCATACAAATAGTGTCTATAAATCTTGAGAGCGAAGACCACCGCTCCCAATTCCAAATCATGAGTAGGATAGTTAGCCTCATGGGGCTTCAACTGTCGCAAGGCGTAAGCAATCACCCTGCCTCGTTGCATCAAGACTGCCCCTAATCCTGAGATAGATGCATCACAATAAACTACCATGTCCTCCATTCCTTCAGGCAAAGTCAAAACTGGAGCTTCACACAATTTCCGCCGCAAGGTCTGAAAAGCCTACTGCTGCTCCACACCCCACCGAAAAGCAGCGTTTTTCTTAGTTAGCCGAGTCAAAGGTACCACAACCTTTGAGAAGTCTTGGATGAAACGACGATAATAACCAGCCAGACCAAGAAACTTCTCATCTCCGAGGGAGTCTTTGGAACCTCCCACCGCATCACAGCCTCCACCTTAGCCAGGTCTACCATGATTCCTTGCTCGTTGACGATGTGACCTAAAAACTGGACCTCCCGCAGCCAAAAGTCACAATTGGATAATTTTGCATAAAGCTTCTCATTCCTTAAGGTCTCCAATACCTCCTTCAAATGTTGTTCGTGCAGCTCCTTGCTCCGAGAATAGACTAAGATGTCGTCAATAAAAACTATAACCGACCGATCCAACATCAGTCGACACACCCGATTCATTAAGTCCATGAAAGCTGCAGGGGCATTGGTCAGTCCAAATGTTGAAACAAAAGAGTTGGATCAAGATTCAAACAATGCAGAATAATAAAGATAAACAAGATCAAGAACAAACAATGTGAAGAACTGATGTCGAATAATTTATATGCAACTCAAGAACAATTCGATGTGAACTATTCTGTATGAGTGCCGTAGAAAAGATTACAAAAGTTAACCCTAATCAGGGTACATGCATGTTATTTATACAAAAACTAAGTATAGAAGGACAGGCCCATTCCATAACCGATAGCTAAACTAAAGGCACTAAATCTGCCTATAAATCCGATCAGCATCTTTGACTCAATCTTCATTTATGACTCAACAATCTCCCCCTTTGAGTCAAAATGCGAACAAATTTTATTCTTCAGTCTCTGGCTTCACATCCTTCCGAACCCTTTCGAATATCTTCGGAATTAAGAGCAAGATTCTTTTCCGAAAGACAATGTACCAGGTCAACATATCATTGAAGCATCTCTTGTCATTATCGGTGTTCAGTTTTGTGTTGTTGATGAGATCGAGAATTTTCTTCAATGCAGGAGTTCGGTAAAGATGTTTGTCTCGCAGATAGAAAATCTTTTTCACCGAATCCTTTCCCTCCTTGGATAGATATGCCACATTCTAGTCACCCTTTTTTATCTTTCCGAGACGACGTCTCTTCAGATCAGAAGGAGGTTCTTCAGCTGAGCATTTCGGAATAGTGTTTAGAACGGAAGCCACGATTTGACACCTCCAAAATGTAGCCCATGAGTAACTTCTTGACATGCTCATGAAGAATCTCATGGTCTCCCCTCCTTTTGAGAATATTGAATAGATATATCCAGTCGAATGGGTTCATGAAGGGAAGATCAGCCATGGTGAATTGATCTTTCTCATCATCTGAACCTCTGTGAGCAAGAAAGATGGTGTTTCGGAACGGGGAAGTCACATAAGGCATTCTTGGAGTGAGCTTCACAATCTTTTTCAAGCTCCAAGACATATACTGCGGTTTGGAGTGCTCCAAGTAGAAGTTGAACAGCTTATCATTGACCAAAGCCCGAAGTTCTTTGTTCGATTTCAGCTCATCGAAGCAACGGATAAGAAATACTCTTGCGGTCATCGGAAAGTCCATTTGAGAATCGACATAATTTCCGACATCATAAGAACAATTTGGGTGCAACAAATTCTCTATGGGTTGAATGATAGCTTCCTTCTTCATGGTTTCGTAGTCCCAATCATGAAACAGGGTCCTACGAGCTTCCAGTTCAATTTCCGCTTGTCTTTTGGCTGCTTCTTCGGCATCAAGCTGTTTGGTGATCCGAAGAATTTCATCAAGTTTTTTTCCCTTGCTGCCCTAGCCAGTTGGGCAGCCTCCGACATGTCTAGATCTTCATCTACATCATCTTCACCTATCTTCTTGGTCTTTCGTTTCGAAGGACCGGCAGATGTATCACTAACATTCATTCTCTCAAACCAATCAGCCTTTGGTTTTTGAGTGTCATCAGCAGACTCTTTAGTCCCTGGTTTCTTCAGGTTAGTAATAGTAGTGAATTTCAGATTCTGAACCGGGCTTTCAGTGGCCTTCTTCTTTCCTTCGCCCTTGTTGTTTTTAGAGACATCAGCAGTATCGTCTTCATTCTCCTTTTCGTTTTCTTTATCGTTGGGCTTTTCAGGCCCGTCGTCTCCATCATTGTCATCGGATTCATCCTTATCGGATTTATCCTCTTTGTCCTCATCTCCCCCTTGTTTCGGAACGGCAACGTCTTCCGAAACACCTTGAATTTTAATTAACAAAAGGAAGACCGGATGGAGCTTATTCGTGATGTGACCACGAAGGTAAGGGGTCAGAATAGGATCATCATCTTCGACCATTCTTCGGATATATGTGTCAATCTTGGTGAGACAATTACGAACTGCTTGGGATTGGGAGACAGCGGAGGACAACACCGCTATAATGTTCTGCAATATGGCCTTCAGAAGTTGGATTTTCGTAGTTTTAGATGCCAGGAGATCCATCAACTCGTTTTCCGATGCCAGATCGTCACGCAACTTATCAATCTTAGACTGTAAAGCAGATGCCAGATCGGAATTTTCTTTCTGGAGGTCGGAGCGAAGCATTGCAGTTGCTTCCTTTTCAGCTTTGAGGGTCTCCGCAAACCCATGAATGACCTTTTGCATTTGTTCATTCTATGACTGAGTGGATTCGTTGTAGGCCTTCATGAAATCCAGAATTTGGGTTTCTAATTTGACAACTTTCTTGGCATTCTCCTCCATGCTGTCATTGGCCTTCTCCATGTTGGAGGAGAAATCTTCTACAAGTTTGACGTTTGCGAAAATTAATGTCTCTACCTGAGTTTTGTGAGTGTCCAACTGGGATTGCCAGTCGGAAGTGGAAGGGCCTTGCTGTGTTTCAAGAAGTTTGTCCAATTTCGTAGACAATTCTTGAAATTGCTCCTGAGTCATAGGAGCAGAAGGTTCTGAATCATGAAAGTGTACATTGAATGGAGATTCAATGTAATCAGCCAAGTCATCCTGATCATCATAAATCAGAACGTCTTCATCTTCCTGTTCAGAAGTTGGCTCTGGGAATTTCGGAGATTTATGGGTTGAGGCCTCTGGTGTTAGGGATTTTCGTGGAGGGGATTTTTGTGTTGGAGAGTTTTGTGGTGTGTGTTGGTGAGGTGGAGATTTTGGTGGTGGAGAGTGTGGTGGTGGAGATTTTGGTGGTGGAGATTGACGTTTTGGAGAGACGTTAGGCGTGGGTTTGGGAGTGGTTTCGGGAGTAGGTGTTGGAGGCCTTTGATTTGTGTCTTCATTGTCATCTAGATCGTCATCTAGAGGATTGGTGACAATATGGTTATCGGAGTTTTCATCCTCCGAATAAGGTTGTATGACCAGCTTCAGAAGCCTTCGGGATCGCTTTGTTTGCTTTTCAGTGTCGGAAGCGGCACCCCTACCCTTCCTCTTGGTTACCTTCCTGGGGTTTTCAAGCTTGTCAAAAGCTTGTTGATGCTTCTCGTCCAAAGGTCTGACAATGAAAGTGATCTGGGTGCAGTAGTCCACAACACATTGGACGTCTTTCGGAACACGATTAAGCATCGTCATTGGTATGGCACCAATAAAGTCAAAATCCTCCGCTTTACTGGTAGTGAAGGTCGCAGTAGGTAATGTCTGAATTACAGACATTACGGAATCCTTCATTACATGAATATCATTCTTCTCAATTTCTCTTTGAACAACAAGAGACCAAAAACGAGCACACGAAATCTCCTGATGTCGGAGTTTGTAATTGACACTGTCAATGAATTGACTCCAAAGGATGGAGCCATAATCGAGAGTGACATCATTGTAGAGACCGTAGAAGATAGAGTAGAGCAACTTACTCACACTGTCGGTACCAGTTGTTCTCTCGGAGAAGCTTTCAAAAATGATGGTGAATAGAGCATTCCACTGTGGCGGTAAACCCTTCTTTACGAATTTGGACAACTGGGTGATATCGCCTTTGTAACCCATTTGGTGGAATAGACGTTGAAGTGTGACTGGTTGAAGTGATTCAGGGTCGACGAGGTCTTTGGTTTCAGTAAACCCTAGAAGTTTAATGAATCTTGATTTGGAGATCTTGGTTTTGACAGAACCGACCTCGAAGGAGACAAATTCCTCCGCTTTGTTGTAGAAGGCGGTGGAGTAGGCGGCAGAGAGAAGCGATATTAGGACGGAGGCGGAGGCGGTTAATGCCTCTTAGAGTTTTGAGAACTTCAGGCATTCGATCATTGGGCGAATGGATTCGCTGTAGTGAGAGGAGTTAAGATCGATGATCAGGTTTTAATTTGCTTTGATCTTCAACATCAGGGTTGAAGACGTGTTGTCGTTTGCAGAAGATGAACCAGCCATGTGAGAGTTCTTGAGAAGTTTTGAGAAGACGAGAGCTTTTGAGGGTTCAGAGGTCTTGCGTGAGAGATAAAATGCGAAGGAGAGAAAAAGTAACCCAAGAAACCCTTTAAATATCTTTTGGAAATCAATTGAAAAGAGGAAATCCCGCTTCAGTCGTTTCCGTTTCCCAAGAATCTCGCTTTATGATCATGAGTAGCCCCCAAGAGTCGCATTGCAGGCGTGTGAAAAGCAAGAAAGTAGCTTCCGTTGAGATGACGTTGTAACTGCCACGTCTTGATGACCTCATCCAAAATTTCAAAAACCTGATGAGTGGATATTGCCAAGTCATCAAACTGAATCCTTATCATAAAATCAACCAGAGTTAGAAAAATCAATAATGATTTTCGTGCAAGAGTGTGCCAAAGATAAAGAAGAAAATCAAAATTTATCTGGGAATGTGTGATGTCGGAACGACATAAAACTAATTGATCCCGGGAAAAGATCTCTTCCTTCGGAATCAAGAGAGATTCGGAAGTGATTTTGTGGTTTCCCGTTGAATTACGATCAATTGATTGATAAGAATCATTGAAAGGTATCTTTTTAGATTTTAGCTTTATGTGGTAGGTTTAACTTTCTTTCAAATTCCGAAACGTGGAGAAATTATAGAAGGGTCAAGAAGGGTTGTTTGAGTCTCACAGCTTCTCATGGTGAAAATGAGTTACGATCTTTGACTAGACTTTCCGATATCAAATATTGAAATTGGTTTTTTATTTCAATAATCATAGATATTCATTATAGGTAGTTAGAAAGGTGGAAAGAGAAAATAAAAATTGAGTTTACTGAGAAATGCTTCTGACGAATGATGTCATCATGAGAATTTTTTAAATGCTCAGGAAAAAAGAGTGGGAAACGTCCAATCAGATGCTAATCAGCCGTCTCTGCTTTGATGACGCGTAATAATTACTGCAGACTGCATCATTACTCCAAAAAGTAATTTAATATCCACTATCTGGAAGCCCAAACGGTGTGTTGTTTGCCTATAAAAGGGAGATATCGTTAGTAGAAACAACACACACTCAAGAGAGATTACCTTCAGACGATTCATCAAATGGCTCAACGTCCCTACAACCGTGGTGACAAGGTCGAGGTGAAAATGCGTGAAGGTGAGTACGCAGGTGGAACTTATGGTGGAGTCATCATGGTGGTGTGGAACCACTGGTACGAGGTCAAGATGACCACACTGAAGGATAGTGATGGTGGTGGTCCACTGACGATCCAGACCAGGTATCCCTACTTGCAGCCTGTCCCACCAAGAATCTTGGTGGAGTACAAACAATTCGACCTCGTGGGGGTCTGGCACAAGCGGGGATGGTGGCCGGCGATGATTATCTGCACAACTCCTCACAACCAGTTCTTGGTGGGACTGGCGGATGAGAGTCGCCTCTTTGTGGATGAGAGCGAGGTGCAAATCCATCAAGCCTTCCACCTTGGTGATCCACCCATGTGGCACTACTACAAACTATAGGAAGAAATAGTTTTTGTTTTGTCTTTTGATGTATCAAACTATCTTCCTTTGGTATGAATAAAGTGTGCCTTTCTTTTGTTTTTCTTTTGTTTATGATTTCTCTTTGTATCTGCATTCTTAAGCACAGTTTGACAAAAATAACAAAACAAAAATAAAACCAAAATAAAACAAAACAAGAAAAATTAAAGAACTGGAAAATATTTTTGATATTTTTGAAATATAAAGAACGTGTTTTTGATGTTTTGTTGATAAAAGGAATTAAAATAGAGATATAAAAAAATAATAAACTAGAAGAAAATAAATATACAGAAGGATACTTCGTTACGAATCATTATTGTGTAAAGTCCGATTCCGAGGCATTCCGAATTTCGGAATCAATCGGAAAATTAGTTTGATTTCGGAACGGATTCAGCTTCCATCATACCAAGGCCTTGAAGAATTCTGTTAAATGCTATCTCGGGAAGTGCCTTAGTGAAGATGTCTGCTAGTTGATCATTTGAACGAACAAAATGAATCTCGATGTTACCATCTTCAACATGATCTTTGATAAAGTGATATCTGAGTGCAATGTGTTTAGTCTTTGAGTGTTGCACTGGATTGTGGCAGATCCGAATTTCACTTTCGGAATTGCAGTAAAGTGGAATACGTTTCATACTGACTCCATAGTCTCTTAGTTGATTTTGAATCCATATTATCTGAGAGGTGCATGAAGCAGCAGCAATGTACTCCGCTTCAGCTGTTGAGAGTGACACACAAGTTTGTTTCCTTGATTGCCAGCTCACGAGTTTTCCATCAAGGAGTTGACATCCTCTTGAAGTGCTTTTGCGATCCAATCCGCAGCCACCAAGATCTGCATCGGAAAATGCTTGAACAAAGAACCCAGATCCTGACGGATACCATAGACCAAGTGAGGTTGTTCTTTTGAGATATCGGAATATGTTCTTCACAGCATTGTGATGTGGCTCTCTGGGATTAGCCTGAAATCTAGCACAATAACATACAGCAAACATAATGTCAGGTCTACTTGAAGTAAGGTAGAGAAGTGAACCTATCATTTGACGGTAGAGAGTGATATCTGCTGCAGGTTTGTCTAGTGATGGAGTGAGTTTGGTTCCGAATGCCATCGGAACTTTGACTTTAGAATCTCCCTTCATTCCGAATTTCTCCAAGAGAGACTTGGTGTAAGCTTCTTGATTGATGAAAATGCCTTCTGAGCTTTGTCTGATATTAAGACCAAGGAAGAAGTTGATTTTACCCATGGAGCTCATTTCAAATTTTGTCTCCATCAGTTTTCGGAATTCAGCTGTTAGGCTTGGATGCGTAGATCCGAAAATGATGTCATTAACATAGATTTGAACAATCATCAGATGACTTCCTTCCTTTTTGCAAAAGAAGGTTGGGTCAACGGAGCCTTGCTTGAACTTGGATTGCTTGAGAAACCGAGTCAGAGTTTCATACCATGCTCTTGGAGCTTGCTTCAGACCGTAAATAGCTTTATCTAACACATAGCAATGATCGGGATGTTTGCTGTTCACGAAGACAGGTGGCTGTTCAACATAGACCGTTTCTTCTAATTCTCCATTCAGAAATGCACATTTAACATCCATTTGATAGACATCAAAACCCTTGTGTGCTGCATAAGCAAGATAAATCCGAACAGACTCCAGTCTAGCCACTTGTGCAAACGTTTCTTCATAATCAATTCCTTCTTCTTGACAGTAGCCTTCAACTACTAATCTTGCCTTATTCCGAATGACATTCCCTTCTTTGTCTAATTTGTTTTGGAATACCAACTTCATTCCGAGAACAGAAGCCTTTTCGGGTGTCGGAACTAGTCTCCAGACTTTGTTGCGTTCGAATTCATTTAGCTCATCTTGCATTGCTTGAACCCAGTCAGCATGATCAAGTGCAACTTTGACAGTTTTAGGTTCGATCTTGGAGATAAACGAGTGAAACATGCAAAATTCAACTTTTGAAAACAATGCAGCTTGCTTTTCTTTGACTTGAGCTCGTGTGAGAACGCCAGCAGATGATTCTCCAAGGATTTGAGATTGTGGATGATCTTTCGTCCATTTTATCATTGGAGGATAATTTGGATCATATTCAGGATTAATCTCTAGAATGATTTCTTCTGCTTCCGATTGTGCTTCTAACTGCGTGTCAAAGTCATTGTTTTCCATCTCATTCTCCCCCTGGAAATTTGCATTGTTTCCGGTATTCACCAGATCGGAATTACCTGCTTCAACCGAAGGAGTGCTTATCGTGGATGCAGAGGATTCATTCTCATCCAGAATAGGTGCTGAGTTCTCCCCCTGGATGTGTGAAGAATTCTCCCCCTGGATGGGTGCAGAGCTCTCCCCCTGGACTAGTGTATTGGAAATAGGAATTGGAGAGGGATCATCGGAATTAGAAGCAGTGTTCGGAATCGGAATGTTTGTGGAGTGGTCAGGTGTGGTTTCGCTTTCACTGACAGCACTGTCTATTATTTTTAACAACTCATCCCCCTTGTTATCTCTTGCTTTTGCTTTTGCTGACTTTGCATTTTCTGGCTCATCGAACAAATTCATGAATTCCTAATATGGATCCATAAGAGAATCGTTGTTTTATTTGTATCTGGAAAGATTTCCTGAGTCTTCGTAGTAGGTTGCTTTGCTCTTGAATTGTAACTGTCATCAAAGGTGATGTAGTACGTTTCTTCAATCTTCTGAGATCATTTGTTCAGAACACGATACGCCTTTGAAGTAAGAGAGTATCCCAGAAAAATACCTTTATCAGCCTTTTCATCCCATTTAACTCGTTTTTCTTTTGAGTTAAAAATGAAACACTTAGATCCGAAGACATGAAAGAATTTCACGTTCGGTTTTCTTTTGTTGATGATTTCATATGGAGTGAGTTGAAATCGTTTGTTGATGTTCGAACGGTTCTGAGTGAAACATGCAGTTGCGATCGCATCGGCCCAGAAGTATAGAGGAAGTTTCGCAAAGGAAAGCATGGTACGAGCTGCTTCGCAGAGAGAACGATTGCGTCTTTCTACCACTCCATTTTGTTGAGGAGTATAAGGGGCAGAGAAGTTATGCGAGATTCCTTTATTGACCAGAAAATCATCCAGAACTTTATTTTTGAATTCTGTTCCATTATCACTTCTTATCATCCGAACTTGCTTTCGGAGAAGTATTTCTATCTGCTTGATGAAGTTGATCATGTTTAAGGCTGCTTCAGATTTTTTCTTGAGAAAGAATACCCATGTGAAGCGAGAAAAATCGTCTACCACAACCAGAATGTATTTGTTGTGAGCAACGCTTTCGATAGCAGACGGACCACAAAGATCAATGTGCAGAAGTTCCAAAGGTTCGATGATCTTTGTGTTGACGATTGTAGAATGACTCTTACGACTTTGTTTTCCCAATTCACACACATCACACAAATGGTCTTTGTCGTACTTGAGTAGCGGTAATCCTCGCACAAGATCACCAAGTACCAGTTTGTTAATATCACGAATGTTCATGTGTGATAAACGCCTATACCATAGCCAACTATCATCGTTTGCAGCTTTAGTGAGTAAGCAAATGGCGGGTTTTCCGTGAATGGGTCTCATGTCCAAAGGAAACATCTCTCCTTTTTGTTTCGACTTTAGAACAATATTTTTGGATTCCTTTTCAACCAGTTCGGAACCATCTTCATCAAATGAAACTCTAAGACCAGTTCCGACAACAAGTTGCGAAACGCTGATTAGGTTGTGCTGAAGTCCTTCAACATATGCGACTTTTCGGATGGAAATTTCACCATTTGTGATCATGCCATAGCCTTTGATCTTCCCAGTTGCATTGTTTCCATATCTGACTTTTCCTCCATTCGTCAGTGATCGATATTCCCGTAGTTCTTCCTTCCTCCCTGTCATGTGACGTGAACAGCCGCTATCGATATACCATTCTGGATCATACTGTTCGTCACGTAGTACCTGCACAAGTTAGAGAGATTTAGGAACCCAAACCAATGTGGGCCCATGTGAGAATTTACAAGAAGTTGGAAATATGCACGATTTTTCAACCCAAAATGACTTTCTCACTGATGGTTGATTTTTCTTATTTTCGAAACGGAAAACTTTTATTTTTGTGGGTTGCTAACATTCGTTAGCAAAACGAGATTTCTTAGGAACGAATGTGTTGGTTACTTGAGCTTTCGGACTTTGAAAGTTATGAGGGCGATACGGAAGTCTAACTAATTGAGATGAGAAGTTTGGTTTAGAAATGGCTGTTGGGTGAATCTTGTTGGTTTTGAGATTCGGTTTGGTTTCAGGTTCAGGATAAAGCTTGGCTTTCCCTTTTGAATCGCTTGAGCTGAGGGTATGAGTGGGATTCTTTATTTTTGTTGAAGCTGAGGCTTTGTGAATAGGAATTTGATTTTGCTCAGATTTCGGAGTTTTAACTGATTTCTGAATCGGAATTGACTTGGCTTTCTGTGTTGGGTTCAAGTCGTTTTTGTTTCTCCAGAATTGTTTTCTTTCTTTCAAATTCTTTTTGTACCGTGCATTCATCTGTTTCCTTTTGGCATTAACTCCTTAGGAGACTTATGAATACGAGATGTTGAGCAGTGATCAGAATGAGACTTGAAATTATTTGAAAGAATCTTTGTACCCCAAGGTTTATTTTGTGGAACAAAGTTTTTGCAATTCAACGGTCCAGAGATGTATTTACCACGAGATTTCCAAGAGGTCATTTCGGAAAGACCTTTGGTTTCATCCGAATTATCAATTGGTTCCGACCAAAAGAAAGTATCACACACATCGGAATTATCCTTATCAACCAGGACTTTAAGTTCGTTTACATCTTTAGAATTTAGACCTGGTTTAACAAAGAATTGGTTTGCGACGGTCTGAATTTTTGGAAAAACAGTGGCTTGCTCGTTTAAAGCTTGTGGTCCCTTATTTTCAACAATCCTTGCAAAAGCGACTGAATTTTCAGAAATAATATTTTTCTTAGTATCAGTAGAATTGTTTATGAATTTCAAACAGTCAATTTCGTCCTCAACTGAAATCTCACTCATTTCGCTTTCATCAAAATCAGAAATATTCTCATTAATGGGAGTATCATCAGAATTTAATTTAGAGCATAAAGAGTGAAAGTTTTTCAAGGTTGCTGTTTTAATTTCCTCTTGATCATTTTCAGAAAAGTATTCTTTAACCATGTTTTTATGTTCTTTGGACTGAATGTAGCTTTCAATTTTGTCAAGTCCAATACGATATGCTTCCGAAACCTCATCAGATGAAACAATGGTTTCACACCTGTAGCATTCAGCATCAATTTCGTCTTCTTTCAACTCAAGAAAGGGCAAAATCATTTTATGTAAACCACTGCCTATATCACAGTCAAGATGCAATTGAGTAATATTATTGTAAAGACGTTTTGCAATTAAACAAAAAATGTTCCGTTGTTTCAAAAGCAACAAATTATCTCTCTTAACATAAATAATATCATCATTGGCTCTAACTAACTCATTATCCAACGCCTCGATTCTCATTTGCCTCTCCTCACTTTTATTCGATATCCTGCTCAATTGATCACTTAAGTTAGAATTACTCAGACGTGTTCTTTTTAAGCTATCACTTAAACTAGAAACAGTGAATCTAAGATTATCTAATTCAGTATCGTAATTGGAAGAACAGATATTTAAAGAATTAAGGATAGAGCGTACCTTGTTGACCACAGCCTCGCATTCCTCTACCTGTTCCGAAACAGGTTTCGCAGCAAAGCAACTTGCTGAAGTTTGGCACCCATCTGTAGAGTACCCCCTGCTTTCGGAATGATCGGCCTTCACCATCAGACATCGGCCGTGCGTCGGATTTCTTACCTCCTCATCTTCGGAATCGGTTGACCAGACCTCAACAGCACCAAACTCGCTATCCTCTTTCACCACGAAAGCTGCTTTAGTAGTTGAAGCATCGTTCTTCTTCAGTTCCGCAATCTTCTTTGTGTAGTAAGCTTCATCTTTTATCTGCTCCTTCTTCTCAGTTTTCTTCCGGAGCAAGCAGTCTTTCACGAAGTGGTTCTTGCCTTTACAGTAGTGGCAATCATAACCCGAATCACCAACTAGCTTCTTTTCTTCATCAACTTTCCTTTTCTGGCTCTCATCTGATGTCTTTTTCGGAATTGAAACCCCCTTGTCGACTTCGGTTTTTGTATTTGGAGAAGTTTTTCTTGAAAAACTTCTTGGGATTTGAGACCATTAAGGCTTTGTCTTCTCTGGTAAGATCATCGTCTGAGAAGTCTGAATCGGAATCGATTTCAGCAGATTTCTTCCCAGCAGCAACCAATGCAAGCGAACCAAGACCGACAGTTGCTTTGGCTTCCGAAATGACTTCTTTTTCATGGGACTTGAGGATTCCCATAACTTTAGCCAGAGTGTAAGTTTTAAACTGTTCGTGCGCTTTTATGGTCGAGACAATGGCCTTCCATTCGGAACGAAGACCGTCAAGAAAAGTGACCTTCTGCTCAATTAAAGTCCGAGCAAGATTGTATTTCAACAATCGACTGAGAAGATGATTGTAGCGATTGAAAGTCTGGGTTAGAGTTTCTTCCAGACCTTGTACAAAGGATCTGAAATCGGAGAGAAGAGTGGTTTGAATAGAGTGCTCGAGGTCAGCATCTCCAGAGTACAATTCTTTGAGTCTATCCCAGATCTCTTTTGCCGTCTCGCATGAATTGACCAGGCGAAGAGTGTCTGCTTGGAGAGCAAATCTGATAATTCTGAATGCTTTAATGTTGCACATCAGTTTATCCTTCTCGTCTTGAGGAATGTCTTTGTGAGCAACAAGTAGATTGTTGTATTCTTTTAGGGTTTTGATAACCCTTCTTGTGGCCGTATGAGCGAAAGTTTCTTCAGTAATAGCTTGCCAGATTGTTGCTCCATGTTCTTCAATGCCAAGAACATAATCTTCAAAGTGCAGCGCCCAAACCTCATATTCCTGAGTAAAAAGGATTGGAGTTCTAGTGGTGGATCCAATGCTGCTCGAAAGATTGAATGACTGAGTATGAGAGTCGTCAAAAGCCATTGAAACTTGTTTTTAGTATGAATCAGAAGTGTAAAGATGAATCAAAAGAAAAATCTAACGTAAAGATCAAAGTCTGATATCCAAAAATCGATCAAAACGATGAAGATAATCAAAGACAGATCTGTGAATAACACTAACTCCCGCTCTGATACCAATTGTTGAAACAAAAGAGTTGGATCAAGATTTAAACAATGCGGAATAATAAATATAAACAAGATCAAGAACAAACAATGTGAAGAACTGATGTCGAATGATTTATATGCAACTCAAGAACAATTCGATGTGAACTATTCTGTATGAGTGTTGTAGAAAAGATTACAAAAGTTAACCGTAATCAGGGTACATGCATGCTATTTATACAAAAACTAAGTATAGAAGGACAGGCCCATTCCATAACCGATAGCTAAACTAAAGGCACTAAATCTGCCTATAAATCCGATCAACATCTTTGACTCAATCTTCATTTATGACTCAACACCAAACGGCATCACAACAAACTCGAAGTGACCATACCTCGTCCGAAAAACCGTTTTCTGGACGTCTTCCTCCCGTACTCGCATTTGATGGTATCCTGACCGCAAATCAATTTTCGAAAACCACGAAGCGCCCTGCAGTTGATCAAATAAGTCGTCGATGCGAGGTAATGGATATCGATTCTTTACTGTAAGCTTATTCAGCTCACGATAATCTATGCACATCATATTGGAACCATCCTTCTTCTTAACAAATAAAATTGGCGCTCCCCACGGTGAGCAACTGGGTCGAATAAATCCCTTATCCAATAGTTCCCGAAGTTGAATAGACAATTCCAGCATTTCTGGAGGCGCAAGACGATACGGTGCCTTAGCTATCGGAGCCGCACCGGGAGTTATGTCGATCTTTAATTCCACCTGCCTCTTAGGCGGCAGTCCAGTCAGGTCCTCGGGAAAAACATCAGGAAAATCCCTAACCACCAGTATATCATTCTTTTTCTGCTTTGACTTCTCTTCCCGTGCATCCAAAACATATGCCACAAACCCCGAGCCTCCATATTGAAAATGTCTATGTGCTTTGGCAGCTGAACAGAAGGCTGCACCCTTATTCCTCCTCTCTCCCTATACTACTAGCTCTCCCCCACTTGGGGTTTGAATCCACACTCGCTTGTTCTTACAATCAATCCATGACTCGTGCCGACTTAACCAATCCATACCGATAATAACCCGAGAGTCACTCAATGGTATAGGGATGAGCTTGATCGGAAACTTTATTCCTTGAATCAGTACTTCACTTCTCTGGTACACACTAGTCTCCTGCACGGTATTATCATACGCAATTTCTACTTCTAACGGTCGATGAAGAGTTCCTAAAGAAATACTGAAACCCTTTCCCAGAACGGAAGACACAAAAGAATGACTAGCACCCGAATCAAAAAGTACAAAGGTAGGCGTAGAGTTGACTAAGAAAGTTCCTAATCAAAGCATAATAGACACATTAAGTACACACACCACAAACACAAGGCATGTAAAGAAATAGTACCCGTGACGACGTTGGGCACATCCTGTGCCTCCTCGGCGGTCATAACGAATGCTCGACCCTTGGTCTTAGGGGCTTCCCCTTTCCCCTGCCTACCATCGGTAATCCGGAGTGTAGTGGGTGCCGGATTCTGAACCACTCCCTGAGTCAGACGGGGACACTGGGCCTTGAAGTGGCCCACCTGATTACAATTAAAACAAATCTTGACCTCCTGACGGCAATCTTTAGCATAGTGGCCCTCCTTTCCACACTTATGGCATATTAATACCCAGCAACGCCCCTCATGATTCCTTCCACACTTACCACACTTACCATGGCTCCTTTGCTCTTGCTTTCCGTGATCTGCCCCTCGAAATTTCTTTAACGTCTGCTGAGTCTGAATAGGCGCCGGACGCTTCTGCCTTTGTTGGGTTTCCAGTTCCAACTCTCGGGCCTGAGCGGCCGCGATCATATCAGTAAGAGTTTGGTGCCTAGAAGTAGACACAAATTCCCGAATGTCTGTGCGAAGCATCGCCAAATATCGAGTCATTCTCATGTGCTCGGTTGCCGCAAACACTGGACAGAAGAGTGCTCGCTCATTAAACGTTTTGGTTATCTCCGTCACCGTCTCAGTGGTCTGGGTCAGATTCAGGTATTCCTGCGCCAAACGCTCCATTTCCACTTGTGGAACATACTCCAGTTTTAATTGTTCCTTGAATTGCGGCCACGTAATAGCATCCAGCTGAGCAGGGGTGAGATCTTTCGTTCGTATCTCCCACCAATCCTTCACACCCTCTCTCAAAAGATTCGCCGCAAACGTTACCTTGGAGTTCTCAGGACAGGAACAGGTGCGGAAAGCACCCTCCACCGCAGAAATCCACCGCATGCTAACAATCGGATCCCTGCCCCCATCGAACATCGGAGGCGAACAAGCCGAAAAGTCCTTATAGTTTGCATCCCTGGCCCTTGACGTGCCCTGAGTAGCCAGTCGCTCCTCGAGCATTGCCCATAGCTCACCGTTAATAGTACCAAAGAACTAAGGTATCGCAGCTAACACTTCTCGCGAGACCTCCTCCGCTATCAGGTTGCGGAGATTTTCATTAGTCGGTCCTCCACTGCTCGAGGTACCCGCATCTGGCCCACCGTTACTTCGAGTGATTGCCATTATGAAATGCGCAACAGTTCTAATATCAATACAGGGGTCACTCCTATCTACCCAACTACTTGACTTTCTAGGACTTTGGTTGATTACTCTTGACGCAAGCGTGAATCATGTGCTCACGGTAGTACTGGCCTGGTACTACCTTCCACACCTATTCGCCCTTATTCCAAGTTCATCAATCATCCTCCTAAAATGTCACACACACTAAAAAACATTTCCCATGAATCATGTGGTCATGCACCATGGTGCCTAATCATTTGACCTAACTCTCCCTCCCATACGTGCCTAAGAAAACTACTGCTAACGTCGTCGAGTCGCCTCACGGACGCACAGCCGTACACAATCGGGAATAAGATAGACGTTCGAATAACTGATCCTACCCTAAAGTCACATCCAAACAAGGAACAGCCAATAAGGCCGGGCCAAGAATTCTTTAGGCTACTTACCCTAATTTTATACAACCTACCAGCATTCACTAAGCAACCTAACGACAGTAGCATGAAATTCCAAAGCAGCACATATTGCACAAAACTGTCTATATAGTATATTACCCATGCAATTCTACATCCTAGCATAATACATAACACAAACTTGGCATGTGTAATTGGGAATCACAAAACTTACTTGAGCTCGTTTGACGGTTATCGCATGTTCTCTTAATTTAATTTAACTTTCAAAAAACATTTTCTTGATAAAAATCGCTCAGTCCTAAGTTTGAGTTTGGATTCCCATTACAGTTCATCCAAATCCCTCAAACCAAGGCTCTGATATCAATGTGTAACGCCCCAATTTCAAAATTATAAAAAATCATTTATTACCAAGGTTCTAACAAAATCTTTATTCCAAAAAGTAAAATTGATCGACATATTTATTAAACCAACAGCGGAAACATTTGAAAATCATAACATAGTTCATTAAAATAAGTCTCTTGTATGCGATGCGCCGCCGTCAAGCCTTGCCCTTTCCTTTGTCATTTGAAATACCTGAAATGTTAGAAAATCAACTGGTAAGCTTAAAGCTTAGTGAGTCCACAAATTACCATACATGCCCACACATCAAACAACCCGTCCTCGAGAACGACCCGACCTTACCCGCCATACAACAGCTACGGGCGTCCATCATACAACAGCTATGGACATGGGGCGGGTCTACCCATCATACAACAGCTATGGGTTCCCGGTTATGGCCCAGCCCATCATACAACACCTATGGGACAAGGCAATAGTGCAACTCGTCATACAACAGCTACGAGGGGACACGCATCAGTATTGAGCCCAACAACAAATAACCACATATATAGAGCAAATCATATAACTGTAAATAACACAAAAGATTCCTAACATGCAACATCATATAGTAAGGTGAGGATTCTCACCTGATTCGAAACCGCATAGATATACTCTAATATCCCCACTTAGCTCGTCCACACACCTATATCCCACATACACAACATGTCAAGCACTGACCAAACTCCTATAGACTTGCCTAAAGGTCAGACGAAACGTTTAGTAACCAACATTGATCGAAAATAAGCTTTTGGGTCAAACAGTCGCTCGCCGCGGCGTGGCTCATCTCCCCACGCGTCGCAGCTATCTTCGCATAGTTACGGGGCTTAGCCGAACCCGCGTCGCCGACATAGCCTGTCCGCGCCGCGGACTCGTATTAATCCAAAGTCTTATTAGCCCTTAATCAGTTCAGTCATCGGCTAGGGTTTCACTCTATACCCTTCCTGGGATCTGAAACTACACTAAGGTCACTTCCTTATGGACATGCAAGTCCATTCATGTCCTTGGTCCAAACCCTAAGTGTTACAAGTTATCTAAGACTACTAACCAAGGGATAACACTATAAGACGGGATAAAATGAAATATCAGAAAGGTAGATCATCTTACCTTGCTTCTAGAAAAAGGAGGAATGCACACGATCGGCTACAAGCCTTTCCCCACGTTGTATCTCCTTCTTCCAATCTCTCAAAACCTTCGAAGCCTTGGAACCGAAGAGCCTCTGCGGAAAGCAGTCGACTCTTCTCCAGAAAACTTTCAAAAACACGAACCCTAGGGCTGGGACCCTTTATATAGGTGTTTAAATATGAATTAAGGTTTTTCATAACTGCGGCGCACCACGCCGTGGATTCTCCCGAGCCGCGCCGCGCGTACAAATCATTCGCGATTCCAGATCCTTCCTAAAGCCGCGCCGCGAATTCGTCCGGGCTGCGCCTCGGCGGAACGAGTCTTACACTAAGACTGTCATGAACTGGATTGTAGACTGTCTAAGCAGTTAGACATAGCAATGGTATTATTGCAACATGCATGAGTACTCGGAAATGGATATTTGAGTATTGGACCAACTCGCGCTCAGAGAATTACTTCATGGATTACATCACAAGTAATTCTGAGACGATAATATCTTATGATCTTGAAACCAAGACATATGAGTTGAAATTTACCAGTCGGTTACCCATTGATAATACGTAAACGCATCGGTAACTCGATGTTATAAAATGTATTGTTGTACGTGATTTGATGAGTAAAGGACACAAGCATATGATTCGAAGTTTATTCGTTCCTTTATCCCTAACAGGAAAAGTGATATATGTGGGCCCTTCGGTGATTTGGTGTTGACTCAGTGTTGGCCAGCCATGACTTAATTGATGTGTTCGATTAAGAAGTCCTATGTCATTACAAATCATGGAACCGGGAAACAGAGTATCAGACTGAGATTGATTCTAATCCATGTCTCAAGTCTGAATGATATCTTGCAAGAACGAAGGATCATATGATCATTTATCTTAGGACACGTTACTGACTGGATCAGAGTTCGGCATCAGCTTTTGGAAGCTACAATTTGCTAATCAATTCAGGAACCATATGTATTATAGTTATAGACTTATCCAAGTGGGAGACTATTGGATTAAAGTGTCTAAACCATAACTATAATTGATACATATATTAGAATTGAGAGAAGCACAGTCCTTTTGGGTTGCCCTCATAACCTGGCAGAGGACAAGATTGCATATGGAGAGAAAGATTAATGTATTATGGAGATAATATATTAATCAGAAAAGAGAATAAATAATTTGTTAGTATATTATGAGAATAATATATTAATTAGAAAATATAATATTTAATTAAGATTAATCAGAAATTATTTTGGAATTAATTTTGGGATTAATTGGATTGATTAAATATACAGGGGTTGAAGTATAATTGTTCAAAAGTTGCACAGTAGACAAATGTATATAATATATATTTAATCAAAAAATATATAGATTTATATATATTTGCATAAATATTTATATATATATATATATATATATATATATATATATATATATATATATATATATATATATATATATATATATATATATATATATATATATATATATATATATATATTATTTATGGAGCCTTTCTTAATTATGGTAATGATAAGTCAACTAGCTTGTATGATAAATGGGTTATCATATCAGAAGCTTAATTATGGAAGTTATATGTCATAAGGCTTATCAGTTTTGGACTATAAATAAAGAGCCTCCCCTCCCCATTCTTCACACCATTCTAAGGGTCTCTACGATTCTTCTCTCTTGCTTTCTTGCTTGCCAAGGTCTTGGGTGTGAGCCATTAGAGGCATTACATTTGTGGTGCTAGCTTCCAAGAGATCTAAGGATCAAAAGGTTAGTTTTTCTTTATGAAATTTATTTGATTCTTATTTTGTTCATAGTTATAGGTTCAATAGATGAAAACATAGTTCCTTTAGGATGCATGTGAACATAAGTGTTTTTATGTTCATAATTTGCTTAAAACCCATCAAATGGTTGCATATTTTGAACATTTGAGTTAGAATCTTTGAATGCATGTTGGATTTGAACATGTTTTACGATTTATGTCACAATATGGGTTCAAGAATACAAAGAATTGTGAAGTTTTGGTCTTTGATTTGAGATTCTTTAATACATGTCGGGTTCCCTTCATAAACTCCAAGAATAAGAGTTATTATATGGAAAATTTGTGATTTTTAAAGTTAGGGTATGTTGATTTCAAGCATGAATCTCAAATTTTAGAAGATGATAAATAGTTTGTTTGATTTCTTCGTCTAGTCAAATTTGGCCGTAAAAAGGCAATTTTTCGCATCTATGTTTGATATTGGGATATGTAGTTAATTCGTATGTGAAAGAAATGGTCAAAACTTCATTTTTGGAACACATTTGTGATAGGACTTAATGACTTAATATGTATGCGTTTTTAAGATACTAGTGAAAGAATGTTGAGCAATTTATAATGGAAGATATTATGTAAATGTTAATATTCCATAAAATTGGAATGGAATTGTGCATTCCAATCTTTATGGGGTAAATTAGTACGTGTAAAAATGGTGTTCGAGTGAACATTAAATTTAGTCGGAATGACAATTATGAAGTGTTAGAGACATGTTAGCGCCAAGTAAACGTAAAATAGTATGCTTATAATTGTTTCTATTAATAGAAACTTTATTCGTTAAATTTTGCCAAAACGGCATAAATGAGTAAAATAAAAAGATGTTTTGACATCTAAGAATTGAGTTAAGCTTATAAAGATGTAAAATTTTGAAAGTTGCTAAAATAACATTGTAAAACCCGAAAATACCCTTTTTGGTCAAAACGGGACAAAAGGGGTAAAATTGTCCAAAGTTGTTATGATGCTTAGGAGTCATACTTAAACCTTAGTATGAGAATAGATAATGACTAGAAGTACTCTAAGAATGAGTAGATAAATGTTGTATGTTTAATTGCGAAATAATTTCTAATCTTCTATTAAATTAATAGAGATTTGAAGGATGCTTGGAAGCAAGGAAAGTCTAGAGAAAGTGGATTAGTGTAACTAGATGTACCTAGCTACTAAGGTGTGTATGTAAGTCCCAAATATCTCACACAGTATCAATCTAACACTCAATGGTGTGGAATCCCAATGAGTGAATCGAATTAAAACAATAAGAACACAAGGAGATTCAATCTTCAATACACACCTTTTGATTACTCAAGGTCTAGTACATAAGATCCTATGATTGCTTGAACAAGGAATAATTCTCTCTAGCTAGGAACAAGTTCCAAAGCAACCAACCTACAAAATGATGGCTACAAAGGTATAAATACCTATGCCTACAACCTAGCTAAACCCTAAGCCCATCAGACAAGCCCACCACGGAACACGCCTTGGCCCAGCCTACCGAAAACCATTGGTTTTCGGTCATGATACCCGAAATCAAGGTGGATTTCGGTCTAGACCGAAATCGCCCAGCAGCCCCATATTTTCCATTTTGAGCACATTAAATGCAAAGATTAAACCAAATAAAATAGGTCCTAACAATCTCCCCCTTGATTTAATGCTTTCAATTATCTTCAGGCTTCTCTTTAACTTGGCTTCGGTTGAACACTACAGCAACATTCTAACAATCTCCCCTACACGAGTAACGGGTACAGATGTTAATAGCTTTCAACACGTTGAAGAGACAACTTCATCTTCGGATTGGACTGTCTTCAAATTTGTCTTTGAACGCACATTAGGGTGAACAGGCTTCAACATAGGTCTTGAAATCACGACTTCTAACTTTTGATTTGACTTTGACTCGAACTGGAGTTTGACTTTTCATCTTCTCTTCTTGATCACATAAAGGTGCAAATGTAGTAATGAACTGATTGATGAGGAATTCAATGCAGCTTGTCTCATGGAGTTATGATTCACCTTCTTCGGGGATAAGATGTTGTGTTGAAACTCTTCGAACTTCACTTTTGTTGGCGCTTCAAGATAGGAACGATGACCGCAAATCCTATGGGTCACAGAGTCATAAACTCTCACCACAGTTGTTCAAAGACCCAGCCTTGGCTCAGAATGAGACTTCTCGCAGTATCTGTGTAAACCCGGAGGAACGCACTACGATTGTTTGAGTATCGGAGAACTACTAGTGACCGTTTTGATTTAGGCCCCTGCATATCCTTGATCAGAGATCTCAATGCAGTTGACTTGGCTCTTGGCGAGACATTCAATGGTATCCAAACTCTGCGGAGTGTACCATCCTAGTGCCAAGTTTGAATCCGGTGAAGTTGTTGAGGTCTCACAGCAATTGTGGTAAACAATAGCGATCACTAACCCAGAGTTTCAATGTTTCATCAATGCACGGTAAAATCACATTGAGTCACGAACATCTTCATTAGAATTAAATTAGGGTCAAGAGTGGTATGAGCGTGTAATATGTCTTGGTTATTAGACATACCCATCGGCTAGACTTTCGAGTTGTCATCAATGTATGGTTAATTACACTGAATCATCCAACTCTTGAATTAGAAGCTTTGTAGGTAAGAATGGTTGTTGATGCCTCACATCTACTACTGGTGTTGTAGTAGAGATCACTGGCATAAAATTTCGAAATATCATCATCACTTGGTTTTAAATGATGAATGGTCTATTTCTTGTATCAGAAAAATAGAGAGGTTAAGAATGGATTGGTGCGTGTGATAGATTACGGTACGCAATCTAACCATCACCACAGAATTTCAAATCTCGACTCTGAGTGGCTTTACTCAAAGTGTCTAGAAGTTTGTGTTGCAGAAAGAACATTAGATTGGTTTGAGAGAAAGGTTGGCAATGCTTCATACTCACTACGGTGTAACAGTAAGAAGGCAATTTTTGGCATCTATGTTTGATATTGGGATATGTAGTTAATTCGTAAGTGAAAGAAATGGTCAAAACTTCATTTTTGTAACACATTTGTGATAGGACTTAATGACTTAATATGTATGCATTTTTAAGATACTAGTGAAAGAATGTTGAGCAATTTATAATGGAAGATATTATGTAAATGTTAATATTCCGTAAAATTGGAACGGAATTGTGCATTCCAATCTTTATGGGGTAAATTAGTACGTGTAAAAATGGTGTTCGAGTGAACATTAAATTTAGCCGGAATGACAATTATTAAGTGTTAGAGACATGTTAGTGCCAAGTAAACGTAAAATAGTATGCTTATAATTGTTTCTATTAATAGAAACTTTATTCGTTAAATTTTGCCAAAACAGAATAAATGAGTAAAATAAAAAGATGTTTTGACATCTAAGAATTGAGTTAAGCTTATAAAGATGTAAAATTTTGAAAGTTGCTAAAATAACATTGTAAAACCCGAAAATACCCTTTTTGGTCAAAACGGGACAAAAGGGGTAAAATTGTCCAAAGTTGTTATGATGCTTAGGAGTCATACTTAAACCTTAGTATGAGAATAGATAATGACTAGAAGTACTCTAAGAATGAGTAGACAAATGTTGTATGTTTAGTTGCGAAATAAGTTCTAATCTTCTATTAAATTAATAGAGATTTGAAGGATGCTTGGAAGCAAGGAAAGTCTAGAGAAAGTGGATTAGTGTAACTAGATGTACATAGCTACTAAGGTGAGTATGTAAGTCCCAAATATCTCACACAATATCAATCTAACACTCAATGGTGTGGAATCCCAATGAGTGAATCGAATTAAAACGATAAGAACACAAGGAGATTCAATCTTCAATACACACCTTTTGATTACTCAAGGTCTAGTACATAAGATCCTATGATTGATTGAACAAGGAATAATTCTCTCTAGCTAGGAACAAGTTCCAAAGCAACCAACCTACATAATGACGGCTACAAAGGTATAAATACCTATGCCTACAACCTAGCTAAACCCTAAGCCTATCAGACAAGCCCACCCGGAACACGCCTTGGCCCAGCCTACCGAAAACCATTGGTTTTCGGTCATGATTACCAAAATCAAGGTAGATTTCGGTCTAGACCGAAATCGCCCAGTAGCCCCATTTTTTCCATTTTGAGCACATTAAATGCAATGATTAAACTAAATAAAATAGGTCCTAACAATCTCCCCCTTGATTTAATGCTTTCAATTATCTTCAGGCTTCTCTTTAACTTGGCTTCGGTTGAACACTACAGCAACATTCTAACAATCTCCCCCTACACGAGTAACGGGTACAGATGTTAATAGCTTTCAACACGTTGCAGAGACAACTTCATCTTCGGATTGGACTTTCTTCAAATTTGTCTTTGAACGCACATTAGGGTGAACAGGCTTCAACATAGGTCTTGAAATCACGACATCTAACTTTTGATTTGACTTTGACTCGAACTGGAGTTTGACTTTTCATCTTCTCTTCTTGATCGCATAAAGGTGCAAATGTAGTAACGAACTGATTGATGAGGAATTCAATGCAGCTTGTCTCATGGAGTTATGCTTCACCTTCTTCGGGGATAAGATGTTGTGTTGAAACTCTTCGAACTTCACTTTTGTTGGCGCTTCAAGATAGGAACGATGACCGCAAATCCTATGGGTCACAGAGTCATAAACTCTCACCACAGTTGTTCAAAGACCCAACCTTGGCTCAGAATGAGACTTCTCGCAGTATCTGTGTAAACCCGGAGGAACGCACTACGATTGTTTGAGTATCGGAGAACTACTAGTGACCGTTTTGATTTAGGCCCCTGCATATCCTTGATCAGAGATCTAGAGATCTCAATGCAGTTGACAAGTCAACAAGTTGACTTGGCTCTTGGCGAGACATTCAATGGTATCCAAACTCTGCGGAGTGTATCATCCTAGTGCCAAGTTTGAATCTGGTGAAGTTGTTGAGGTCTTACAGCTATATGTGGTAAACAATACCGATCACTGACCCAGAGTTTCAATGTTTCATCAATGCACGGTAAAATCACATTGAGTCACGAACATCTTCATTAGAATAAAATTAGGGTCAAGAGTGGTATGAGCGTGTAATATGTCTTGGTTATTAGACATACCCATCGGCTAGACTTTCGAGTTGTCATCAATGTATGGTTAATTACACTGAATCATCCAACTCTTGAATTAGAAGCTTTGTAGGTAAGAATGGTTGTTGATGCCTCACATCTACTACTGGTGTTGTAGTAGAGATCACTGGCATAGAATTTCGAAATATCATCATCACTTGGTTTTAAATGATGAATCGTCTATTTCTTGCATCAGAAAAATAGAGAGGTTAAGAATGGATTGGTGCGTGTGATAGATTACGGTACGCAATCTAACCATCGCCACAGAATTTCAACTCTCAACTCTGCGTGACTTTACTCAAAGTGTCTAGAAGTTTGTGTTGTAGAAAGAACATTGGATTGGTTTGAGAGAAAGGTTGTCAATGCTTCATACTCACTACGGTGTAACAGTAAGAATCACTAGCACTTAAGTGTTACCTCAGCAGTGAGTGGTATTACTCGGTGCGTCGTCGGTAGGTAAGGAATGTCTTAGTGATTCACGGTGATAGTGAAACACATCTTCGACATTAGATTTTGATATGTATTCCCGATTGGCATAGATCAGGAACATTGACAATTGTGCAAATTGTGTAAAATATGTTTGGATTTTTTAATTTTCTGAAAAGTAAAGATATTGTTATATATATATATATATATATATATATATATATATATATATATATATATATATATATATATATATATATATATATATATATATATATATATATATATATATATATATATATATATATATATATATATATATAACTTACAAGCCTTTTTATGCACAAAAAGTCTTAAAGTCTAAGGCTATTTGGTTTTTGAAGAGATAAAAGGTCTGTAGACATCTGTAGAAGAAGAGGTGGACCAAATTTCTGTAGTCTGCAAAAAAAAAGACTGTTTGTTTTTTAAAGTCTGCAGACTGTACAATTTCAGCTAAAAAAATCGGGATGATTCAAAATCTTAACCAACATATGAACATATCATAAAATCGGGATCAATCTATACAATTTCAACAAAAAAAACTCAAATTCAGCATGATTCAAACCAACTTAACCATAATCAACAACAATTTTAGCAAAAAAAACTCAAAAATTTCAGCTTTTTAACAATGATTCAAAATCAACATACAAATTTAGAAATTCAGCAACTCATCAAGCTAGTAATTCAACAAATTCAGCAACCTAGAAAACTATTTCATCAACATTGAACTTTTGAAGACAATCATAAGCAAAAATCGGAACCCTAGAATACCAAAATCGGAACCCTAAAATACCAAAATCGGAACCCTAAAAAGAAAAATCGGAACCATGTTGTTGAGAAAGAAGAAATCGCCGGTGGAGTAAGGTTGTTTCGTGTAGCAGAAGCGGTTGGAAGGAGAAGAGACAAGGCTGTGTCAACGTAGCAGATGGGGGAGGACGGTGTCGACGGTGGCAGCAGCGATGGTGTGGCCGGCGGCAGCGGTTTTGGTTGACGACGCAAGGAAGAAGAGCCAGAGAAACTGGTTGGAACTTGGAAGGGATGCGTAGAATGAGGAGCAGCGACAATGGCGTAGAAGGAGGAGCAGCGACGACGACAGCGGCGTAGCAGTAGCGCCGGAGCAGCAGGGGCGGAGCAGAAGGGGAGGAAGAAGAGGTCGGGAGTTTACGCGGAAGAAGAAAGAGGAGGATTAGGCGTGATTTTCTTTTCTTAAACAAATACGCATTTTTTTAGCCTGAAGAGGTTAGAAGATCTCAGCAGACTTTGGCCCATATCTATCCCAAGAAGAGCCCGTGCAGACCTCTTTACGTCTGCGGGCTCCTAAAAAACAAACGCTTTGCAAAAGGTTAGGTCTGCGCGCCGTCTGCTTGGTGCAGACAAAAGTGGTCAGGCAGATCTGCAAAGAAAAAACAAACAGCCCCTAAGACATTTTGTACAACCTTTAAAGCCTCACACTCACGAAAATCGGACACGCATCTGAAATTACCCCACTCATCTCATTTGGGCGCGGAAGGCGATTGAAATCCTCTTTTCGAATTTTTTTGAAAAGCCTCGATTACCACGCTTTATCTATTCACATTTAGGCTGAAGGGTGTGTCGAACGCACACCCGCGTCCTTGCTGAGATGGCGCCTACAACACGGCCAAACACCGCCCCTCCTCCGCGTCCCCGCGTCATCCGTCCTCACACGTTCCTGGGAAGACAACCCAGGAACGCGGTGTTCTCCTCTCCTATTGGTTGTACCTGTTCTCTCTTTCCCACCTCAGCTTCTTCTCTTGCGTTCTTCCGGCGAGCACACCCTTCAGCCTTATAGAGTCGGATTGTGTCGTCTTCTCAGATTCATCTTTCTCTCTTTTGCGTGCTCTCATCTCCTTTCTCAGACAGTCACCACCACAGTTCGATCCAGCCACCACCATAGTTCGAGTTCACCATCACCAACTATGGTTCGCCATACCAACCACCGTTGCCACCATCTATGATCGCCTTCACCATCTTCTACGTCAGATCCGTCTTGACGGTCTCCGCACCAACCATCAGCTCTATCATTTCTGGAAACCTACATCGAGATCTATACACACAGGATCTATATCCATAACATATTGTATCTCTAAGATGTTCTATATACACATGATAAAACGAAATCAGGCGGTCAGGTCAAACTCTGTAAGGTTCGATTTGTTTAAATGAAATCTCTGATTTTTTTATTTAACATCTCTGCACCCCACTCTCTTTGGTTTTTGTTTTTCTTTAGTCGAAGCTTTCTCGAATCTGTGGTGAAGAATCCTCAAGGTCAAAGCTCTGTAAGGTTCGTTTTCAAATGAAATTAGTGGGTTTTTGGTTTAACATCTCTGTCTCGACATTGACAGGTCCCTCGACATTGGAATAAAAGTTTACCTGGTCTCTTGATGATATTGTTAGTAAGCCCGTTTTGTTTATTTATTTTATCTGTACTTATTGGATACGTTTCTTGGTTTGAATATGAACAACACAGAATATTGGGGATGACTTGATTCAACACCTGTACGTGATCTTATAATATTTTTTTCATGTAATAGTTTTATGACATTTTGTCAAATTTCCGATGAAATTGTTTTTTTTTTTTTTTTTTTTTTGTGTTTTACAGGATCAAGAAAATATGATAGAGAAGATGGATAAGGATAAATTGCACTAGAAAGAATGATGCCATAATTCATTTGCAATTGATTTTTTGTGTGCTCTGTGTTGTGTCTCTGAGTCTCTGATGTGTGTGCGGGTATTATATGAGTGTTATTTTTGTGTTGTTAGAGGTAAATGAACGGGCTTTGAAATTATTCTTAGTAATAATTGCTTTTTCCAATGCTTTTACAGGCGGTGTTGACCGTTTTTTCCATTTTGGTTGCTGCTGCAATTGATCAATATAGAGAATAAAGCTTTGATTATGTTGTTGATAATTGCACTTATCCTTGATCATGGTAAGTCAAAATTTCTTTTGAAAGTATTAAATACCAAAATACCCTTATTCTTTCACCTCTTATTGTGTGCTAAACAAGTTATATCATATTCTGAAGTCTGATTTGTGTCGTGCTTATGAAATTGGCATAAATGTATTACAGAAGAGACGTACAACAGGGTCTGAGTTGGAAAGTGTTGCGTAGAGCTGAGAGACGTAGGTATATATTCCAAAGTATATTGCTATTTTCTTGCTATAACAACTTTTATAAAATTAAAGTAGGTTGTTACTTCTTGCTGTGTAACAGGTTTAAAAACAGCGGGTTATGATTTAGAGTCGGATGAGATTGTGCATGTGTATTTCACTGTGGGTTCATCATCTTAATAACTTATATAACTTGATCTTCCTTTACCTTATGCTATATACTTTTATTTCATGATACAGAAGAAGTTAAGAATGATCCTAATTAGATGAATTTTACAAGGATGTGGCGACATTCATTTTACTCAGTTGCTTATGCTAGATAATTCTTTTCATGTTAATTAAAATGCTTCATTTTGGACTAATAGGAAAAAGAAAATTCTAATGGTGTGGCTGTGTTCACCAGAAGCCCAAGAGATAGCTCAGATAGTGGTGGGATAGCAGATGAACAACGTGGGAATTGATCATATTATGAATTTAAATGAATTTTTTTAGTTTTAGACCTCGATAATTGTATGTTATTTAATTTGATTCGACCTCCAAAATTACAAATGAAATTATTGAGAATTAAATATTTTCCAAATTATACAAGAAAATCGGTTATACGATTAGATAAAACATGATTTTCTACTCAAATAAATTTGTTACTACAAATACCTCCTGTAATTTGGAGGTGTCTGTTTTGTTTTGTTTTGTTTTGTTTTGTTTCTTAGCATTAATAAACCTACTTAAATATAATAAAGGATGGTATTTAACTGAAATTGGGCACATATGCACACTAAATCTGAAGAGTTTCTATTTTCTTAAATTGACCTGAGGTATCTTGAAGAATATCGTTTTCTAATGTAACATCTTTTATTTTATACAAACAACATATTTTGGTTATACTTAAACTATAATTACAATGCTTTCTGACTAAAATGTTTGTTATAACTTATAGTAATCTCAATTTCATAATGCCAATGAAGATTTACATCCGTATTAATGTTATTTGCCATATTTTATAGATGATAATATCTCATATCTTTAGTAAGGTTCCAATAATTAATTAGAATATAATTACATTACGATTTCTTAAAAACAAAGATTTGATTTTATACAAAATTCAATAATATTATTGAGTTGATTTTAGACATCTAAACAACTACTCCAAAATAGAGTTTCACTTATAATTATTATTTTAGTACAAGCATAGACAATTCCAAATGTTTGTATTTTAGTGTAAGGGCAGAATGTTTGTCGAAAGAAGATTACTCACCAAACCACCAACTCCCCCACCTACACCAGGATTTTTCATTTTAACCCAAAATTATATATAAAAAACTATTCGCCACCGGGAACTATTCACCAAAACGAACTATTTGTAATCGCCGCATGACCCGAGTACTTGAGAATTATTCATCCTAAGAAAACTACTCGATAAAATAAAACTAATGCATGTCCACCAAAAGAAAATTATAAAAGAATGATTCTTTGTCCGACGATCGACAATTCAAATGAATTAACTATGCAGCTGCTTGAGAATTAATGTTCATATATACTAAAAAAACTAGAGACATGACTCTCTTTTCGTGTATTAAAGAAATTATACACAATGGAAGTAAACTATTCGTCGAAAGGAAGCAATACCCGAAAAAACTATTCGTCGCCTGCAAACACTTCATCGAAACAAATTATTTGTCGACGCAGCATCGCGCGGGTACGCACCTAGTATGTATATATATATATATATATATATATATATATATATATATATATATATATATATATATATATATATATATATATATATATATATAGGGTTGGGTTCAATAGAGAACCAATTTAAAACAAGGAACCAATGAACCAATCGTGTGGTCGGAATGCAAAAGATCAACGGCCAGAAATAAGGATATGCATTTACTAGTTAGACGCAAATGTAGAAGATTATAGCAAAATACCCACTTCGTTTTTTATGTTTTTTTAATTTTTAATCTTATTCTTTTTTCAAAAAAAAAAAAAACTAAATATACCAAAATTCATAATTTTTCATCCGCTATAAATAGACATCCATATTGATATACAAAATTTTTTGTTTTTTATACTTCAAGTTCGTCCAGATTCACCATGTGAATTTGAACTGAACTGTATTGTTTTAAATATATTCATTCAGATATAAATGACAATTCTATTCGATTTTTTCAATAATTTTTGACCAATTACATGTGAATTTTAAGTAAATAATTTTGAATTTCAGTTAATTCAATTGTATATGACATCAAAAGGTTGAAATAATAAAAATATAAGTGTTTTTTCTTGAATTCACATATGAATCTAAGAATGTTTTTAAATTTACATGAGTTGTTATTGAATGATTTACAATTATTGAAAATTTTGAATTCAATGGCTAATTACATGTGAATTATCTTCCATACAAATTTAGTACAGTTTATATTTACATTGTGAATTTTAACTGTTTTCTTGTTTTAGACATGTTAATTCACATATAAATGGTAATTGTATCCAACTTTTTCAACAACTTTTTATCATCCACATGTGAATTTTAAGCAAATTAATTTGTGAATCTAAATTATTTCATTTGTGTATGATCAAAAGGTTAAAAATAGTATACATATAGTTATAGATATATTAATTCACATATAAATGATAATTGTACCCTATTTTTTCAGCAATTTTTTGTTCATTCACGTGTAAGTTTAAGTAAATTAATTTTTGAATCTTAGTTAATTCAATTGTATATTATCCAAATGTTGAAATTGTAAAGAATATAAAAGAATTTACTTAAATTCAATATAAAAATTTAGTGAGATTCACATCTGAATCTAAAAGTTTATTTAAATTCATATAAGTTGATATTGAATGATCAATGATTGTTGAAAAAAATAATTTTAATGATCATTCACATTTGAATAATCTTCTATAAAACTTGTTATAGTTCAGATTCACATTGATTAACTGTTGTGAATCTAAACAAAATTTTTGAAATTTTTTTTCGTTTTTACTATATTGATATGTATGTCTATTGAAAGAGAATAAAAAATTATGAATTTTGATATATTCGATTTTTTATTTCGATAAAAAATAAGCTCTAAAAATAAAAATTAAATAAAAAACAAAGTGAGTTTTTTGGAATTATCCGCTACATTCGCGTTCAATTAAGAAATTTACAACCTTATCTTCGGCCGTCGATCATTTGAATTACGACGCTCACGATTGGTTCCTTGGTTTATTTTGGTTCTCTATTGAACTTATATATATATATATATATATATATATATATATATATATATATATATATATATATATATATATATATATATATATATATATATATATATATATATATATATATATATATATATATATATATATATATATATATATATATATATATATATATATATATATATATATAGAGACTAAATATCAAATGGGAACCATTTTTTTCCTAGGAACCTAGGAACCTTTTGACTGAAATTTTTTTTTTCAAAAAAAATGACATAATACACCTAATCGCTTATATTTAAGACCTTTTGTAAAAAAAATTTGAAAAAAAACATGTATACACAAAATGTGTACATATACACGAAACGTGATCATATACACATTTGCGAAAAAAGTGCATATATGCACATTTCGTGTATACATATTATTTTTCAATTATTTTTTTGACAAAAAGTCTTAAATATATGCGACTAGGTGTATTATGTCATTTTTTAAATAAAAAAAATTTCAGTCAAAAGGTTCTTAGGTTCCTAGGAAAAAAATGGTTCTTCCTTGAAACGGACTCTATATATATATATATATATATATATATATATATATATATATATATATATATATATATATATATATATATATATATATATATATATATATATATATATATATATATATATATATATATATATATATATATATATATATATATATATATATATATATAGAGTCCGGATCAAGAGAGAACCAAAATTTTCCTAGGAACCTAGGAACTTTTTAACTGAAATTTTTATTTCAAAAAAATGACATTATATACCTAGTCGTTTATATTTAAGACTTTTTGTCAAAAAAAAAATTTGAAAAATAATATGTATACACGAAATGTGCATATATGCACTTTTTTCGCAACTGTGTATATGATCACGTTTTGTGCATATGTGCACATTTCGTGTATATATATATATATATATATATATATATATATATATATATATATATATATATATATATATATATATATATATATATATATATATATATATATATATATATATATATATATATATATATATATATATATATATATATATATATATTTCAAAAAAAAAATTTACAAAGGGGCTTAAATATAAGTGATTAGGTGTATTATGTCATTTTTTTTGAAAAAAAAAATTCAGTTAAAAGGTTCCTTGGTTCCTAGGAAAAAAATGGTTCTCATTTGAACTTTAGTCTATATATATATATATATATATATATATATATATATATATATATATATATATATATATATATATATATATATATATATATATATATATATATATATATATATATATATATATATATATATATATATATATATATATATATATATATATATATATTGATGCGAAGTCGAGTACTCAATCGTCTGAATCTCGTCTCACGGGTGATCCTGGTCGTCTTAGGTTTGACCTGCGACCACAATCACAAAGGAAATGGCAACGTCAGCCGTTCTCCGGAAGGAGGTCCCGGGAAAACGCTCCGATGCCTAAGTCAGATCTCCGGCAAGTGTAGTGTATATTGGAAGGTTAGAGTAATTTGTGCGTCATCCTCTTACCGGATGCCCTCTAAGGGCTTTTATACGCCTTGCCCTGTCTGGCTATGGCCGACAGGATCTTTGCTGTGGCAGGAGGGGACCAAGTCGTCCGTTGGCAGTACGACCCACGTCCTTCGCCGCGCCCCTATTGGCGCAGACCGGCCGGATGGGGCGCGCACGATCTTTGTTAGACCTGGGTGCCACGCGTAGGTCGAGGGGCATGGCGCCAAGTACAGTTCACGCTGGTCATTCCAGCTAGTACGTCGTTAGTGAGCTGGAGTGAAGTTCTCCAGGAGAGATCTCGCCAGGGCGATTTCTCCGTCCGCTGGAAGAGTCTTCCTGGCGAGGACCTCCCAGCGGCTGGCGAGTTTGGGATGCACACGGGTGTTCTGGAAGACGTGCTAGCGGCTGCCAGATGGCACACTATCAAGTCTCCCTAGCCTTAGGCGTTATTACGTTTACGTAGCTAGTGATGGCGGCTAGGGCTAGCATTAAGTAAGGCACGCTGATGTGACCGTTTATTCAGACCAAATTCATCATAGTCTTTGAATTTCGAAACTCCCGCTTTTGGCTTTCCTTTATCCCACCTCTTTATATTCTCCTATTTCTCCGTTGGTTAGGTTCTTTGCGGTTCCTTTTCCCTTTGTCGATTTCTTGCTCTTTTCCTTCCTTATTCTTTGTTCGTCGTCAAGATGAGTTCTTCTTCAAGTATCGGTTCTGACTCTCGGTACTATGATTCACTCGTGGCTCGTTACGGCTTCCAACCGGAAGATGGAGTGGAACTTCCTACCGATGAAGCTATTTTCTCTTTTCCTCCTGCGGGGAAAATCGGCATGTATCTGAAGCATTTCGAGGTCGGTTATCGTTTACCTACTTCCAATTTTTTCATGGAGGTTCTTGATCACTACCACGTTCATGTGCATCAACTGGTTCCCAACGGTGTCAATAAGGTTATTGCTTTCGAACTTCTGTCTAGGGCTGCTCACCTAGAGCCTGATTTGTATGTTTTCCGTCATTTCTTTCGGTTTACTCGTGCTTCTACTGGGAACAATTACACTTTCTGTGTCCGTCAAGATCGCCCCACACTTGTTACCGATCAGAAGGGAACTGCTCGGAACTGGTCTCAGCACTTCATTTGGGTTAACGAGCACCGGGTGGGTGCTATGAAGCATCGTGTTGACCCTATCACTGACCGCGCTTTCACTCTCTTCCCTGCGAAAGAAGCTATTGCTAAAGTTCTTCGTTCTTTCCATGTGGTTGGTGGGGAGCTTCCTGAGTATATTCTGGCCGGTGCTGGCATGAGTACTTCCTGGCGGCTTCGTGGCAAGATGCCTGAGTTTTTTACCATCGTGGACGGTTAGCACTGCTCCTTGTTGTTCTGTTTGCTTACTCTCCTCTTCCCCTCTTTTTCTTTTTAAAATTGGGAATGAAAAAGATGGGGGATGTTTGACAGGTTTTTTTTTGTTACAGGTCGGGAAAATGATGTCCGTTTTACGGACGTGCTGGCGAAGAATTATCGTGGAAGTCTCCATTATCGTGAAATTCCATTGGTTGATCGGGTGCTGCCTTCTCGTGCTTTCCGTCATGAGGCTTTTATTACTCGGGCCTCGACGGTTCAGGAGGAGGAGAGGCAGAAAGATGCGAGCACTGGGGCTTTGGTGTTTTCGGCTGTTGATGGGAGAGTTGTTGATACGGAAGTCAGTGAGCGAAGTGGTTCTTCTGGGGTCTTGGCGAAGAGGCGTGCGGGATTATTTGCTATTGGTGAGGGTTCTGGGAATGTCGTGCTGCCACGGCGGTTGCGTCCTCATCGTTTGGCTGGTAGTGGTGGGGGATCGGGGTTTATTCCTCCCCAGTCTCCTGTGATTAACATTGCTGACGACACGTCGCAGGGTGCGGACATGGAGATGGACCAGGGTGGGGGTGCACGTATAGGTACCCACCCTGTTGTCGAGAACGTTGGTAGAGAAGGTTCAGGGGAAAGCAATCAATCGCTGCCAGTTGGGCCTCAACCCCCTCGCCCGGATTTCAGTGGTTTTAGTCGCCGTGGGAGTACAGCTACTTTGGGCGCCCCCCCCCCTTTGGGTTCTGTGGAGGGTGGCCATGTTGCCTCTACCAGGGTGTTTGTCCCTGGGTGGTCTCTATCGGAGGGCGCACGCCTTTCAAACTACCAGACTGCTTTGGAGTTCACGCAGCATGCGTTTCCGCCGGGTACTCGCTCGGAGATGGGGAGTTATTCCCCGGCCGATTTGGTGGGTTCTCTCCGGTATGCGGCTGCCCAAAGCGCCTGCTTCTTTGGTGAAAGTGCAAATCGTTTGGAGCAGATGCTGGCCGCCAATGCTGATCGTCCCTCCCTCCAGCAGGAGTTGGATGCTGCTCGTGCTGAAATTGTCAAGCACGAGGGTTTATTGAAGGACCTTCAATCTCAAGTGGCATCTCTGCAGGCGGTTGAGGAAGAGGCTGTTCGGTTGAGGGAGCAATTATCTGTGGTTGGTCGAGAAAAAACTGAACTTCAAGGTGCTCTGGTTGCTGTGAAATCTGAGAATGAGGGCCTACATATCCAGCTTGAAAGCGCTGAGAGAGATGCTGCCGAGCGTGACCGGGTTGCACAGGCCAAGATGCAGGCACTTGAGGAGGCGGAGGCGGACCTGTCCTGGCTTCTAACCAATGGTATTGTGGGTGTTGTTGACTTGGTTATGGAAAGCCGGGACTTTGGGATGGGTGTGCACCGTCTCCGGGAGGTGTGTGTGGCAGCTGGGCAGGCTCAAGGTTATTCTCGTGCCATAAAGGACATGAAGGCAGGCAAGGAGATTGCGGCAGAGGAGGAGGAGCCTCCTCTTGATATCGGTTTGGAGGTAGATGAGGCAGTGGATGCGTTTATGAATGTTGATTACGCCACGGCCTTCAAGCTTGGGGAGCTCGGTGTGCCTGACTTGAAGGCCTTGCTGGATCCAAGCAGTGTTGCCGGCTCCTCTCATGCGTAGCAGGTATTTGATTTCTTGTTTGCTTGTCTTGTGATTGTGATGAAACTATGTTTGTAAGGCCCCTCTGAGGCCGTTTGGACAATGTTTTCATTTTATTTTGTAAGGCTTACGAGCCAAGACGATGTTGTTTGGTTATTTTCCACTTGATGTTGACTTGGTGGGCATTGTGGGCCCTTTTTCTTTTTTATGCGGTTGTTTGAGTTTGTTGTTGTCAGACGGAATTGGGATGGTTGGTTGGTTAGCTTTTATCCGTGATTCTTCATTCTATTAGCAATCAGGAATGCATGTTCGTATGTTCCTTCTAAGGTGGTTAGCTTGGGTAGGGCCTGGTGAGATTGGAACTTGAGGTTGTTACGTTTGCTGTGATGTGCCTCATCTTTTGTGTCTGTAAGGTTTAAAACCGAGAATTACCATGTTTTTTCCCATAATGGTTTAGCCAGATGATCTTGCTAAGGCTAGGGTCAAGAGTCGGCCCGCTCCTTAGGTAATTCGTCCGTTATGGTCTGTATGGCTTAATACCAGGGGGTTGTTGAGCCTTCTTTAGAGTGTTTTACTTGGATAACCTTGCTAAGACTAGGACCGGGAGTCGCTTAGTCCGCGAAGGGGTATTTCACCCTTAAGGTTTTTAAGACTAGGACCAGGAGTCGCTAAGCCTTCTTCAGGGTGTTTCACCTGGATAACCTTGCTAAGACTAGGACCAGGAGTCGCTTAGTCCATGAAGGGGTATTTCACCCTTAAGGTTTTTAAGACTAGGACCAGGAGTCGCTAAGCCTTCTTCAGGGTGTTTCACCTGGATAACCTTGCTAAGACTAGGACCAGGAGTCGCTTAGTCCGCGAAGGGGTATTTCACCCTTAAGGTTTTTAAGACTAGGACCAGGAGTCGCTAAGCCTTCTTCAGGGTGTTTCACCTGGATAACCTTGCTAAGACTAGGACCAGGAGTCGCTTAGTCCGCGAAGGGGTATTTCACCCTTAAGGTTTTTAAGACTAGGACCAGGAGTCGCTAAGCCTTCTTCAGGGTGTTTCACCTGGATAACCTTGCTAAGACTAGGACCAGGAGTCGCTTAGTCCGCGAAGGGGTATTTCACCCTTAAGGTTTTTAAGACTAGGACCAGGAGTCGCTAAGCCTTCTTCAGGGTGTTTCACCTGGATAACCTTGCTAAGACTAGGACCAGGAGTCGCTTAGTCCGTGAAGGGGTATTTCACCCTTAAGGTTTTTAAGACTAGGACCAGGAGTCGCTAAGCCTTCTTCAGCATTTTATTCATTTGTAACATATGTAAGTGAAAACAACATTTGCATTCATTACTTCGTTCATGTGGCGATTACAATTTTCGGGTGAACTTTGATGGTGGCATTCAGCCAGCAGTTTTCCTAGCAGTGGAACTGTTTGAGGTTCTGGACGTTCCATGTTCGCGGTATCGCTCGGCCTTCCAAGGTTTCCAAGACATAACATCCTTTTGGGTTGGCGTCTGTGACTCTGTACGGGCCTTCCCATGTTGGGCCAAGTTTGCCTCGTAGCTCGGCGTGGCTCGCTTCATTTTTTTGAAGGACCAGGTCGCCAACTCCAAAGCGTTTCTCTCAGACACGCGCGCTGTAGTATTTTTCTGTTGCCGCTTTGTAGCATGCTTGTCGTATATTAGCTAATTCTCGCTTCTCCTCCAGGATATCCAAATTGAGGCGGAGGTCCTGGTTGTTGTTGTCTTCCGCGAATTCCGTGGTGCGCAGGCTGCCTATGAAGATTTCTGGTGGCAGAACGGCTTCCGTGCCGTACGTCAGTCTGAATGGCGTTTCCTTGGTGGATGTTCGTGGGGTGGTACGGTATGACTAAAGTACCGTGGGTAATTCTTCCACCCAGCGACCTTTCGCTTTCCCCAGTCTTTTCTTTAATCCCGCTACCAATGTTCTATTGGACACTTCAGTCTGACCGTTGGCTTGAGGGTGTGCGACCGATGTGAGCTTTTGTTTGATTAGTTTCTCGGCACACCATGTGCGGAATGGGTCTTCCGCAAATTGTAAACCATTGTCGCTGACTAGGATTTTTGGGGTGCCAAATCTGGTTAGGATGTTCTTCCACATAAACTTGATCATGTTCTTCCCCGTTATTGAGGCGACGGCTTCTGCCTCAATCCATTTGGTGAAGTAATCTACTGCTACAATGAGGAATTTTACTCGGCCCGGTGCTTCCGGGAACGGGCCGACTATATCAATTCCCCATTGGTAAAAAGGCCATGGACTTGAAATGCTGGTCATGGGGACCGCTGGTGAGTGGTGGAGCGGTGAAAAGGTTTGACAGGCGACACATATCTTTGTTACTTCCTTTGCCTCTGCATGGATATCTGGCCAGTATACTCCCGCTCTGAGAGTTCTTCCGGTTAGTGCTCTGGCTCCTTCGTGTGCTCCAGCGTCACCCGCGTGTATTTCCTCCAACACCGTCTTTCCTTCCTCTGGGGTAATGCATTTTAGCCAGGGCTCTAAGTATCCGCGTCTGTATAGTGTGTCGTTTCGCATTGCATATTGGGGGGCTCTTACTTTGACCTTTCGTGCCTCGGCGTTGTCAGTTGGAAGGAGGCCTTGTGTCAAGTAGTCGATTAAAGGTGTCATCCACGTGGTGGTTGTGCTAACTGGTGCTATTTTCCGGCCATCAATGCTTCTTTCTTTTAGTATTTCTACTAGGACTTCTTTGGATAGGTGGTCGAATGCTGCAGAGGCTAGTTTGCTTAGCGCGTCTGCTTTTCTGTTAGCCGCGCGTGGAATTTGTTTGATTGTGAAGAATTCCATCGTTGTTGCAATTCTGTTAACCTCTTCTACGTATTTCTTCATTCGCTGATCTTTTAGTTCGTAGGCTCCATTGATTTGGTTGGTCACTAACAAAGAGTCGCTATGCGCCAGGAGGTGTTTTACTCCGTTCTCCTTTGCGAGTCGCATTCCGGCGAGCAGTGCTTCATATTCTGCCTCATTGTTGGTTGTTTGGAAGTCGAATCTGAGTGCGTAAGTAATTTCTTCGCCTTCTGGGCTTGTTAACACTAGGCCTGCCCCCGAGCCTTCTTTGCTGGCTGCACCGTCGGTGTGGAGCATCCATGTTTCCTGAGGCGTATCTGGTTCTTGCTTTGGGCGTTGACTTGTGGCTACTTCGGCCTCTTCTGGCATTTCTGCCAGAAAGTCTGCCAGTGCTTGGCCCTTGATACTTGTTCTTGGCTTGTAGTCGATATCATGTTCTCCTAGTTCGATGGCCCATTTGGCTAGGCGGCCGGATTTCTCTGGTTTCAATAGGATTTGGCGAATTGGTTGGCTTGTCAACACTTCAATGTGATGGGCTTGGAAATAACGCCACAGTCGGCGTGCTGCATAGATCAAAGCTAAAACTAACTTTTCTAGTTGTGGGTAACGTAGTTCTGTCCCTTGGAGTGCCCTGCTAACAAAATATACTGGTCTTTGTTGGTGTTCTCTTTCCACCGTTAGAACTGCGCTTATTGCGTCTGGTGACGTTGCTAGGTATATGGATAACTTCTCTCCTGGGACCGGGCACGCTAGCATGGGCAGCGACTTCATTGCGTCTTTTAAGCGTGTCAAAGCTGTTTCTGCTTCGTCTGTCCATCGAAAATTGTTTTTGTCAATACAGCCTTTCAGCGTGTTGAACAGCGGAAAGGCTTTCTCTGCTGACTTTGCTACAAAGCGTCCCAGGGCTGTGAGTTTTCCACTGAGTCCTTGTATTTCTCGCAAGCATGCTGGTGACTTTATGTCGACGAAGTCTTTTACTTTCTCTGGGTTTGGTTGGATACCTTCTCTCGCGATGTAATATCCCAGGAATTTTCCTTCTTCCACACCGAAGGTGCATTTGGCCGGGTTGAGTTTCATCTGGATTTTGGAAAGCGTTTTAAGGGTTTCTTCAATGTCTTGTAGCAAGGATTGCTCTGCACGGCTTTTTATGACCATGTCGTCGACATATACTTCAATGTTTCTTCCGATCTGGTCTTTGAACGCCTTGTCGACTAGTCTTTGGTATGTTGCCCCCGTGTTTTTTAGGCCGAACGGCATTTTCTGGTAACAAAAAGTACCGTGATCCGTGTAAAAGGCTGTTTTGTCTTCGTCTTCTTGCCGCATGAGAATTTGGTGGTAGCCCTTATAGGCGTCTAGGAAACACTTCCACTTGAATCCCTCCGGCGATTCTACTTTCTGGTCTATCTCGGGGAGTGGGTAACAATCTTTCGGGCATGCTTTGTTTAAATCGGTGTAATCAATGCACATTCTCCAGCTACCATCATTTTTCTTTACCATGACTGGGTTGGCTATCCACGTTGGGAAGAAAGCTTCGCGGACAATACCTGCTTTTGCTAACTTGGCGACTTCTGCATTGATGGCGTTGTTGCGTTCTCCTGCTTGGCTACGACGTTTTTGTTTGACCATGTTACTCCCTGGTACAATGTTGAGATTGTGCTCGATGATTGCTCTGTCTACTCCCACCATGTCCGCTGGCTCCCAGGCAAATACTTGTTTATATTTTCGGAGTAGGGATATCACCTTTTTTCGGAACTCTGTTGGTAACGTGCTTCCGACTTGTATTTTTTGGTCTGGATAATCGTGATGAATTATTTCTCTGCTTTCTTCGGGTTCGTCTCTTGGGCGCTTTCGTTTGCTGTCGATATCTGCGGGTAGCATTATCTGGTAGCACTTAAGTGTCTTCTGCGGTGTTGCCAGGACGGAGGCCACACCAGCGTCCGTTGGGAACTTGATTATACCGTGTAGTGTCGATGCTACGATGCCAAAGTATAGCGCTGCCGGTCTTCCCAAGATGATGTTGTGTTCTGATGGTGCCCGTACTACTGTGAATTCGAGTGTAACTGTTTTCTTTCGCTGGCCGTCATCTATCGTGATGGGTAGGTAGATCATTCCTGTGGGTATGACGCTGCGCCTTGTGAAGCCAGTTAAATTTCCTGCTGGGGGGCGTAAATCTATCCTCCATTCCCGTGGCAGCTGACGGAAGCAATGTTCGAACATGATGTCCGCTGCGCTGCCGCTGTCGATATGCACGCGGTGGATGATGACGTCTCGAACTCTGGCTTGGATGATGAGTGGGTTGTCGCCGTTCCACCCTTCTGGCTTCTTGTCTCTAGTGGAAAATGATATTTGTTGTTCGTCGACGTCTGGTGTTTGTTCTCATGCTTTGCGATGGTGTTTGTGTATTACAAGAATCTCTGGCCCCTTCTTTGGCACGTCCATGTTTTTCGCCGGTGTGTCGCTTCTACCATTCTTCGGGCGGATTGATTTGGCGATGTCATGTAGGTTTCCTCGTTGTATTCTTTGGTCAAGCTCTTTCTTTAGCACAACACATTCTGCCGTGTCATGCCCGTAGCATTTATGGAATTCGCAGTATTTGGATTGGTCTCTTGGTCGTTCTAATGTTCTTTTCGCCTGTTTGTTCTTGTCAGACACCGCTAAGATGTCTGTTCGCTTATATCTCCGATCGTCTCTGTAGTGGTTGTTGTAAGGTTTTTGGGGTTTGCCTCTTCTGAAAGGTTGTCGTCTTTCGCCCGGGTATTGTGGGTGGTTTTCCCCGGACTTTAATGAGGAAGTGGCTGCCGCTTTTAGGTACGCTTCTTTGGCAGCCGTTCCTTCTTCCTGTCGTAAGAAACGTTCTACTCGCTCCTTCATTTCTTGCCGGGTAGCTGGTGGTTTTCCTAAGAATTTCGTTGATAACGGGCCCGGCAATAAACCATGTGTGAAAGCTCCGGTCACCAGGTTGTCGTTTTGTCCGGGGACATTTAGCGTTGCTTCGTTGAATCGTTTGAAATATGCCCTAATTGGCTCGCCCTCCAGTTGCTTACACCCAATGATCTCTCGGATGTCTCCCCGATACTTACGTAACTGCATGAAGTTTGAGAGGAATTGTTCTTTGAGCTCCGTAAAGTTTCTGATGCTGCCCGGCGCGAGGCTTTTGAACCATGCGCCGGTGTTCCCGTCCAGCGTCGTCGGGAAGTGTGTGCACCAGAAGCGTACGTCTAACTTTAGTGATTGCATGTGCCACTCGTAAGTGTCGATATGGCTATCTGGGCAGGTTGTTCCGTTATAGGTTTTTAGGTGTGGTAGCTTGGCCGTGTTAGGCATGTCGTAATCGTGTATTTCTTTGATGAACGGGGATTTGTATGCTACAGGGGGAAGCAGGTTTGTACTGTTTGTTGTTTGGATGGGAGGTGTGATGGGTTGATATATTGGCGGTTGGGTGTAGAACAGAGGGAGCGTGCTGGTCGGTACGCCTCCTAAGGATGAAACGGGTGTGTTTACTGGTGCTTGTGTAAAGCCTGTGAATAGTGGTGCTACCGCTGGTTGGGGTGGTTGTAAGAAAGGGGTGGTTGAAGGGGTGAACATTGGTGGTCCTGTTGAAGTTTGAAATGGTGTGAAAGGGTAGCTAAACGGTATATACGGCGGCGGCGTACTGAAGGATACGGGTGTTATAGTCTGTTGGAATGACGATGAAGTGACTGGTGTTTGGGGGATCAAAGAAGGTACTAGTGGGGTAGTCCTTGATGGTGATGGTGTTGTTGATAGCGTTTCTATCGATATTGGGCCTAACGGTAACATTGAGTGTATGGGACTTGTAGGGATGTTACCGTCGCTGGTATGTCCTTCAGTCGTCATTGCCGGAGATTAGAGTGGTGGTTTCTTGTTGCGCGTCACAACACGGATGGCGCCAATGATGCGAAGTCGAGTACTCAATCGTCTGAATCTCGTCTCACGGGTGATCCTGGTCGTCTTAGGTTTGACCTGCGACCACAATCACAAAGGAAATGGCAACGTCAGCCGTTCTCCGGGACGAGGTCCCGGGAAAACGCTCCGATGCCTAAGTCAGATCTCCGACAAGTTTAGTGTATATTGGAAGGTTAGAGTAATTTGTGCGTCATCCTCTTACCGGATGCCCTCTAAGGGCTTTTATACGCCTTGCCCTGTCTGGCTATGGCCGACAGGATCTTTGCTGTGGCAGGAGGGGACCAAGTCGTCCGTTGGCAGTACGACCCACGTCCTTCGCCGCGCCCCTATTGGCGCAGACCGGCTGGATGGGGCGCGCACGATCTTTGTCAGACCTGGGCGCCACGCATAGGTCGAGGGGCATGGCGCCAAGTACAGTTCACGCTGGTCATTCCAGCTAGTACGTCGTTAGTGAGCTGGAGTGATGTTCTCCAGGAGAGATCTCGCCAGGGCGATTTTCTCCGTCCGCTGGAAGAGTCTTCCTGGCGAGGACCTCCCAGCGGCTGGCGAGTTTGGGATGCACACGGGTGTTCTGGAAGACGCGCTAGCGGCTGCCAGATGGCACACTATCATATATATATATATATATATATATATATATATATATATATATATATATATATATATATATATATATATATATATATATATATATATATATATATATATAGAGTAAATATCAAATGGGAACTCATTTTTCCTAGGAACCTAGGAACCATTTAATAGCCATTAGATCAAACATATCTATGGTTGAGAAGGACAGTGGCATTTTTGTAATTAATGGAACCCGGATTCAATTTTGCACGGGTGAGATAAGGCGTTGGAGGGTAAATTAGTCTTTGACTAAACCGATTGTGTCACCTCTCAATAACATATCCCGTGAAATCAGCTTGTATTATGATACGTATCTCAATCAATTAGGCGGATGAATCATTTCCAAAATTATCGAGCATAAAATTTGGGTTCCGTTCCAACAAAGTTTCTTCGTCTCAAAGCTCTCGGAAGACGAAGGTGATTCAAAGGTGAGATTTTTTTTCAGTTCATTGCAATGCACCAGTAATCTATGGTTTTTGTTCTGTTCCAACAAGGTTTCTTCGCAAACGTGTTTTTAGTGTGATTTAGAAAAAGATTTCAATGTTTATCTTTTTGTAAGACATTGAATTCGTATTCCGGTTCTTAATCTTAACCATAATTAATTATATATTTTTTAATTGAAAATTAAGTTTGTGTTTTCAGTATTCTTGTGTGTGTGTGTTCCGAAAAATAGTTTGTATCTTGTTTAGTTAAAAACCAGTTCATTTTGTTTAGTCGGATAGAATACTCAAAAGGGTTTTTCATTCCCCGATCGCAACCCTAAATCAGTTATTATTTCTATTAAGCAAATGGTGATGTGTTGTTTTGGTTTGTATTTTACAGGCATTGGAGATAAAGAAAGTCACACAATGGTGAACAGAGGTATATCATAATTATAAACTTTGGTTGTTGTTGATTTCATTTATATGGTTTATATTTTTTGCAGTGTATGGTAGAAGGAGTGAAAGGCAGCGTAAGAAGGCTTTGAGAAGATTTTCAAATCTTCAGAATGATCCATTAATCATTGAAGATGATGTTCAAGATCCTGAAGTCGAAGCTGAAGATCAAGGAAATGATATTGATCAGGGTGTAGATGTTGAACATGAACCTGATATGCTAGACAATGATAATGATGCAGATACTGAGGTTGAAGACGACACCGATGTACAAAACAACCAAGATGGAAATAATAATATATCTGAAATTCAAGGTATGAGATTTTGTTATGTAGATATGCACTCTGTTTCGTGATATGTGCATATGCATATATATTAAAATGTATATTCACCCCTAAATTGTGATATGTTCATTGAATTTGTTGCAAAATATGCATATACACATATGTTTATTAATTATAGATATTCAAATATATAAATAAATATGCAACATTTATTTATTTATGTAGATATGCTCACTTGTTCTGTGATTTGTACATATGCATATATAAAAAAATGTACATAATCACATGGGACTGCATGTCAATAAGGATATCTAATTTAACAACACATCTGTATATGTACGTCGTCCTGCATGTTAATGTACATATGGATATATGCACCCCTTTTCTGATATATGTGCATATGCATATATAAAAATGTAAAACACTTAGTTTTGATGTGTACATATGTACCCCTGTATTGTTAATTGTACATATTCATATATAAAGATATGTACATATGCAAATTTGCTAGGATGTCAAGGAATATATGTAATTAAACAAGATATGTATATATGCACATTTTTCCAGCACGTTTATGAACATATGGAGATATGCACGCTGTTTTATGTACATATGCATGTATACAATAAAACTAAACACTTAGTTTTGATGTCTGCACATGCTCCCCTGTACATTCATGTGTACATATGTACCCATGTTTTGTAATTTCTAAATATTCATATATTAAAATATGTACGTATGTACATTTTCGTGGATGTTAAGGAACATATGTAATTGATCAAGATATGTGTATGTGCACATTTTGACTGCAATTTTATGTACAAATGAAAATATGCACAATACGTGTATATATGCACATATGTACATATGCACAATATGTGTATGTATGCACATTTGACTCCAATTTTATGAACACATCAAAATATGCACAGTATGTGTATATATGCACATATGTGTACTATGCACAATATGTGTATATATGCTCATGAGACTGGAAGTATATGAACACATCAAAATATGCAAGTTTAGGAACATATGTAATTGATCAAGTTATGTATATATGCACATTTGACTGCAAGTTTTTGATATCTGCATATATAAAATTCAATTAAAACACTTAATTATGATATGTACATATGCTCCAATGTAATTTGTTTTGTACATATAAACATGTAAAAAAATGTATATATGCACAATTGTATGTATGTTAATGAACATATTTGCATATATACACTGGCCTGTATGGAATTAAAAAATTTTATATGTGTTTTAATAATACATATTTTAATGTATATTTTTGTAACAGGTGACGAAGAAGCTGTGACTCCCCCACCTAACCTTATTAGACTTTCTGATATATCTTCATATAGAACAAGGAGTAGTAAAAGGAAATTGTCAAAATCAAAGGTTATGGATAAAGGGAAGGTTAAGAAATTAAAGAAAGTATCTGTCATTGCTATCACTCCAGCAAAACGGCTTAGATCTTCTGTAAAATCATCGTCTAAGAGTTCTAGAAGCAAAAAGAACAAGATATCAAAATCTCCTTCCAGTGGTGTATTCAACAGACCTTATGGTTTACGAATAAAGACTTCCCCATCGTCAATGATTGAAGCTGTTCGATATTTGTCTGAAGATCAACAAGAAGCTGTAAGAGAGATTGGGTTTGGATCCTTTTTAAACATGAAACTAGGGGTCAGTTCTGCTAAGCTAGGTCATTATGTAGTTGCTAATTTAGACGACAATGAGCTGGTTATCAGAACTGGTAAAGGGGACATCCAATTGACAAAAAATGTGGTTCATGATATATTGGGTATACCAAATGGCGGTACGGATATTGTAGATGTTGAAGATGTTGATGACACGAATGAGATTGTTACTGCTTGGAAGGCTCAATTTACCAAGCAGCATGTATCGAGGAGTGAACTGGTAAAAAGGATTCAGGAATCAGATGATGATGGGATATTATTCAGGTTGAACTTTGTAGCTCTATTCAATAGTTGTGTATGCAAAGCTTACAAAACTGGATATATAATGAAGCAATTTGTGAATAAGGTTGCTGGGGTAAAGGATATAAGTAAATTAGATTGGTGTGGATACGTGTTGGATGCAGTTAGAGGTTCAAAAAGGAAATGGATTTCGTACTCAAAGAAACATCATTTCTGCGGTCCGATTACATTTTTACTAGTAATTATTTTACATAATAAAATATAGTGTTTTCTGATATTTAGTTCCTTTAACCAATAATTATATATATTTGTATAATGCAGTTGACATATTTGCATCATATAAGAATACCCAATGACAGTGTTCCAAGGACATTACCTGCAATTGGGAACTGGGATTATGATGATGTGAAGAAGAGGGAATTATACGAGTTGAACAATGGTAGATTTGGGAATTTTACAAGTGGTGAACAGTTTGAGATGCAGGAACCGGAACCTGTTGTTAATAAGACGGTTGAGGTATTTATTATAACATTTTATTGTCAGTTTACAAACAAACTACATTTACTATTTTAACAGATAAATTGGATTGATTTTTGATATTGATAGGAAGTTATTCTTGATATAACCCTACGAATTTCAAGAATCAATCGCTATAAGAAGGATTTGTCAGAAAAACTTGAAAGACTACTTGTAAAAGAGCCAACCAACATGCAATTATTGTCTGCTAAAGCAGATTTCGATCGACTATTTGGTGGAGAATGAGTGAAAGATGACAATGGGATGAATGCACATGAGGATATCATAAGTGTGTTGTCAACTGGGAAATATGGTGATGAGACAAACAACTGTTCAATGGCCCCACAGGTTGATGGCTCCATGGGATTGGGTGAGGATAACACAACATTGGGTTTGGATAATATCGATCCAACTTTGTCAGAGCCTGTAAACATCCCCAAAGACAAACGTGTTGCTGATGATTCTGGTCATGGTAATAAAGAAGATTTTGTTGAAGGAGTGATGAAAACCCCAACCAAAACCATATCGTTCAAGATCAGTGGGACACTGTCACATGACAAACAAAAAAGACGTGTTTGATTCTCCAATTTCCACTTATATGCTACAGGTAGTGGAAGAAACAGAAAATAATTATTATTCTAAACGCCTAAGTCATCAACATAGGAATCCTGATTATATTGGATTATCAAATATACATCAGCCTAATTTTAATACGACAGAAAAAGAGCTTCCTAACTTTGATTTGGGGATATCCCAGGAATTCGGGATTGTGTTAGCGGATCAACATGGCCCGACCATCAATATGGGTGGACGTCAAGTGAAGATACCTCTTGTAAACCGTGACAAAGAGATTGAGGATCCAATGGATGAGATCCCATTGAGTAAAAGAATTAGGAAGCCTTCGCAATACAAACTATCTCCATATTTGAACAAACAGGTTCAAGTCGTAGATTTTGTAAAGTCCATTGAGGTTAAAGTATCAGAGTGGTTGTTTCAACTGGCCGGTGATCCTGAGTAAGTGTTGTCCATATGGTAATATAATTTGTAATTTTGTTATAGTTATGATTGTGTCCTTTTATGTTTTTCAGTTTTTCATTATTTGAAGATAAGAAGGGCAATTATGCTAAAATACTACATATGGAGACTTTTTTGCCAGATGTTGCTGTGGATGTATATGCGGTCAATTCATGGTGTATGGTGATGAATCACGAAGAAGGGATAAGGAAGAAATCTGGGCCAGCAAGATTGTTTTTGAATGTTATAAATATGGTAGTGTTTTACTACTCACAATTATTTATTAAATGGACATGACAAACTAGTATCCTAATTAAGTAATATGTTTATGTTACAGGATAATACTGATCTGGGAGATTTTATGGTGAATTTGAATGACTCCTATCAAGCATTTGCATCATATGTTAAAGACTTCATGAAGACAGTTAAAGGAAAAGACAAATGGAAGAACGTTGAGCTAGTATGTTTACTATCCAGTTGTAATAAAAATGCACATAGTTTATTATTTTATTTATAAATGTAATGTACTTAGTAATAAAACAATATTTAGTTAAATATTGTTTTTTTGATCTGGTAACTAAACCCACAGTAATATGGTGTACACATGTAATGACAAATGTATAATACGTATGTGTATATTTTCTACTGTAAAGTGTGTATATGCACATATGTAAGTTTAATAACATAATTGCATACAATTACATTTTTGTGTACAGGTACATGTTCATTATTTGTCTAGATTTTTTGTATAATGTTTGTGTATGTATACACATATGTGTGTTTAATAACTTATATTAATAACAGAATGTGAATGCTAAGTATAATTTTCTCTCTAGAAATAGGGCTAGACACATATATTACTTACATATAATATGTGCATACGTACACATTCAAATGTGTTGTTCATATGCACTTGAAATCTATGTATACACATATACTATATACATAATATGTGTACATACATACATTTGGTGTACATGCACACCCAAACTGTATGTAGACACATACTACATTACTTATTTACATTCACCTAAAGAACAATATATTATTGCCTGACATGTGGTGAGATATACCTGTAAATAACATAGGCATTATTATTATTATTGAATGTTTCCATATATTGTATTAACACATATGTACTATCCATAAAATGTACATATACACTTTCACATAAATACATCAGAAAAAATCACTTCATGTAGTTAACAATACATACATATAACACATGAATTAATATGCTTATTTTAGTTGTACATCAACTGCAGTTACACACAACTTCTGTACACATATTAATTCAATGTATTTACACAGTGTCACGATCTCATATTAGTGGTCATAGTCACATTGAGGGTTTTTCTAATGTGTTGTTTGTTATGCAGGTGTACATTCCAATATACCAAGGTCAACGTTACTATCTTATTGTAGTTGATATCAAGCGAATATCAATTACTTTGATTGATAGTACAAAGGATTACCCGGAGTCATATTACCATAATGTACCTAGAAGACTAGTTAGTTTTTAAATTCACCCACTTACACTATTGACTTGAAATTCTTAAATCTAAATTATTTGTATTTTTGTAATATCACAGGCTTTGTATTTTTCAAATTTACTGGTTGAGCTGAAACACAAAGCTGCGGAATCACTTCGGAAAGAAGATGTTAAGTTTGCAAAGTTGAAATGGCAGACAAATGGAACAGACATAGATGGAGGGGTTTTTTTGATGAGACATATGGAGACGTACCAGGGTGGGCCTATTACCAAATATGATAGCGGATTGCTAGTTGAGTCGGAGGAGCAGTCGCGTCAAATTCGTAAGCTGAGAAAGAAATATGCAACAAAGATTTTGTTAAGCAGTTTGTACATTCATGTAGATTTGGTGTTGAATGAGTCAGACACATTTGCTAGGATACCAGTTAAAGAGAGGAAGAAGATATTGCTGGAGGCTTACAAAAGGAAGGAAGAAAGGTTTGGAAGTTAGTAGTGTTATGGTATAATTTTTTTTTGATGGTTTTGATAGTTGTTAAAGACAAAAAAGTTCGTTTTCATGGATAATAGATTTGGTATGGTTTAATGTTAGTATTTGTCTATTGGTTATAATGTTTATTGATCATGGTTTTTTGATTGAATTTTAGCATACGATTTTGCTTTTGTAGACGAGAATACGTGCACATTATGCACAGGTGTACTATTAAAACGAACTAAATTGTACCTATGTGCATAAGTTCACTTAATACCTATATGCACATACAAATCTACAACTACACATACGCACACACGCACACACATGAAACAAATATATATGTGCATATGCGCAGACATATACACATACACATAAAACAAACAAAAAACGCATCTACAAAGACACATACACAAAAACCAATCAAAAAACGTGCAGATGTGCATATGTGGTCCTAATACACATGTGTAGATCATATTGATGTGCACTCTCACATACACATAAAATAATTTATTAATACGTGCATATGTGCATATGTTGACATCATAATGTTTAAATATACATCCTAAAGACATACAAATTTTAAAATTTTAATAAGTGCACATGTGCAGATCATACGGATGTGCATTCAAACATAGAAGTAAAACAATTTATTAATATGTGCCTATGTGCATATGTTAACATAATGTGCATGTGTACACAGACATACACATCCAAAACACATACAAATTAAAATATGTTAGTAAGTGCATATGTGCATATCATACGGATGTGCACTCACACATAGAAATAATCAAATTTTTTGATATGTGCATACGTGCATATGTTTACATAAAGTGCATGTGTACACAGTCATACACATCAAGTCAGATTAATGTGTGCGTATGTGCATAAGTACATTTGTGCACTGATGTAAATATACATGCACATACACTTACTTTTTTTTTCAATATGCATTTTTTTGTGGATGAATATATGCACATACACCTTTTTTTTGTATGTTTAAACAAATGTTTGATTAGTCAAACACATCTCTATTCACAATAAATATGTGAATAAATGTAACAACTTTATATGAAAATAATCAAATTGTTTATTAATTTTTAAAATACTAACAAAACCAAAACATTCAACGTAAAAAAACACTATAAGAAATCCTTATGAAAAATAAATGAACTACATCTGTGCTGCTGATTTCTTTTTATTCGAATCCTTTCTTTCTGGACAATTCCTTCTGTCGTGCTTGTCGTTCGGTGAAATCCTCTTATTGCAAAATGTACACGTTTTCCATTCTTTTTCCGCGTTGATCATTGCAATTTCTCTTTTTCTTTTTATCCGCTTTCCAGTCCCACTACCTTTGTTGCGTATGTTTTCGGGATTACGTATTGAAATTTCAGCAGGTTTAGACACTCCAATTGCTGCCTCCATTATTTCAGTTCTTGAACGTGTGTCTCTGGCAGGTGGGTTGTCCTGTATTTTCCTTTTGATCTCTTTTTGCCACTCTATTAATTTCATTATTGCATCCTTATCATGTGCAACCATGTCTATACACTCACGAACTATAGAATAAACATCCTGCACCTTTTTGTATTCCTCACCACTAAACTCCCCAAAATATGTGCTTTTCTCTAGATCCTTCATATGTATGATACCTTTCTGCCAACGTTTGATTAAGTATTTGCAAGGTATGGTCTTCATGAATGTTTTTTTCATAATACACAAAATATGCCTGCCTAAGACTCCATAATGTTCAAACAGCATGCAACAACATTCAAAAGTCTCACTGTCTTTGTATACTTTAACCTGACAGCAACAGCAACAGATGATTATAAAAAACCACATTACTATATACATTGAAATTGTTATTAATTAAATTAAGAATCTTACCTGATATCGCCATTCACCATCGTTATCACTCAAAAACTCCTTAGATGATGCATTAAAGAACAAGCTTTTATTTTGATCCTTTTTTGGCATTAGTTGTTCCAAAACTATGTATGAGTCATACTGATCAAGAGAAATACAAGAACTCGGTGAGCATGTCCATACAGAGTCTTCTATTTCCCTTTGGAATATGTAAAATATTTTATGAGTATAAAAATCCGCTGCTTGTGCTTCCAGAGGTAGTTTTGTCACCACTCCAGGTATTTTTGACATAGATGTAAACTCTGTATTTGATTGTATGTTTCTCTGTTTATCCATCGCTGCATCAAACTTACACATGAACATCAACAAATTTGACTTCCTTGACATGAAACCTTGGAAAAAGAAATTTTCACTTTCTGATCTTGATGTCGTGCGCATCAAACCAATTAACGGGGTATTTTTAAAATACGCAGGTATCCAACGCTCTTTCATGTTGTACATTTCCTTTAACCATTTGTTGTCTTGTAGTTTAAACTCATCTATCAACTCTGTCCATTTGTCTTCAAATATATGTGGACTAATGCACGAATTCCAAATAATACGTTGTAACCTTTTTCTGAAATCCGTTTCGTATATTATTTTAGCAGACACCTACAAAGAAATTTCAACAGTTAACATCCAAGATGTAATATAAATATATATTATATGTTTTACATTTAATAAATTAAACAATACAAACCTTATCTGTCAATTTCTTCCCAATATGCCACATACATAAACGGTGAGTGGAATTCTTAAACACACGTTCCACAGCTTTCGCCATTGCTGCGTCCTGATCCGTCACAACTATATTTGGTTCTTTCCCAAACGAGGACTTGAATGCTTCCAACAACCATATATAGTGCTCCGATGTCTCTCTTGCTAGCAGGCCGGCGCCAAATGTTACACATCGTTTGTGGTTGTCAATCCCAGTAAACGGAACGAAAACCATGTTATACCTAAATTTAACACTGATTTAATTAAAATGTACAATCATATAAACAAGTTAAAATATATGCTATTGTATTGAGCTTACTTGTTTGTACGGAATGTAGCATCAAAAGATACAACATCATTGAATTCAGAGTAATTTCTTTTTGCTATTCCATCGGCCCAAAATAGAGCCCTAAGTTCATCCTTCTCCAACATGTAATGAAACCAGAAAGATGGATTGTTCTTGCTTCGCTTTCAACAGGTTTACCACCATGTTCGCATCACTGTCTCCTATATGGCAGTTGAGGTCTCTTGAATAATTATTGTAGTCTATCTTGAGTGGACCTTGATTTTTGTAACCACCTTTAAGTCCAGTGACAATGCCATGTGCTTTGGTTGATCCAATGTTAGATGTATAGAGATCATTTATCATATGTTGATCAGAAAAACAAAGTTTTCTACAATGTTTTGACATGTGAATGTTCGACTTCGTGTACAGCTCATGATTGTGATTTCTTTCAAATGTAACAACAAAATATTGTTCAGTACCTTTTACATTTTTAAAACCAATTCTTGCGGGGCAATCTAGTCTTTGACTAGGTAGTTTTCTTTTTTTCTTCATAGATTCCCCTTTTAAAGAATCAACATTGTGCTTCTCGCGCGTTCCTTCTTTGCTACAAAAAAGGTATTTGTAAGTAATAACCCCATCTTTTCTCTTGGTAGACCCCTTTCTTGGATCAAAACCTGCCTTTTTTTCATACTCTTCGTAGAAGTGAATAGCATCATCAAGTGTCTCGAAACAAAGTTTCAATTTAGGCTCAGCCTCTTCTCTAACGTGTGGAATCCATGACATAATTTTTGTACCTCCTGGTGATCTAACTTCTGTACTGCTTAGCTTATCTTCAATTTCAATATCGTCTGACATAACAACGAATAAAATTGTGATGTTTTAATGATCACATAAACAAAATGTGAATATACACATGTGTATGCAACAATAAGAAAACACTAATTATCATAATTTGTAATGAATATATACATATAATGACATATTGTTGTTAGTGCATATACACACATACGGTGTAGGCATCTATGTAAATGAAGTCATGTAGAATGATGCATATAAACACTCTTTAGTATGGTACAATTACGTATAATATGAATTATTCTGTATGTATACTTACTATATGGTATGTGGTTCGAATCATCAACTGAATCTGTAATACCATAATCTTCTAAATCTTCTTCATCGTGTCTGCATCCATCATCCTCTATATTTATATCAATATCATCGAATATGATATCATCGTGATTTCTGAAAAGATCATTCCTGACAATAAAAATAACACATTAACGTAAAGGTGATTACTTTTTCAGATAAACATGATTCAACTAACTTGTTACGAACCTGAATAATATTGATTCTTCCACCATATTCTCACTCGATTCATCAATCATCATTGTAATAAATATGAAACCACTATATATATAACAAACAATTTAACATATATAATTTAACACATACGTGGTTTATTTAAAACTCACTAGAACGCCATTACTGAATTTGATGGAGAAGAAGAAGAGAAGCTCTGAGACTGAAATTGTTATGATGAATGACGATGAATTGAATTGGTAATGTGATTCATAATCCCGGAAATCAATGAAGATTCCTATATTGAAAGAGCTGTTACGATTTAATTACATATTATTATATAATTACCTAAAATAAATAAATGGCAATTGACAAGCATGCCCTTTTAACTTTCAACCAATCAGAATTGGTTCCTAAGTTCCTAGGAAAATTTTGGTTCCTTCTTGAAATAGACTCTATATATATATATATATATATATATATATATATATATATATATATATATATATATATATATATATATATATATATATATATATATATATATATATATATATATATATATATATATATATATATATATATATATATATATATATATATATATATATATATATATATATATATATATATATATATATATATATATATATATATATATATATATATATGGGGATGATCAACATAAAACCACTTTTTATCCATAGAACCATAGAATCACATGTTCGTTACCAAACATGCACTATGTTCAGTACTGAACATACATATGTTCAGAGCTGAACATACATATATGTTTTGAACATATGGTTCTATAGTTCTATGTCTAATTTTGGTTTTATGTTGATCCCACCCCTATATATATATATATATATATATATATATATATATATATATATATATATATATATATATATATATATATATATATATATATATATATATATATATATATATATATATATATATATATATATATATATATATATATATATATATATATATATATATATATATATACCTATGAAAAATTTAATTCTCCATTAGAATATTTTTTTATTTTTCCAGTTTTTTTTTTCTAAATTTTTTTAGATAGAATAAGTAGCTAATATTATTAGAATCTTTTTTTAAATTTTCATTATTTTTTCCTATTATTTATTTTTTTTATTTTTTGACCTTCAAAATAAGTGACTAGTATTGCGTCTCCTGTCTCACAAAATTTGTACCGTTCTTTTTTTAAATTTTCATTATTTTTTTTTATTTTTTATTTATATAGGGTTGGGTTCTTGTGAGATATTAAAATCCCATGAGTTTTCGAAAACTTTTTCTAATTGGTCAGCACACAAAAAAGCATGATTTTCATATAACTATTCTCATTTAACTTTGATTTTTTTTGTTTTTTTTGCAACACTAACAACTCGTAAAATCAAGGCTATTAGATTTTAATTTTCAAATTTAAAAAAAATCAAATTTTTTGTTTTCGTAATATCAGATTTTTGTAATTTGTAAAAAACCTAAAAATTTAAAATTTTCGAAATAGTTAAAAAATCATCATTTTTTTATTTAAATCAGGTTTGTGATTTTTTTATATCAAATTTCTAAGATGTACGTTTTTTTCGAATAGAATGCATATATACATATTTAACTGTTTACATTGTATATCCAAAAATGCATACATGCACATTTAATAACATTTAATAAAAAACACACAAAAAATATTTTATTTCATTATATTCGGATGTCATACTACCAATTTTTAAAAAACACTAACATACAACTGTTTTGAACGATACATACAAAAATATACAAAATACAAAGAAAATTCATGATATCTTCATTTTTTCAGTTTTCACTCTTTCAATTTGCTCGATAAATTCTTCAAAATCTGCAAGAACGTTAATAAAAATTCATATAAATGTATATTCAAAAACATTAAAATAAATACATATATGTATATATATGCATATGAATAAATGCACATCTATTTATGTATATATGCAAATATGCATACATGTGTACATGAACAAATTGATATACATATGCATATGTGGACATACGTTTAATACACATGTGTATATATGTTTTTGCATATATACTCACATTTGAACATATATATGCACATCTATACACATATACACACATGTTTTTGCACATGTAACCACATATGTTCATATCCACATATGTACATGTGTATATATATATATATATATGTGCACATATGTAACCACATATGCATATCCATATATGTGCATGTGCACATATGCACATATGCACATATACACATGCACCTGCATGAATTCACATTCAAACGAACATATGCACAAAACATGAATATAAACAAGTTGTCATATATATGCATGTATGCATTTATGAACATTTGCACGTATGTATTTATGTATATATGCACATATGCGTATATATGTTTACACATGTATTGATATTTGAAAGAACATACATATATGGACATATGCATTTATGAAATATGCACATAGATACACATGTACACGTACATTTATGATAAATGCGTATGTGCATATATACACGTATGATAAATACGTATGTTCATATATATACATGCATATTAAAAAATACATACACGTAAATACGCACATAGTGTCGGAACAACAGCTATAATAAAACCCGTAAATGCTTTGTGTTGCAAATCATAAATAGACAAACTAGAAGAGATAATACCTTGTAAACATGTCCAAACCCTCCTTCTCCAAGTTTATTATCTTCCCTAAATTCCTTTGTGGCTTTTTTCAGATCATTGTAGCTATAAGCCATAGAGCCTTGCAATTCAGTTGTCCCGTATAAGCTACCTGGTAAGTTGGAGTTTAAATCAGTTTAAATTTATTTGTTGATTAACTTTAATATAATAATTGTCTAGAAATCAACAACGCATACTTCCTGGGGCTGTTCTTTTCCTGGATCGACAATACCACAAAAGCATAATTATTATCAAAATGATCAGGCCACCTATACCTCCGACCACACCACCGATAATGGCTCCCTTTTTGCTTGAACTTCCTGTGAAAATATTATGAGTGTCATGATCTTGATGCACTTGATGCCGAGTTCCTTATTTTCATAAAGGGGGAATATATATTTTGAGCATAATAATCATTAACTATAAATAGATATACATTTTGTGATGACGTAACATAGTAACAAGGATATTCATATTTAAAAACTTGTAATACATCCAAGGTAGCTAGGTATCGAGTTCTGTAAGATGCGGATTAATTAAGTATTAGCAATCACAATTTGAATAGTTTGTGATATTAGTCTAATTAATAAAGCAGCATAAAAAATATATTGAAGACAGAATACTAAGGTGTTTGTTTTTCCTCAAAAAGTTTTTTTCCCCTAAAACATCTGCGGGAGGGTAGATGTTTTCCAAAAAGATCGTTTGTTTTCTAGAAGACAAAAGATATAAAAAAGACTTTTTCACCTCTTTTTCAAAAAGGCATAATTTTTATCTTTTTGAATCACTTTTTTGAACTTTTCAACTACATTCACCCCACCCCACCCCACCCCTACCCCCACCCCTACCCACCCTACCTACCCTACCTACCCTACCATTACCCCACCCCCACCCACCCCACCCTTACCCATACCACCAACCCACATCTACCACCCCCACCCACCCCTTTCTCACCCCCACCTACCCACCCCACTCCCATCGCACCCGGGTTATTTTAATTAAAATTGATGTTAGAATGAACGATTTCAAAAAGACGTTAAAACCAAACAAACTTTTTTATGAAGGGCGAAGACATGGAAAAGAACTTTTGGTCCACATCTTCTTCCGCAGACATGGACAAAGACAAAAGACATTTTACATCTTCTAAAACAAACACCACCTAAATTTGCATTTAACTATAAAGAAAGGGTATGGAAGAAAAGGCCTAGCAAGAAGCTAGAACATGGTCCGCCGGTCCATACACAAAGTTTAAAAAATTATTTCACCCAATATTGGCAAGATTACACATATTAGCGATGGAATTATGACACCAATATCCCCTTGCTAAATACACAAATCTTAGGGACAGAAAGAATTCATGCTACATCGTCACTAAAATTAACAGATAGCTAGGACTTAGCGACAAAATAGCATCAACCTGGTCCAACATGTGCAAAAATTATGTGGCTAAATCCGTCCCTTAATTATAAATGACAACAAGATTATAGAAAACAGCTCGAGATTCTTAGGCCTTGGAATGCGGTATAAACGAGTTTCATTATACCCGACACAAATCCACAAATCGGCAAATGGAACCTCATAGTAAACCGAAATTCATGAGACCGTACCTTTGTGCCTCGAAACATGGAAGTGCTACACCACAAATCGAAAAATCGAACCTCGGACAGAAACGATGACCGCCTCTCAAAAAGCAAAAGAAACGGCCGCTAGATGTAGCCGAAAAACTTATACGGCATCATTAGGAGCGCGAGTATATTGGATCACCCCTTCTTCAATTCATTCCTTGACAGCTCCAACATTTTGTATTGTGAAACCATGTTCAGATTCCAAACACACACCTGGGTGTGCGACTTAGCCGAGGAGAAACACACATATGGAATCGAGATTCCGCCAGCCTCAACCACAGCCCTCTACTTGAAATCGATGAAGGCGGTAGTTGTTGGTGAACCCTAGCCGGAGCGATTTCTTGGAATCGAGATTTTTGGTTCGCTTTTGTTCTCCAAAGAAGGACTTGAAACCGGAACCCTAGCCGGCGCTCCTAATGATCCAGATTCCATGAATGTATCCGTGTTGGGAAGGAAGCGGTAGGATAGAGAGAATGGGAAGAGTTACCTATTTTAATTTAAACACCCTTCTTTGTGGTCTTTGATATAATCCATTCCATTATCAAGTCTCTACAGTGTGAGTAAATTATTTTTTTTCTTTGAAAATAAGTACAAAATATATTTTTTCAAGTTGAGTTTTTTTTTTTTTTTAATTATGGACTACATAGAAGTTTTTTTTTTTTTGAACGGCTAGTTAGTGGTTAGTGGTTAGAACTCCAAGTTAGAAACACCTATGCCGGGATTAGAACCCGGGACCTCCTGTCTAAGAGGGCAAAGCCTCTACCAAGTGGGCTAATCCCACATTGGCATGGACTACATAGAAGTTAAGCTAGTTTGCTTAAACCAGACTTATCTTTACCATGTCCTTTCTTCATGCCACCTTGCCTAAAGAAACATAAACCTTGAAAAAATGACCATAATACCCCCGGTTTGTATATCTATACTACTTTAAAAAGGAAAAATGGTTTCTAAAAGTAGAAACTCTTAAAATTAAGAGATACCATTAATTATGCATAGTATACAATCATCTTATACATACCCTTTTCTCACATCTAAACTGGTTTGACCGGATGGAGTCTGTTGAATATTCCCGATGTACAAGCAAAAATCTTTGCAAATCCTTATCTTACGTCTCTCCTATTTGCGGATTGAATTTTGAAATCGACCTGATTCTCGCTCCACCCCTTCCCTATATTATCCCCAAGTTATCTATCTCTCTATACCATCAAAGGAACCAACAATGTCAATTCGGTGTCACCATCGCACCCTACAATATTGAAACCCGTCACACAGATGTATATGAAGGTAGGATTTTCTTTAGGTTTTTTTTTTTGTTAATTGTGAGTGTGAATCTATGTCTAACTAAACCTAAAGATGATTTAGATTCACCACCACTACTGACCATCTTCGACTTCTCTCAAAAAATTCTTTCTCTTGAACTCCCAAAATCGACACTATGAAGTTTGAAGGTTTGATCATCGACTTACCGGGACATCAAGACAGGTATAAACTCGATTTTTGCTTCAGTTCATCTTCCTTGTTTTGATTTTTCCATGCCTTGGATTTCTGATTTTTCCAGGCCTTCGACTTGTGATTTCATCGTCTACATTGGCTTGCGATTTTTGATTCATTCAAGGTCTGATTTATAAGTCTGACTTTTTAGTCCTATTTATAGTCTGAGTTGGTGGCTTGCGAGTTCATCTGTATTGTAAGTTCTATAAGGTTTGATTATAAATGTTAATGCTTGATGTTTTGAGAAGTTTGATTTCTCTTTTTGTAATGCACTAAAACTTCATTTATAAGTTTGGAATGAAAATCGATGGGATGAAGATGAATAACAAGGGCAGACAAAAGTTAGTGATTTCTTTTGGTGGATTTATTTCATCCCTATATTTTGAATTTTCAAATGGCGTAAATTATTAAACATAATGTACATCTCCTTAAACAATATAACATGAAAAAGTAAGTAGGAATAAGGGGGTTGTTTCCAAAATCCCGATTTTCATGGAAGTATGCAGTATATCTCCCCAACGTCCTCTCCGGCCATGAAGAAGAGGGATTAGGCCAAGTGAGCCAGGCATGGTTGATATAATGACATGCTTGCTAGAAGAACTATTAAAACCATCTATACAATACGTGGTTGGCCTTGTATATTCTTGGCTACCATCCTGTTTAATTCTTGATTTGATATAAACTGACCATTAGGCTTAGCTTTATAATTCTTGTTTAATTCCTTCCATTTATATTTGTATTTTTATTGCATCTTTCATTTCTTTTTCATGTTTCTTTCGTTACTTAGTTTTATTTTTTCCGATTCAAATTTTATTATGTTTTAGAATCGTTTTGCCAATTTTCAGCTTGGTTAGTATGGTCCTATTTTTGGGTTTCTACTCCGTATATTGCAGTTGTATTTGGAGTCTCATTTGTCGGGCATCTTCAATTAGATCGATACATAGTGTCACCGTAACAGATACTACTTCTTCCTTTCATTTGTGTTATATATACAGCGTCTGTTTTTTCATTGCTTAGGAATGGAGTTTTGGTTTTGGGTTCTTTTTTATGTAACCTATACACTTGTTGCAGGTCTAAGCCACAATTTGGAGTTTAGTTATGGAATTCAGAATTCTACACAAAGATGAAAAATAAAATAAATTAACACTGCAGTTCATTCCTTCTCCATGGAAGATGATAATTCTGTTTGCTAAACTAAACTCAAGGATTTCATCAAGTATAATCCATTCTCGAAATGCATTGCTACGAGAGTTAAATTTTGGCATGTCTATTATTTTCTCTGTGAAGTTTATTGCTTTGTTTTGGTCCGAGAATGGAAAGAATTTTCATTAATATTATCTGGTGAGTGTTTGGTGTATTGCTTTCAAATTCAAAGCTTTGGATGAAATTTGGTTATTTTAGTTGTTGTTTCAATTCATGTGACGTTTTGGCTTTTCATGATTAAAGCTTGATGAATGGTAATTATTTGGTGGTTTGGCCTGTCCGGACTCATGCCCAAAGTTGGGTTGATTGCTCGCCGATCTACCTTAGTATCATTTCCAATGTTGGTTGCTATTCACATTACATTTGCACTTAAATTTGGTGGTACTACCTCAAGTGTTTGTGTTGCATAGTTCCAAAAAATGAAACTTTGCTGCCTACTTCAAATTAATAGGTTTTAGGCCATTAAAATGTATGGATGTTGCTGCTTGTTTTTTCCTTCGTTCTTGTAATTTCCGAGCTTCCTGTAGGCCTATTTTTTCTATTTATAATATCTTTTTTGTTCAACAATGATGTATATGCTGCAAATTAATTATAACTTTTATGATGTTTCAGTTATTTCCTTAAATAACTAAAATCGGTGTAACTCGTCAAGTTATTTCCTCAAATAGATAAAACAAAAAAAACGATATTTGTAAATAAAAAAAAATTTAGTTTGAAACAGGTGTAACCGATCAATAGGTAAACAGAAATTGGTGGTCACTCCTTTAACGAACTATTTAAACTATTTCATCAAACAAACAAAACCCAAAAGTATCTAAAAGCAAAAGAAAATTAAGTTTGCTATGAAAATTTCACAAGCTTCTAAATTAGTTTTATGAAAGCTTTAAATTATTATTATATTTGTAAGTATATTCGAGAAAATATTTAGTAATATAAATACTAGAGACACATGAAATTCTTTGTTTGATCATAATATGTAGTAATATAAAAACTAAATAAACACACAAAAAAATCAAACAGTAAAAATAATATTATACTTTAAGCCGACTTAATCAATAATATAGTAAAAATGAAATGAACATACAGAAAATAGACCATCAAAAATAATATTATGCTTTAAGCTCTACAAAAATAATTAAATAACTAAATCAAATAATATAATAAATATTAAAGTGATCTTCAACAAACACACAAGGAAATTAAATAAAGAATAAAGTTCCTACGGTAAGTATTTAGCACTGATATACCAACATCAAGATCTTAACATACAACCTAAAAACATCAAACAAAAATAGCCTTTACCACCGAGTCGAAATCAAATTACCAACTTACCTCATGAGATCCACAAGCCATATCGACCTAATTTTTCACAATAAAATTTGTGTCCCGTTGCATTGCGCGGGTATACAACTAGTTTGTTAAAAGTTAAGAATATCTGCTAGATTTAACGCATGTGAAGCGGTTGATTTTTTTCTTGATTTGGGAGTGCTGCGGGAATCTAAGTCATCGTGTGGGCCCCGGTAGACAAAAGTGCCACTTATGGAAGCGTCTTCAAGAGAGCTTAACGTGCTGCTTCACTGTTTTGGCAATTAAAAATTTGTGTTAAAATATGAGAGTTTTATTTTTATATTTATTTGAAGCTGGTGTGATTATAATTTATACCATTGTACTTTGCACTGAGAAGTGAAGATGTTTCAGCTCTTGGAGAACGGACAACAACTGTTGCTGTGCCATCCATAGACATATCGTCCTGTTGAAAACAACTTTAGAAACAGAAACAGGACAAGAAAGATTGGATGGAATGGAATCACAATGGGAATAGAATGGACAGGGTATCAGAAAACGCAACGTAACGGATTGAGTAAATGGAATAGGTTTTTCAAATGAAAATTTTATGTTGTACGTAGATACAACGGATAAATTTAATTAATTATGCTTGTTGAATACTTTATTCACAAAGCAAGAAATTAAACATAGTAAAAGTCTATTAAAAGCCAAATATGAAAATAAAAATAAAAGCTGATTAAAACCCAGAAAAGATATAATTATAAATATTAAATTTTTGTATGAATATGTTATAATGGCAAAATATATTTGTGGGCAATTTTGCAGTTTAACCACTCCAATTAAACCATAATCGTTTCAAACATTTTTCCAAATTAAACTGTGAAACATGATATATCTCAAGTCAATATGGTTAATTTGGAAAAATGTATGAGCTTATTATGGTTTAATTAGAAAAAAATTAAGTATTGGTAGTTAAACGGAAAACTGCAGAAAATATAATGGTTTTTTTCTGTAATTTGCCCTTTATATTACATGTAGATGTAATTATAGTTTTACTCTACGCTATTCATTATTTAGTTATAATCCATGAATTTTTTTTAAAGTATAATTACATCTACATGTAATATAAAGAGCAAATTAATGGTTCACGGGTTCGGTCAGTGAGGTGTGCCGGGACGCTTTCTTTTCACGGATCATGAATACGAACCTTTCAAGGGTATGTTGGTTATTTTTTTATGATATTGGATTATTATGATTAAAGTATAGGAACATAATACTATTATATATGAATGTAATTTATTTGCGGTCTTTATATACTTGAAACCATCCAGATTTTCTGCAATATTTCGAAAATTGAAATCCCCTAGTTTTTGGCAGTTTAATCAGATATATCTAGAAAAATCAAAGTACCTTACTATTTTAGGAATTGTAACAACATTTGTATGAATAGTTGAATGCAGAGTCATATTAAGTCAAGGAAGAAAATATTTGTAGGTATAATTTAAACATGAGGTAAATAATAGAATGTAGTCTTATAACTAACCACCAGTAGGTTGTAACTTGATAGCCAAACATCCTTGCGGAAAGGCAGCAACGCAACGTTATTTGAAAGGTATTCATTTATGTAAAAAATAGAATGTAATACATTACATTTGAAGGATGAATATCTTCCTAGATAGCAAAACTACAGGACCTAAAAACATATTAGAAGGTTATGGAAGATAAATTAGTAATCTGTATACTTAGAATTATGCCTTAATATTAATGGAATAAAGCTGAGTTTGAAGTGTAATTCCCAACATCCATGGCAAATTATATAAACCTTAATCTTTAGAAAAGAATGTTAAATACTAATCGTAATAGTTGAAAAAGCATAAAGCTTACTCAAACCTGATTGAAGAAAACGAAGTTGAATAACATAATACCCGTATATACATGTTGTACATTAACATTAAGAATACAAAAAATGAATAAATCTAACAAAAGGACCAAATTGCTCTATTTATTCAATGTATAAAAGAGAGAAGGGGAAGGGACACAGAGGAGCTTCAATTAATCTTTCTCCCTAATTGATTGGGTCTCTATTTCTTCCTTCTATATATAATTTCAAAACCCTAGCTTTTCAAGACATATCTGAAAAAATTTCACAAAAGCAAATAATTTCAAAACCTGCAGAAACTAAAATTACCAAGAAAATTTATAAGCAAAAAACGGTATAAATCTTTTCATTATAGAACAAAGTTAAAACATAAAAGAACAACCCAGCAAAAAATCAGAATAAGCTCTTTAAAGGTGGAGAAATATCAAAAGGTTAAATCAACCGTAGACTTCGATGTACGTGCTCTTTTCAGAATTTAAAGTTAACCCTCTGACACAGCGATATAAAGTTCATCTCCATTCTTGATAATAATAGCATTTGCCCGGTTCTTTCAACAATAAAAGCCCCTTTGATCTTTCCTCTAGTGCAGCATGTAACCTTGATAATATAACGTTGTACTTTCAACTCGGAATCCATTCTTGATACTTTGAAAGTTTCAACTTTTTTTCTTATTAAAGAATTATACTTTGAAAGTTTCAAGGACATTATACTTTGATTACATTGCTATACTTAGGTGGAGTTTTGGAAGTATAATGTTGTAATAGGAAGAAATGAAAGTAGAATGTTGTAATAAAAAATGCATAAAAGTATGTTGCTATTTCTTGCAATGCATAAGAGAAGGAAACCATCAAATCTAGGGCGGTTTGAAACAACATAAGACGGTTTCCTTGAAATAGAAGCACAACCCAAACTCTAAGAACTGGAGGCAATATAAAACAACCAATAACGAGAATATAATAAATAGCAATGTACTTTTATTTATTTGTGTTCTTTTTTATTAAAGCATTTTACTTTTGAAAATGTAACGCAAACGTAGCATTGTGCTGTCTAAATCTTTATTATTGTCTTAAAATCTAACCAATGCGTTTGAATGACATTGCTACAATAAGGAAGCTTTTTCAAAGTACAATGTTGTAATAGGAAGAAATAAAAGTAGGATGCTATAATAAACAAATTAATGAAAGTAATTTTCTATTTGTTGCATTTCAACCTGAATATAAATGAAATTTGGCTAATGAAACATAGAAACAAACCACTTTCCCATGGAAGCATATTCATGAAGATTGAAAGGAAGCATGGTCCAGAGACCCAGGCTACATGCACTCCTAGGTAATCTAGATGATTAACTGCATTAGAAAATAAGTTGTCATTCATACAGGAAAGCAATTACAAAAGGAAATTGGGATTATGTCAAGAAAATAAATTAAAAAGAAACCCATTTTGGGAAACCTCTCATGCACCAACTCCTCAAAGACAAGCTGATCAACCTGACAATATATAAAATGCCACATCATCATTATGACCGAATATTATTAGAGTTTACACAACTTTATTTAGTGTGATTACAATCTTGATGGGATAATAAGTTAATAACTACCTGAGACTCTATCATTTCTTCTGAATAATAGTCCTCAAAGTAATCATCAACAATTCTATTCTAAGCCCTTCACAAAATTCAACAATGAGGAAAGAGTAGACATATATTATTCAAGAAACCAAGAATCTTAAAAGATGAACAGATAAAATATAATCAAGACTCAAACACACCAAAAGGCATTTTCTTCAAGCATCAACAACAGTAACAATCCAGCAAAGAAATTCATAGCCTACACAAGATTCAATAAATTAGCAAGTTAACAAAAAAGATCATAGCTCTAAGACCTAAAAACATTTAGGTCATTGTTAGATAATTTTAAATGCTAATATTTATATGTACCTGACAGTAACCAACAGAGGGATTGATGACCTGGAAATGTTAGACGTAAATCCTGGAATAATAAAAGTACATATGACTAAAAGTGGCAATAAAAATGATAATATGATAATTAAATAACTCAAAAAGTTCATTTACACAATCAACTTTTCAATATGCCCTTTCCATTTCTCAGGTATACATACAGATTTGACAATTCATGTCTCACTTGCATTGTCTTCTTCTAAAATCTGAGGTTCTATATTGCTATCGATCTTTGTATCAGGATTCAATAGGTTTTGGTAATATTTTTCAATCCTGCGTGCTTTTACACCCACAAAAGCTTGCCAAAGCTGTAATAAATGGCGAGATACTAAGTGAATTTATCTTTAAAATTGATAATACATGAATTGGGACAAATGCAGCCTACCTAACAACTCTTTTAACTACAAATCTTTGAGGTTAATCATTGTCTACCGATAATGTCAATCTTCTTCTTTCCTTCATAATTATGTATACCCACTAACAGATACATATATACATTAAATTTTGTGATGTCCCAAAACCATAGCTCATGTTGTACTTCCCTAACAGGTTTTTTTGTGTTCTGTGCAATGCCAATTGTCCTCCTTACTCTAAAATTAACAGCAATGTGCTAATTTGTAGAACATAAACATATTCACTTAGGATTTCACAAAAATACAAGATACATTATGACAAAATAGATAAGAAAAACAGATGAGGGGATAACAATGAAGACAGTACGGGAAGAAGCCCTAAAATCGATGTTTGACAATGTGAAAGAAAGAGATTCGAGGAAGAACAAATACCTGAAAAGTCGAAGAGGCGTTCCAAAGATGTAAATGATAGAATATGCAGTATTTCAGTCCAACTAGAAGTAAATTCCATCAGACCGGCAACGAACACCAATCATGGAATGGGCTTATCTGATTGAAGGCGGTTAGCTGCTCCCGATTGATGTCGTGAGATGGTGGATTGCAGATGTAACTAACAGCGAGGTGGATGGTTGAAGGCGGTGCTGTGAGGTGGTAGAGGTGGAGGCGGTGGTGGCGGATTGCAGCAGGGATGACCACATAAACGACAGAGATGAAGATTGAGATCGGTGGTGAGATCGAGAAGGATTAGGTACGCAACATCGAGAAACATCTGAAGAACGAAAGTGTTGGCTTCGATTGTTGCCTAGACCAGTCGGCGGTCGATGTGAAGAGGGAGAAAGACTGAAGAAGCAGAGGTGCCATCACCACCATTGGGGGTGGATGGTTCGTGATCTTGGCGAATCTCTCTGCCTCTCTCTCTCATGTAGGTGGGTCGGCGGTGAAAAGTGGAAGACTCACCGTAAGCCGCTAACGTATGCCACAAACAGAGCAAGGGAGGTCGTAAGTATAAGAGAGGAAGAAAACTGGAGCAAAGAAGGCATGATGCAGTGAACCACAGACCCACCGATAATGAATAATAGCTAAGCGAATGACGAAAATTCGACACAGTGGATGTGCACCTACTGAAAATAAAAGGACGGAAAATCCACATGGGCATGCACCGACTGAAAGAAGAGAAGAAAGAAGAAGAGAAAACGAGAAGAAGAAGAGAAAAAACCGGAAAGGAACACGTGTAAACTAGAGGGTTATAGATCCGAAAAAACCGATCCGGATAGAGAAAAAGATGGATCCGCAAAGCGACCCGGACCCGAGTAAAGACCCGCGTGACACCAAAAAAAAAAAGGGGTGACCATGTTACATACCCAAAAATGACGGGATTTAAGTAATAGAAGAATCTGACGTGATTATAGGATTTTTAATTTTTAATGTCTAATTTACCCTGCCGAACAGGAATTAAAAACCTATTATACCATTAAAATCATTGATAATTACAATACTGTCATCTCTCATTTTGGTCTTCCATTTTTTTGATTTAATGGTCCAGATTTGGTTCTCGAGATCTTATGGTTTTTTGGGATCTCACAAAACCTAACTACATATATATAACTCTATATAGGGTTAGGTTATATTAAGGACCACAATTATTATGTGGTTGTAAGACCAAATCTGGACTGTAGGATTCGAAATATTAATGGTCTAGATTAGAATGGCATGATTGTAATTATCCATTATGTTATTAAATGGTTTTTTAAAAAACAGTTACATAAGGGTAAAATAGACATTTTATTTTGAGGAAAAAAAAGGAAAGTAACTGATTTTTAGGATCAAATCAATTTAATAATAAAATTATTAACGAAATTATTAGAATGTCCATTCTGATTTTTAGAATTCTAACATAATAATATTACGAAATATCTATTCTGGCAGAATGACATCAAAAAATTATTATTCTTTCCAGAATAAATAAACATTTTATGAACTACTTCTCTAAACTAAAATACATCAAAATAACAACATTCTTTGAACTAATATACATAAAAAAAGTTATTGTTGAGATACATTCTGAATTATCTATTCTGAAAGAATGTTATTGAAGAAAGCATTATTATTGGCATAATATCATAGAAAAACATCCAATGAACAAAAATATATCAATTAAATAACATTATTTGAACTAAAATATATCAAAATAAATAAAATTTCTAAAGAATGACATTCTAAAATATTCATTCTGGTAGAATGACATCCAAAAACATTCTTTTTTAAAGTGTATGCTGATCAAATCTTTTGTATTGTGTGTATTCTATAAACAGAACGAAGAAAATCATAACATTGAAATCTGAATTTCAAGTTTGATCAAGATGTGTGTCACTACTACTTCCCGTATACTCCTTTTTCTTATCTTCGAAATGGTTGCTTGAAGATGATACGTGTCACTACATTCCGGAATACTCCTCTTTCCCGTATACAACTTTCTACCCATCACACCCAGAATTATTGATTCATGGACAGCTACACTTGAAAAAAACAAATTCTGGCAGAATGTTATAGTCTTATGCCAATTATTCTGCAAGAATACATAAAAAAACAAATTCTGGCAGAATGATAAAATCAAGAAGAAAAAAATATCAAGAAAATAAAAGAATTATTGTATTACTCAAAGATTTAATATAATAAGATCGAATCTAGTGGCAAAATTTGCAAGAATAGATCTTTAGCGAACTCTTTGACGGATAATACGTCGACGAATAATGTGTTGCGTTTAAATCTTTGTAATGGTAATGAACGGAGTACTTTGTCGGTTGAGAGGATTGATGTGCAGAGGAGCATTACCTCAGGGTGTTCTTTGCAAAGGTCATCGGCATTAGAGTAGAAAGAGACGGCGATATCGGCTGCGACTGCGGAGTAATCGGTACGGGAGTGTGCAAGGACTGTGTGCCCTTGACAAACTAGTGTTTTTGCAAGGAATTGGCTGAAGTTTCCGAACCCTACAATGGCAATTTTTAGGGTTTTGGATTTGGCAATGTGGTCGGAGGAGAGTCTGGATTCATAGTCGAAGGGTTGAGCGGCGTCTATGGCGGAGATTCTGAAGCTATGACGGAGACGTACGGTTTTGGTGTTCAGATCTGGAAATGTACATTCACTTAATTATAGGAATTTAATTTTGGATATTATTTAATGTTAATGACAAATTACTACACTACCCTTGGTTGCTTCTAGCCTGTGATTGGGTCTTACGTCCATACAATAACTATAGTTTATAATATATCCTAACTATATATACATATATATATATATATATATATATATATATATATATATATATATATATATATATATATATATATATATATGTGTGTGTGTGTGTGTGTGTATATATATATATATATATATATATATATATAATGAGAACCAAAAAAAATCATGAGAACTAGAAATCTGGACCATTAGATCAAAAAATCAACGGTCAAGATGCGAGGTGGCAATCTTGTAATTAATATAAAACTCAATGGCATGTTTGGTATTTAAAAAAGTCAGTCAAGAGTATTATAGGAATCAAAGAATAAGTCATTAAACCAAATCCCTAAAAATTAGATGCATTAAACGGAAACAGGAGACTTTTGTTTATCTCTCTTCCCCATTCTTCGGTTCTTCCCGATATCAAATCTTCATCTGCGTCTCTCAGTATGTCACTATCTCGATCTCTCTTTCTCCCACGTCGTCCTCCTCCTCCTCCTTCTCTCACGTCGTCCTCCTCCTTCTCTCAATCAATCGATGCCGTTTATAAGAATCGGTCCACCATTGTCGGAGAAGATGGTGGCGTCGGCACCATTGGAACGAAGCTCTTAAGGGGCGTGGGGGGGGGATGGTTCGTTGTAGTCGCTGGAAAAAAAGCAACGCTGGAGAGATGAGCAACGCTGCAAAGCGCATATGCCGCTTGAGTTCTGATTGTAGGTTCATCGATTGTAGGGCCGAGAGTTTTTGCGGGATGAAGAGGGAGATCGAGAAGAAGAGGGATCGAGGGAGAAGCTGGTGGTTGTCGGGGTTAAACCAGGTTGCCAGAAACTGTGGTTCAGCCATTGGAACCTGGGGGTTGGTGACCGGAAAACAGAAATGGTGGATAGGATGGACTGTAGGATGATTCAGGAGGCAACTTTGTATTTGTACGAATTGAAATCCCTAAATTCGATTGCAATGTGATACTACTTAAACAATCGCCATCTTCTATCTCCATCAAATTTAAAGGTGAGTTACGTTTTCTCTAATTCATTCTTACCGTCGATCTCTTCCCACACTCCACTCGATGCCTATTTTCGTGTAGTTTGGTATTGCACACTTTCGGGATGTGTAAAGTTGAGATACGTTTTCTCTAATTCAGACCATGAACAACTTTTTTTTTCTTTTGGGTTTTAAAGCTAACTTGGCTCGTTTTCTCTAACTTGGCTCGTTTTCTCCAAGTCTTTGTATTGTACAGGTTCAAGAAATTCATTAAGGTTAGAATTCTTTTTTGTATTTACGTCTTCTTCTTTATACTTCAGTGTTATTGAATTTCCTATCTGAGATGGTTGCTGGTGTAATACATCTGTGTAATACATATTGCCATCATCATCATGGTTAACTAGCTTTATGTGATAATTTATTTTTTGGTTGTTTTTAGATGGTTTGCATCAACAGGTGTTGGATTATTAACCCAAGTAAATCCTATAAACTTTACCTACTGTAGCATACGTGAGAATTACTACAAAAAATTATTGTTCTATCAAAATTAGCAATATACTTTTTGTGCATATGCATGTGTTCATATATGTATGTGCATATATGTATATGCATTTTGTGCATATGCATATGTTCACATTTGCATGTGTTTGGTAGCATTTTATCTGCATATATATATATATATATATATATATATATATATATATATATATATATATATATATATATATATATATATATATATATATATATATATATATATATATATATATATATATATATATATATATATATATATATATATATGTGTGTGTGTGTGTGTGTGTGTGTGTACATGTGTTTGGTAGCATTGTATATGCATATGTGTATATGTATATCCATTTTATGAATGTGAAATTGACATGAAGAATTCTCATGACTGAGAAATATGTACATACGCATAAAGGTATACGCATATATGCATGGATGTATATTTGTTCATAAAAATGTTTGTGCATATATGCATATATTTCCGTATGTGCATAAATTTATATATTTTCACAAGTATATATGCATATACGTATGTGCATATATGGATATACGTATGTGCATATATGGATATACGTATGTGCATATGTTCATATGTCTATGTGCATATGTGTATTTACGTATGTGTATGTACATATATGTATGTGTGTATATGCATATGTGTATATATGTATATGCATATATATATATATAAGTATATATATATATATATATATATATATATATATATATATATATATATATATATATATATATATATATATATATATATATATATATATATATATATATATATATATATATATATATATATATATATATATATATGTGTGTGTGTGTGTGTGTGTTCAGATGTGTATAATTAGATGTGCATTGGTTCATATGTATATATGCATGTATGTATTTATTTTCATATTTTGGAATACATATTTATATTAATTTTTATTAATGTTTTTGCATATTTTGAAGAACTTATCAATCAAATTGAGGAATTGAAAAGTGAGAAACTAAAAAATGAAGATATCATGAAATTTTGTTGTTTTTTTATATTTTTTTTTGCATGTATTATTCATTATTTCGAATAAATTTGTATGTATCTTTCAAAACAGTTGTATATTATTGTTTTTAGTATATTGATTTTTTATTATTTGCATTCATAATTAAAGAGAAGAATATGTATATATGATTTTCGAAAATATGCATATATGCACTTGCGAATATGTATATATACACCCGCAAATAAATAAATTTATGTGTCTTTTAAATTGGAAAAATCTAATTAAAAAAATTATGTTGTTTCAAATTCAGAAAATGTGATTTATAAAAATGAAAATTTGATTTTTTTGAAATTTGAATATTCAAATCTAATAGGCTTAATTTTAGAAAATGGTTATTGATGTTGCCAAAAATAAAAAAAATCTAGTATTAAATGAGATTTGTTAAATGACTATCAGCCATTTTATGATTCAACCAATTAGAAAGAGTTCTCTGGTTCTCATGAAAATATTGCTTCTCATTTGATCCTGACCCTATATATATATATATATATATATATATATATATATATATATATATATATATATATATATATATATATATATATATATATATATATATATATATATATATATATATATATATATATATATATATATATATATATATATATATATATATATATATATATATATATATATATATATATATATATATATATATATATATACTAGGTGCGTACCCGCGCAATGCGGCGGCGGTAAATAGTTTCGTTTCGGCAGTTACTATTTAGGTTTTAGGTTGCATATGGGAGGGGGAGGTTATAGATGGGAGTGGCAGCGGGCGGAGATTAATTTCATTCATGTAAATTGATTCCCGAGCGTCAATTAATTGCTTTTTGTCAGACGCCGAATAGTGGCTTTCGATCCGTCACTTTGATTCGTATTTTAAAAAAAGTTTAAAAATAAAATTACATTGTCAATCAAATTGAAAATTTTTCAGTCTCAATTGCGGCGGCGGCATACTGTTTCTTTTCGACAATTACAAGTTTAATTAGTTTTTTTATGGTTTATTACAAAAACATAAAGTACATTGCTATTTCTTGCAATGCACATTCTTTTTTTTTCATTTAATCCTAAAAAACTAATGAACGTTAATTTCATTTCTTTGTTTTATCATCAGTAAAATAATTTGATTTTTAAGGAATATATGATAGAGAATTAGATACTTGATTCTCCAAAATTCTTTGTACACTTGCTGAGCATCCTCCACAAGTCATTCCCTAATAGAGTCTTCAAAGTACAGTGCTTTAATAAGAAAAAATGGGATGTTATAATAACAAATCGAGAGTATGTTGCTACCTTTTCTATTTAACCCTTAATAACAAAAGCAGTATCAAGGGTAAAAATTACAAAAATGGTACCTCTGTCTTTTAATTTTTACACTTTTTTACTAAAATTATATTTTTTTCTCAATTTTGGCTCTTACTTTCAAGGTTTCACGTCAACATTGGTCTGGGACCTTGAAATAAAGACCAAAACTGGAAAATGATTCAGTTTTGGACCAAAGTTGACAATAAATAGAAAGCACAGGACCAAAGTTATAATTTACTTTAAATAGAATGACGCCAACATAATGGTGTTTGGATACATCGAAATTGAAACATGCTTGCATCTCAAGTGAAAATAGAGCGTAGTTTGTCATAATTATGTTCGTTATGGATGTGGAACATACGGTAAAAATGAGACATTTAAAACTTCTATAAAAAGGACATAACCCACTCGTTACTCCAATTGATTGCTTGAGTCGGTCTTTCGAAAGCCTTGAAAAAAATTAAGAGACAGTTGAGAAATTAGAGAAATAAATCAAGATTAGGATCAGTATTTCAAAAAAAATGAAAGCCCTGAAAATGACTCTTTTACCCTTTTTCCCTATTGTTCAAAATCCAGCAAGGAAATTACATACAATACGATGAACCATTATTAGTTATTTATCAAATGAATAGGATGTATAAAGAAGGCAAAATTGCAGACACACATACATATATAACACACATACGGTACAAACACACCACATATATTTTTGATAAATAACCATTATTAGTTATTTATTAAATGAATAGGATGTATAAAGAAGGGAAATCATTTTCTGGATAAAAAACATCAGTCCATCGGACATTTAACCGACCAAGATTATATTTCGCTGCTATGGGCTTCACTTTGGTCGAAGAAATTACATGTTTGTCAATTCCTCCCCACCTTATCAGGATATACCTTTTAGCTTCCATTTCTTCCCCACTTTATCCTTTAAAAATTTGTTAAAAATTAGATTTGATTACATAAATCAAAAGGACTGAAAAGATAAATATGTTAGGTATTCCACACCCGAGTGTCCTCAAGATCCTACATGGTGTTCGGGGATGCCTCGGCTACACCACGCCGCCGTAAGTGCTCCACCGCCCATTTGTACATACAGTGAAGCATGCAAAAACGGTTTAGTTTAATGCACCATGTTAAAAAAAACTCACCATCTGTCTTACTGGATCTGCTAGTATCTATGCTAAAAGTAAAAATAACGTGTAAATTACAAAAATGGTCCCTGTTTATCATTGGAATCTATCCCAGGTTTTACAAACATGGTCCCACATACACCTACAAATTTGAAACCATAAAGAATTAAAAGTATGTTGTTATTTAAGCAACATACTTTGAAAGTAAGTTGCTTAAATATCAACACACTTGATATGAACTTTTGGAATCTGTAATTTCAGACCTTACAGTAGCTTACACATCTAGAATAGTTAACTATGTTACTATTTAAGCAATTGACTACCAAAGTACGTTGCTTAATTAGCTAAGTTTCAAAAATTTCAAAGTTTTCAAATTTTGAAAAATCCGAAAAACTTGGGCGGGAGCTAAGTTTAAAAATTTTCAAAGTTTTCAAATTTTGAAAATCCGAAAAACTTGGGCGGAATCTAAGTTTCAAAAATTTCAAAGTTTTCAAATTTTGAAAATCCGAAAAACTTGGGCGGAAGCTAAGGTTCAAAAATTTCAAAGTTTTCAAATTTTGAAAATCCGAAAAACTTGGGCGGGAGCTAAGTTTCAAAATTTTCAAAATTTGAAAATCCGAAAAACTTGTCCGGGAGCTAAGTTTCAAAATTTTCAAAATTTGAAAATCCGAAAAACTTGGGCGGAAGCTAAGTTTCAAAATTTTCAAAGTTTTCAAATTTTGAAAATCCGAAAAACTTGGGCGGAAGTTATGGTTCAAAAATTTCAAAGTTTTCAAAATTTGAAAATCAGAAAAACTTGGGCGGGAGCTAAGTTTCAAAATTTTCAAAATTTGAAAATCCGAAAAACTTGGGCGGAATTTCAAAGTATTCAAATTTCAAAGTATTAATAAATAATTGTCTATTTGTTTTTTTAGACGATTCGGTTCTTGTTCTATAAACCAAAATCCAAAATAATAATTTGGTTTTGCTTAAAAACCAATCCAAAAATTCGAATATACGAACCAAATAGTCCAATCCAAATTATCGAATTGGACAATGTACATGGGAGGTCATTATTTCTCAAATAGTAATATAATGAAGGGAAAGAAATGGGGTTACAATATACATGGGAGGTCATTATTTCTCAAAGACCAAGATGGCAACATTCGATGCAGCCCTGTTAGGGACCAACCTGCAATGAAAAATCAAGCAACTTAGTTCATTACAAAGTACAAACCATGAGAGAAACAAAAGAAAAATGTAAAAAGAATGATTATAGTGTACAAATCATAAAAACATTTCAAAACTATGCAAGTTGCCATAACAAGCTAATTAAGAACAATTACTCCAGTTTTTTCGACTTTTAATCTAATAGTAAAAGAACAAATAAACCATAACCAGTAAAGTAGCTTACCATCTGTACCGGTTCAAAACAGAGTGAAGATAAGAGAAAGAGTGAACTTAAAATTACAAAGTGAAGATAGATTTTCATTCATATTGTAAGGATATCTTCAAGTTGAGCCCTTATAATAACAACAAAAATAATAGAGAAACGTTAGACATTTAATCTTCATCTTCCCCAACTTTATCCTGTATGAAAAGAACCAGAAATCAACACATATTTGAGCTTAGAAATATGAGTATATACCAGCCTTGATATCTGAAATATTGGTTTCACCTTGATGTACCTTCGTATCAAGCATCCAAGTCAGAGCTGCCTTTGAAATTTTTTATGTAAAGACAAAAAGAGAAAATGTGAGCTATGGTCGTTGATATGAAGCCTTGATCGGTTAAAGCATGATTGGCAAAAGCATCACCCATCATACCAAAATCTATATCAAATCCACAAACCAGATTCAAATAGAAAGAGAAAGAAGGATAAGAAGATGAAGATTCAAACATACCAGATCTAAAAACACACATTTTAATCGTCCTTATTCTGGATCTCCAACTTTAAAATACTGTGGTAAGGACTATAAAAGATGAGAATTTGCTGTTTCTAGAATTTGTATAATCAATTTTCAGTTTTGAAATAACTGAAACTATGTTGCTATTATAGACGAATAATGCAAGTAAATTACAATTTGTAGACATTCTTAAAAATGACAAATATCCTCCTGGTTTTCAGGATTTCATCGTCCGTTCAGGCACACATAGTCACATATAGAAATTCTTACAGAGTTACATGTACACATTCAGGCACACAACCACAAACACACACATGTACTCACATAGTCACATAGTCAGACACACACACACACACACACAAGGACATACACTCGATCTCACAGCATATAAAAATAGAAAGTGAATGAAAGCTGCTATAATAAAGAATTAAGTGGAAATACCTTGCTATTTCTTGACATTATCCAAAACTACCATGCTATTAACCTGCAAAAAATCAAATGAATTTGTATGCCCAATACTCAACTTTATTCGTAGGAGACAGAATTGAATACCATTTCTAGTAAAAAAAAATCAAATACCCCAACACCAGTTCATCTTTTGTTTAACCAAACAACACTCAATGTTCGGTTTGCTAGGGGTCTGATTTCAAGTTACCCCACCACAAAATGGTTTAAACTGGAGTCTTAACCTGCAAAACCTAAAGCTCATTGAGTGTTGTCATCCTTGTCAGTATCTCGTTTCTCGCTTCTATTTACTGGTTATGTGATTAATATTCCACCTGCACAACCCCTAAAAGAGTTCCTTACCACTGAATCTGAGTATGTATAAGAATGTATAATGCTAGATATAGTTTTAAGACTTCATCATTAACAAAAACACTACACAAATCCAATTTAAAAGCTTCATATCTGTTCAAAATCACCATTCGTTCATCAATAAATTTAAAAACAAAATTAAAAAAAATTCCAGCAAAGGACAACTCCTAAGAGTTTCTTACCAGCGAACGCAGTTTTGTTCAAAAGAGCCACCTACAACGTCTTTAGTATGCATTATTCATAGACTGAAAAAAGCAGAGGATCCACAATTAGTATTTGATCAGCAAAAAACAGAGGACCAACAAATATTCGTTCATGTATAACCAAAACAAATTACAGTACAAAGATGAGTCAGAAGGTTATTTCATAAATATTCAACAAGTTTTCTTACACTATCTGTGGTGTTTCCTCGACCCACCACCACTTCCACTACAGAAAATGGCAATAGGCTTCCACCGCCGATCCACTTCCGATTGTAGCTTCAACCATCCACATAACTCCTTAGTTTTCTATACGATCTGATATCAGTACCATACCACCGGATCCGTCCATCTCTCCAGGTTTCCACTACACACGATGGTACCAAATTCGATGCATCCAAAACCGATTATCCATCCAAAGCCGATAGACAGCCAACACCTATAGGACCGTTGCAATACCTCCATCAGATTTTTATTTTCAGGTTTCATATTTTAGTAATCGGTATATTATATATGTGGTTTCCAGATTTTGGGTTTCGTTTTTTGGTTATAAGTAAATTCGAAAAGATCTAAAGAATAAGATGTCATAATCCACATCAATTAATCGTTAAGGAGGGGAAGATTAACAAATTTATACATCAGAAACCATATATACATACATAGATATTCGTACAAAAAACCACTTCTTACAGTTCCAGATTTGACTGTATCCTTGTACGGTTTTGGTCTTCCAATCCTAACAAACATTAAATTAAGTTGATAAGTTTCAATTGCTTGGAAAAGTATATTTCTTCTACAATTGCTGAACCATTACACCTAAAGAGTGTCAATTAACTTTTCCATATAAATGTCGATAAACCTCACAGACCCCTGGGAATCTATGACGTCGACTTTGCCAGAGCTCTGGAAAACAAACCTGTGGTTCGGTGGTGGTACAATGGAGAAATTCCGTTCTGCTGTGTATTGGCACCGATCGAGAAGGCTGGTGGTAGTAGTGGGTGGTTCCAGAAAGTGAAGATTGGCAGAAATGTTAATTAGGTTTCTTTGTATTTGAAATTGAGATCGAAGCAAATAGTAGTGGCGGTGGCTGAAAAACCTAGCAATCGAGTGAAAAAAGGAGATTGTAGTGATTAGAAATTAGGAGTTTCAAATAACTTATATGGTATGGCAATACAGCAGCAGTCGGGGATGATGCTGTCGACGGTGGTGGGACGATGAGGTAGGGTGAGATGATGAGGTAGGGTGGTTGCGGTGATAGCTTAGGTGCGTTTACAGAGGAGAGAAAGGCTGGGAAGTCGTGGTGACGAAAGGTTTATTGGAACAAAAGTCAGGCACGCCTAAGGAAAGATTCAAACTTTCCAAAAAGTCAGGCACACCTAAAGAGATTCAAAATTTTCAAAAGTCAGGCCCGCTTTCTTCCTTTCAGTGCTTTCTTCCTTTCAGTTTTTAGTACTGCATAACAGAATTGTAACATAGGTATGATAAGTTGTGTATTGTGTATTACAACTTGTACAGTCTTAAAAATTAAGACAATTGTGCATAAGGAAGTTGTAATTTATATATGGTTTATAGTATAGTATATATATATATATATATATATATATATATATATATATATATATATATATATATATATATATATATATATATATATATATATATATATATATATATATATATATATATATAGGAATAGGTTCAAATGAGAACCACTAAAAGGTTAAGAACCGTGAGAACCGATATTCACACATTAAGAATTATGTTTTTTTTTTTGTTTTTTCACACTTGTTTATTATGTAAAAATACATCAAACTTAATAAATTTCGTTATTTTTTAATACGTTTTACAATATTCACAATATAATAAAATTTCTAGTTATTAAACTGTGAATACTATAACGTAAATTTTTTATTAAACTATGAATTAGTGGATCTCACGGTTCTCAACTTTTTAGTGGTTCTCATTTGAACCATTCCCTATATATATATATATATATATATATATATATATATATATATATATATATATATATATATATATATATATATATATATATATATATATATATATATATATATATATATATATATATATACATACGTACGTACATACATACATACATACATACATACATACATACATACATATATATATATATATATATATATATATATATATATATATATATATATATATATATATGTAGGTCCCAAACAATAATCCTAGATCTATGAAGGTATCAATCAAATCAATTAAATCACAAGAACACAAGGAGATAATCAATCTTCAATGTACAGTATATTCAATAATAGTCTAGTACATAAGATTCTTGATGAATGCTAGCAAGAATATTCTCTCTAATGTTGCACAAATCCCAAGCACTCTTGCCAAGGCAATCAGCCACAACAATGACGGCTCAAGGAGCCTTAAATACCCTACGACACCTAGCCTAAACCCTAAAGCCAAATGACAGCAAGGCCCAGCCGAACAACCATGAAGCCCACCGAAAAACCAAAGGTTTTTCGGTCATTATTACCGAACAACCAAGGGGATTTCGGTCCCAACCGAAAAACCCATTCATGCCTATAAAATCTTAATTTTAGCCCAGAAACTCTTGGATTTTGGCCCGATTAAATGTAAAGATTAAACCAACATAAATTATAGCCCAACAATCTCCCCCTTGGTTTAATGCTTTCCTTTGTCTTTGAGTTCTGTCTTGAACTTGACTTCGGTTGTACACTACAGAACATTTCAACAATCTCGCCCTTAACATAACAATCTCCCCCTTAGCAAGTGACAGATATAGATGTTGATAGCTTTCAGCACGTTGCAGAGACAACTTCATCTTTTGTATCAGACTGTCTTCATATTTGACTTTGTAAGTTCATTGGAGTAGCCGATCTTCAGCGTAGGTCTTGATCAGCACATCCAGCTTTTGATTTGACTTTGATCTTGACTGGAGTCTGAATCTTCAAGTCTTTACTCTAGATCACATGAAGGTGCGAATGTAGTAACAAAACTGACTGAGGAGGAATTCAAGAAGCTTGTCACATGGAATTAAGTTTCGCCTTCTTCGGGAACAACATGTTTGTGTCGAAACATTCAAACTTCACTTCTTGTTGACGCTTCTCGATACAAACAATGACCGTAAATCGTGTGGGTCATGGAGTTATAAACTCTCACCACAGTTGTTCAATGATTCATCCTTGGCTCAGAATGAGACTTCTCACAGTATCTGTGTGAACCCGGGGGAACGCAGTGCGATTGTTTGAGTATCGGTGAACTACTCGTGGACGTTTTGATTGTGGCCCCTACATATCCTTGATCAGAGATCTCAATGCAGTTGATAAGTCAACAAGTTGACTTGGCTCTTGGCAAGACGTTCAATGGTATCCAAACTCTGCGGAGTGTACCATCCTAGTGCCAAATTTGAATCTGGTGAAGTTATTGGGGGTCTCACAACTATTGTGCTAAACAACAACGATCACTGACCCAGATTTTTGATGTTTCATTAATGCGAGGTAATATCACATTGAGTCACGAACATCTGTATTAGAAGAAGATCAGGGTCAAGAGTTTATGAGCGTGTAATATGTCTTTGTTACTAGACATACCCATCGGCTAGACTTTCGAATTGTCATCTGTGCATGGTTTATTACACTGAATCATCCAACTCTTAAATTTAGAAGCTTTGTATGTAAGAATGGTTGTCGATGTCTCACATCTACTACTGGTGTTGTAGCAGAGATCACTAGCATAGAGTGTCGAAATATCATCACCACTTGGTTTAAAGTGATGAGTCGTCTATTTCTTGCAACAGAAAGATAGAGGTGGTTAAGAGTGGATTGGTGCGTGTGATAGATTACGGTATACAATCTAACTATCGGCACAGACTTTTTAACTCTCGACTCTGAGTGTCTTTACTCAAAGTGTCTAGAAGTTGGTGTTGCATAAATACTTTAAGGTTGGTTAAGAAATGGTTGTGAGTGCTTCAAACTTACTATAGTATAACAGTAAGAATCACTAGTACTTAAGTGTTACCTCAGCAGTGAGTGGTATTACTCAATGCGTCGTCGGTAGGTAAAGAATGTCTTAGTGAGTCATGGTAATAGTGAGTCACATCTTTGACATGAAGTTTTGATCTGTATTCATGATTGGTATTTATCAGAAACATTGACGATCGTGCAAATATGTAAAAGAACAATATTTTTGAATTTTGTAATTTTCTGAAAGATAAAGACAAAAAGAAAAGGAAAATATTTTTGTATTTTTAAAGTTTTGTAATTTTTGTTTTGTTTTTAATTCTCTCCCTAAATTTGTGCATGGAAGAGAATTGCGGAAGTAAAAACCATGAACAAATTTAACTAAACAAAAATAGAATACAATATATGTAGAACTGATTTAACAGTGATCAAAGCGTATCATTTTGAGCATTTCGACCGGCACATTGAATCGAGCTTTAGCAAAAGGTTTTGTGAACAAGTCCGCCACATTGTTATTTGTGTGGACCTTTTCCAAATGAATCAATTTTCGATCGAACCAATCTCGAATAAAATGAAATTTAATGTCAATGTGCTTAGTCTTTGAATGCTGAACATGGTTTTTCACAATTTGGATAGCCGCCTCATTGTCACAGAATATGGAAGTGTCAAGAAAGTTCATACAATAATCAAGAAGTTGATGCTGCATCCAGATGACCTGAGAATAACAAGCTGAGGCAGCAACATACTTAGCCTCAGCTGTAGATGTTGACATGTGTCTGTTGCTTCTTGCATTGCCAGGAAATCAGTCGGTCTCCTAAAAATTGACATCCAGCACTAGTGGACTTTCTGTCAATGTCGCAACCCCCATAATTGCTATCTGAAAAAGCATAAAGATCAAATTCATGATTCTTTGGATACTAGAGACCTAATTTAGGTCTCCCTTTAAGGTATCTAAAGATTCGTTTGACAGCAGTTAAATGAGAGTTTTTAGGATTAGCGTGATGTCGGGCACACTGGCAGACTGCAAAGACGATATCCGGTCTGCTGGCGGTCAGATACATCAACGAACCAATCATCGAACGATAGTACGTTTGATCGAAAGATTGGCCATCTGGATCCGCAATCAGCAGTGGTCGCTCTGCCATTCGAGTGTCAGCCACTTTTGAATCCTTGAAGTCGAATTTTCTCGAGAATATCCTCCACATATTTTCCTTGATGAAGCAGGATACCCGTTGAGCTTTGCTTAACTTGCAACCCAAGGAACATTGTCATCTCACCTAGCGAACTCATCTCAAAGCATTTCTTCATCACTTGTTCAAAATCTTTGCACAAGGCCTCACTCGTTGAACCAAAGATAATATCATCCAGATAGATTTGGACAACAATTTGGTCGGAGTTCTGGCGCTTGATGATCAGAGTCTGATCAATGGTGCCTCGAGTATAACCGTGCTGCAACAGATGATCAGTCAATGTCGCATACCAGGCACGGGGAGCTTGATGAAGACCATAAAGAGCTTTATCCAGCTTGTAGATGTGATTCGGAAACTTGGAGTTGACGAAACCCGGAGGTTGATCAACATAAATCTCCTCCTTCACTTCTTCGTACAAGAATGCAGTTTTAACATCCATCTAGTATACAGTGAGTTCATATACGATGCATAGGCGAGAAAAATCTGAATCACTTCTAATCGTGCAACCGGGGCATACACTTCCGTATAATCAAGACCTTCAATTTGACGAAAACCGCATACAACCAGGCGTGCCTTGTTTCGCACAATAACTCCTGAATAATCCTGCTTGTTGCGGAAAACCCATCTCGTACCAAAAGACTTTTTGCCCTCGGGTACTTCCACCAATTGCCAAACATTCAGCTTCTCGAACTGATTCAACTCCGCATGCATGGCATCCACCCAACTTGGTTTGTTAAGTGCCATCTAAACATTCTTCGACTCGATTTGATAGATAAAGCATGAATAGAGACACTCGTTGACATGACCACTCTGACTTCTGGTTTGTACCCCATCATCCAAAGAGCCAATAACGTTGTCAATCGGATGATCGCATTGTATTCGTGAAGGAATAGCATGTTCGAGCGAAGCAGTAGAGACCAGAAGATTTGTTATGTTTTCAATTCTGCCTGAGCCGAAGTACCTCTGTCGGAGTCTCTAAAATCGTGGGAGGTACTGGCTACATACTCATCGAGAAATCTCTTTGTAAGACCCGTATTCTAATTATAACATATACTTAAAATAAGAGTGTTAGGAATTATATGATCATTGGTAGTTATAAAGCTAAGAAAAACTTTAGTTACAATTTCATATGAAAATCAGCATTTTGTGTCGTTTTTAGAAAAATCATAATTAATTCTAGAAAAATCGTTTGGACCTCAAACTAGTGCACAAAGTTTACAAATTGAGTCTAGTACAATTACCAAAAATAATAGTAAACTTGAAAATGATATTATCGATGGTAAAAAATGCAATCTTTACTGATTAGTTCGGAATTGACAGATTAGATAGTCTGTTTTCAAAAATTCATAATAAATCATAGAGAAATCGTATAAATACGTAAAATACATCCCTGGAAAGGTATTAAGATAAATTTCTAGAATATCAAATAAAAACGTGAATTTAATGGGTTTAAAGTCGGCTAAACCAGTCTTGAACAGACTGATTCTAGAAGGTATTAATTTCAACAAAATTATATTATTAAAATCATTTGTCAAAAGTGTCATGCCATTTTTTATTCAAGAATTCAAGTATAAATACCCCTCAAAACATCTCATAAACCACACAACTAAATCTCAATCCAATATATAGAGGTTTCTAAGCACTAGAGTGTAAGCAAGTGAGCGGAAGAAGCTCGAAAGCCTAACGAAGGAGTTATAGATTCCAACGACTGGTCATAAGGTAACTACAAACTTTTCTATAGCTTAATTAGGTATCGTAAAATAGTTTTTGTGTTAAGAAGTAGAATATTTAATAAGTATAACATATGTTATATTATACTCATTTCTAACAATAGTAAACAAAAAACCTTAAAATGTCGTTATTATAACAATTCGTAATTCCGAAAATAATACCGATTGATTTACTTACGAGGACGGTGACTAGGCCGATTACTTGGGATCTGGTTGTTGGATTTTCCGAAAGGCTAAAATGCTGAAAGGATCCTGCCACCCCATCTAATCTTCTACCTGGCTGTTCTTTACTTGATAAATCATGGAGTATCATATTGGAATTACTGAAGGGTTTAATGATGCGACTACAATGTAGTTAAGGATTAAGAAATGATAGATTTCTTATTATGTTAACAGTTAAAGTTGAAGGAAATACAAAGCCGAGAAAGATAAACGATATAGTCAACTATAATCAGGTGAGTCTTCTCACTATACTATAGGTGATATTGCATGCGTAGGAAGGAAGATATGTTAGACTAAGGTGATCTTACCTGTTATGATAATTGTATGAATTATTGCTATGATAATGATTGTTTGTGGACGGAACGGGATAGCCCGCGAGCCAATAGGCGGAACGGGAATAGCCTGCGAGTCATTAGACGGAACGGGAAAAGCCTGCGAGCAATAAGATGGAACGAGAACTGCCTGTGAGTCTTCAGGCGGAATAGGGATAGCCCGCGAGTCTCACAGACATATGAATGGTTATGATGTGTTGTATGTTATATGTGATGGATCGTATGGTATTTTGAGGAACTCACTAAGCTCCGTGCTTACCTTTTCCCTATATAAACTACTGTTTCAGGTACATCAGGTACAATGGATGGCAAGGCGTGACGTGTATACACTGTGCTGCTTCATTGGAGGACTGTTTTTGAATTAATATTCCGCTATATTGTGATTTCGTTAACTTCAGTTAATCCTAGGGTGTTTTCATTAAACTTATAAGTTATGGAATTTTATGAAAATTAATTAAGTGGCTTTTCTTATATTGAAGTTTTCGTTTAAAAACTTTTAAATTTACTAAAAAATTTTTGGGATGTTACAAGTTGGTATCAGAGCACAGCTTGAGAGAATCAGGCTCACTTAGTGAGTTCTGGACTCAAGTTGAGGCTTAAGAGTTTTCTTAAAACATTTTTACAAAAGAAAGATGTTTTATGAAGGGTGAACTGAAGACACAGTGTGTACCGCCAGCCGACGCCAGTATGAAAAAAGGTTAAGTATTTAATATTGTGGATGTTAAAAAAAAACGTATGGTATATGTTTGCTGAAACGCCTGGTAGAGATCACACATTGTTGTATTATTATCTGCTATTTGCTAATAGAACTGTATGCTAGTGCCGATAGGTTGCTTAGAGATTTCCACTAAGTTGTATACAATATGGACTGAATAGTCATAGAATGTGTGAGTTGACCTTATTGCATGTTCCTTGTTTGGTTGTTGCTTTAGGGAAGATTCTCTTATTTGAAAGACTGTTTAGTTCGATATTGTATACAACTAAGTTCGCGAAACAACTTGTCATCACTGGAGGAAGTTCCGTCTTAGTTAGAATAGCAGGGTGGGGGTGGGATTCCAAGTATTCCTAAAAGTGTTGACATATGCCTTGTAAGGGCATATGTGTTAAAATTATCGGTGAGAAGCGAATTGGATATTTCGAGACGGGTCTTGGAACGGACATGGATAGGTGTGGAAGGTAGTAGTAGAGCTCCTACTATCGAAAGCACAGGATCCGCGTTTGAGTCGGGAGTTCGTCACGAAGGATCCAAGGAGCTGAGTATGTGAGTGTCTAGCATAGTTGACTTAAATGCTAGTGTAATGTGGTAAACCTTTATCCATTCGATTGGTGAATATTGATTGTGAGGTTCAGTATGAACAATTAAGATGTGATCATACCAGTTTGGTTGGACCGATCATGCTTAAGTTGATTACTGAACTTAAAGACTGTTGAAAGGGAGAATGTCAAAATGCTATTGTGCTAGCTATTTTTCATGCAACTAATGGGCGCACAAGTCAGACAGGGACTAAAGGATGCAAGTGTGATTTTTCCAACTCACGGTCAAAGAGGTGCAAGCGGCGCCTGAGACGATAGCGGGTATTTTTGAGTCGACTCTGTACATGCCTAGTGCTGTGTAATAGGGGCTACCTACCCTTGTATTGATCTTGCTTGAGTGATTGATCAAGTCGTGTGGGTTGAGAGTCTGGATCACTCGCTCGTGATTGAGGAAACTGACGATAGAGGTGTTGACTAGGGTTGCAAGCAGATGAGTAACATATGGTGGTTGATGTAAACGTCTCTACATTATCGAAACATGTTTATTGAGATAGTGTTTGCCCCCGATGCAAGTTGTTGGCTGAGCAGAGTAGGCTTGTTTTTCGTTCGAGATTAAGGGCTCGTAAAAAAAAGGTTATAAATCGAATAAACAGACTTGGACTTTAGTCTAAGTGGGAGAGGAATACAAAATTAAGGGAACAACATGAATATTATATTGAATCGATGAAATTATTAAAATTATAGTAACACGTCGATATATTTAATTCATTACTATAACTTTATATTAATACATTAAGAAAAGTTTACAGAACTACTAACCTAAACTGGAGAATCAGAAAGATATGAGAAAAGATCTTCTACACTCCACTCTTTGTCATCATTACGTTGACTTGTACCTTCTTGAGGATTTGGAAGGGGTATGCTTCCGGTTATTGGAGGAGGAGCTCCAAGGTATGGGGTCTCAATAGGGTTGGAACACGTAACCCCATGATTATGGGCTAAAAATCGACTCGTTTGGGGAGTGTGTAAGTAGGGAAGTGATGAGGAAGGGTTCCAATTCGGAACCAGTTGGGGATAGCTATAAGAAGGAGGAAACCATGCTAGGTCACTTACAAAGCCTCCAAAATTATCCTCACTCCTAGGCTCGAGTAAACCAGGATTAATACTACACATACCAGAGTTAGATGGCAGAGATTGCTGCTGTGTATGAGTTCTTGATGAAGTTTCCCCCTTTTCCAGAAATTTTCTTTTCCTAAATACAACTTTATGAGCAGCTTGTATTAGCTTCTTTGTGCCGTCTGTTAGACCCGATTGTGACCCTTCAATTATCGCTTCTTTTTCCTTTTTTAGGTTGGGTATTAAATCTCCCGATAATACTGTTGCCTCAATAAATTCATTACCAAATTCCTGTGGCACAAATAACTTTAGTAATTTCAACCTTATGATATAATGGAATTAAAAAAATGTAGTTCTTTACCTCAACACGATCAATAAGGGTTTGCAAACTCGTAAGTTGTCGTTGGGGCCAATGATTGATACCTAATTCACTACAGCGTTTTTTTAATTGTGTCGTTCCAATGTTGAGTTCCTTCGCAGCTTTCTCAATTGTTTCGTTAAAGTGTTCAGCTATTATTTCCCTACTTAATAAATGTCTGAAACCTCTTCCACTGCCACCTGCTATGTTTTCTGAACTAGAAGGTTCAAATCCAATTGTATTGTTATCATTCTGGATCATTTGAACATGATCCTGATTTTCTGACCCAAAGATGGACATTGATTCATCAAAATTAGTGGCCTCTATCGGTAATAATTGTTGGTTTTCAACTAAAATCTCAGGATTCTGAAATCCTTCTAGATTCCTTTGAATCACCTGAAGGTGATTTTGGTATTGAAAACCAACCCCAAACTCGGGATTCATATCAATATTGATGTTATCAATCGTCTGTAATTGATTGTCATTTTGAATGTCAGCCATGAATCCTTGATTCATGGGGATGATCTCACTGCTCATTGAGGGTACGTCGATGAATGGATTGTACTCAGTTAGACCATCCACAAATGGGTCTACAAATAACACATGTCAAATGATAAAACAAAATAGAATACTTATAAATGGATCATTTAAAAGAATTTAACCTGGTAGAAGGTATGGATGATCAAGTACAAAGTCTAAAGATGCATGCACCGGATTTTCTGAGTTAATGTTCAGCTCAGGAAAAATTTCTGGCTCACCGTGGAGTTGCTCTATTGGTAGTATATCTGGAAGACTGTAACATAATTCAGAATCAAACAAAACATTAAAAGATAAACGAAATATGGACGATAGATGTCAAGAATGTTAGAGTCACCGAACTCTATTAAGAATGCTTGGTTTGAAGTACCCTCTCCTTGCTGAAAACCAGGTCCAGGGTTCGACAAATCGCCCATTGAAGATCTGTTTTCCATGACTCGACTTTAAATATGAGTTCGTTTACGAACAAACTAGTGGTAAGAGAGGATGAGACTGAAAATGAATGTGGAAATGAATGATACTACATACCTGTATATATAGTATCTTGCAGCTGGAACCGAAAGGACACACGGAACTGAAAGGACACCTCACGTTTTAATTACCGAAATTCAAACTAACTACAGTAGATGCGACTTTTCACTACCCCAAGTGACATTTTTTCAAAATTCCCTGCTTGACTCTGGTGAGAACGAGATAATAAAGAGACTTTTGAAATAAAACAAAATTTTATGTCTCCATATAATGGAAATAGTTTAAAGAGTGTTCAGTACTCCAAAAAAAAAATTTACAAAAGATGATGTAAATTTTATATTACGGTGAAACACAAAAATTTGGAGATTTTACAAAATAGACTTATTTAGCCAAAAAGTATTTAAAAGAAATGTTGAATTGAGGCAAATGTGTGTTGAAATATGACGAATTCATATAAATACGAAATAGTGTTAAAATTAGGTGTTGCAAGTTAACTAGGTTAACTATGTATATAGGTAGATTAGAAAGTACTAAATATGTACTGTAGATAGTAGCCGGTCAAGTCGATGTGTGGGACTGTGAGAAACAGTTAGAGTTTTTTTGTACATCTAGAGTAATTAGAAGAAAAGAAGTATGGAGTGAATGAGAATAATAGGACCTTAAGCATTATTACAGAGGTATGTGAATGTTGAAAGGGAAAGATAATTAAATCTTGTAAAGTTTCGGCAATAAGACGAGAAGGATTTTTGAAGGACACAAGGACTCGATGGGAAATACATAGAGGCGTTCGAGAATGCGGATTTCGGGACGAAATCCAAATAAGTGGGGGAGACTTGTAAGACCCGTATTCTAATTATAACATATACTTAAAATAAGAGTGTTAGGAATTATATGATCATTGGTAGTTATAAAGCTAAGAAAAACTTTAGTTACAATTTCATATGAAAATCAGCATTTTGTGTCGTTTTTAGAAAAATCATAATTAATTCTAGAAAAATCGTTTGGACCTCAAACTAGTGCACAAAGTTTAAAAATTGAGTCTAGTACAATTACCAAAAATAATAGTAAGCTTGAAAATGATATTATCGATGGTAAAAAATGCAATCTTTACTGATTAGTTCGGAATTGACAGATTAGATAGTCTGTTTTCAAAAATTCATAATAAATCATAGAGAAATCGTATAAATACGTAAAATACATCCCTGGAAAGGTATTAAGATAAATTTCTAGAATATCAAATAAAAACGTGAATTTAATGGGTTTAAAGTCGGCTAAACCAGTCTTGAACAGACTGATTCTAGAAGGTATTAATTTCAACAAAATTATATTATTAAAATCATTTGTCAAAAGTGTCATGCCATTTTTTATTCAAGAATTCAAGTATAAATACCCCTCAAAACATCTCATAAACCACACAACTAAATCTCAATCCAATATATAGAGGTTTCTAAGCACTAGAGTGTAAGCAAGTGAGCGGAAGAAGCTCGAAAGCCTAACGAAGGAGTTATAGATTCCAACGACTGGTCATAAGGTAACTACAAACTTTTCTATAGCTTAATTAGGTATCGTAAAATAGTTTTTGTGTTAAGAAGTAGAATATTTAATAAGTATAACATATGTTATATTATACTCATTTCTAACAATAGTAAACAAAAAACCTTAAAATGTCGTTATTATAACAATTCGTAATTCCGAAAATAATACCGATTGATTTACTTACGAGGACGGTGACTAGGCCGATTACTTGGGATCTGGTTGTTGGATTTTCCGAAAGGCTAAAATGCTGAAAGGATCCTGCCACCCCATCTAATCTTCTACCTGGCTGTTCTTTACTTGATAAATCATGGAGTATCATATTGGAATCACTGAAGGGTTTAATGATGCGACTACAATATAGTTAAGGATTAAGAAATGATAGATTTCTTATTATGTTAACAGTTAAAGTTGAAGGAAATACAAAGCCGAGAAAGATAAACGATATAGTCAACTATAATCAGGTGAGTCTTCTCACTATACTATAGGTGATATTGCATGCGTAGGAAGGAAGATATGTTAGACTAAGGTGATCTTACCTGTTATGATAATTGTATGAATTATTGCTATGATAATGCTTGTTTGTGGACGGAACGGGATAGCCCGCGAGCCAATAGGCGGAACGGGAATAGCCTGCGAGTCATTAGACGGAACGGGAAAAGCCTGCGAGCAATAAGATGGAACGAGAACTGCCTGTGAGTCTTCAGGCGGAATAGGGATAGCCCGCGAGTCTCACAGACATATGAATGGTTATGATGTGTTGTATGTTATATGTGATGGATCGTATGGTATTTTGAGGAACTCACTAAGCTCCGTGCTTACCTTTTCCCTATATAAACTACTGTTTCAGGTACATCAGGTACAATGGATGGCAAGGCGTGACGTGTATACACTGTGCTGCTTCATTGGAGGACTGTTTTTGAATTAATATTCTGCTATATTGTGATTTCGTTAACTTCAGTTAATCCTAGGGTGTTTTCATTAAACTTATAAGTTATGGAATTTTATGAAAATTAATTAAGTGGCTTTTCTTATATTGAAGTTTTCGTTTAAAAACTTTTAAATTTACTCAAAATTTTTTGGGATGTTACACTCTTGAGAAAGAGGGAGTCCATGAGTATGGAGTTGAAAAGATCAGCAGGTTCATAATTGATAACGCCTTCAGGAGTGGCAGATGCTTCAGCAACTGGTGGTTCGCCAACAATCTGGGATGAGTCAGCAGGAGCTTCAGTTGAAACGGAAGTGGAAACAGGAGATGCACCATCGTTAGGAATAGGATCTTAAAAAATTAAGGGCGGTATGATGGGATCAGCAATGATTTCTTCATCTTCATCTCTGTTGACTCCACTTGGACCTGGCTGTGTGCCTAAGACAACATCAGAAAACAAATTAAAGGACTTAAACAATTAGGCATAGTTGAATATCCAGTCGGGGCCAACTCGAGCATCCGTTTGATTCTCCTCTAGCCACCGTACATCAAATGATTCCATGATGTGTTTGGTAACCTTGTTATACACCCGATAGGCAGTTTTACCCGCATATCCACCAAAGTAACAATCATCTGCTTTAGAATTGAACTTTGGTGTAGCTTCAAGATGAAGAAAGGTGCAAGGACTGCCAAAAGGGTGGAAATGTCCAACAAATGGTTTATGACCATAGAGGATCTCATACGGAGTATTCATTTGGCGCTTGTTGATGATGACCCGGTTCTGGATATTACAAGCCGTGTTGATTGCTTCAGCCCAAAAGAACACCGGTAATTTAGAATCGCAGAGCATGGTGCGTACAGCTTCAATTAAAGTTCTGTTTCGATGCTCAGCAACACCATTTTGTTGAGGTGTACGAGCAGCACTGTACTGACGCTGCACTCCTTTATCTGCACAAAATTTATCTAGTACCGCGTTCTTGAATTCAGTCCCATTGTCACACCGAATTTCCTTCACTTTCTGATTCGTTTGATTCTCTATTAAGGTGACGAATCTCTTGACCAACTCAGTAGTTTCACTCTTTTGCTTCAAAAAGAAAACCCAAGTAAAACGTTAGTAATCATCAGTTATAACTAAACAATAAGAGCTTTTATTAATACTGAGAACGTTGACAGGGCCGAAGAGATCCATGTGAATCAGTTGAAGAAGCGAATCAATGGAGTTGACCAATTTGGGCTGATGTGGCTTCCGATGATGTTTGCCTTGAGCAAAGGCAACAAATTTTTTAAATGTGACGAAGTCTTTGATGGGAAGCCCCCGGACAAGTTCATTTTTCGCAAGACGATTCAAATTCTTTGCGTTGGCGTGACCGAGACGTCGATGCCATAGCATGGCACTCTGTTCAGAAGCTTTCGAGAACAAACAAGTGAGGTTTTCCGGAGTGTTGTGATTCATGTCAATGATATAAGTGTTGCTATTTCGTTCGGATCTGACAAGAATCCACTCCTCGGGAATGACAACGCCGGGTTTGAGAATAAGACATTCCTTCTTTGTAAAGTGGGTTGAAAAACCTTTGTCACAGATTTGTGAAACACTCAGCAAACTGTGCTTGAGCTCAGGTACAAAATTCACGTTCTCAAACTTCAACACACCATTCGATACACTTCCCCTTTGTGTGATCATTCCCTTTTCACCTCCCGCAAAGCAAACAGATCCACCATTAATGTTTTCAACGTTGTGTAATTGGGACATGTCACCTGTCATGTGCCTGGAACAACCGCTATCAACATACCAAGGTATGTTGATATTCCTCCACAGCTGTTCCTGCACAAGTTGCGGGATTAATTAGATTTAGGAACCCAGTCCATTTGGAAACTGGGTTGACCCAAACTATCGATACATTTTATGGATTCTAAACTCATATCACGATTGTCAAATAATGGTGAATTCACAGTAGATTTTGAAATGCTGCCTTTAGGAACCCATCTATAATTTGATTTAAATAATTTATCGTTGGACCAAATGGGAACCTTAGCATCTGATTTTGAATTAGAACTACTATTTGAAGTTGATTCTTGAGATGACTTTGATCTTACAAAGTTTGGTAAGGCATAGTCATTTCTCGAAACAGTCCTTTTCTTTTGAGCTTGATTCTTGGCTTTCACATCATTCCAATTCTTATTTCGAGAACGTGACCGTGAGGGTTTTCTGTTATAAGATCTCCCCCTTTGCACATTCTGCCAAAACTGTTCATGTTGTTGCGCATAAAGATATCGGGGACAGTTTTTGCCAATGTGACCGGCAATTCCACAGTTAAAACAAGTCTGTCTTTTAACGGGGCAGCAAATTTTTGTCTTGGTCCAGATATATTTAAAGCATTTCCACACACACACAAGCATGCATCAGAACATTTAACAGAATTTTTAAACCTAGAAATTTGAAAGTTAACATCATCACGATTTTTTGAAAGATCTAACAATCTTAGCAGTTTTAACAGACGAATTCAAAATAGACGAATTAGAATCATTGGTTTTAGAACAAATTTTAACAAAATCAAAAGTAGTCTTGTCTTCCTTCTTCTCATCTTTCTTTTTCAATTTATCTGCACATAAGGTAGAAGCATTAGTAGAGTTCGGTTTTTTACTCTCAGAGTCAGCGGTGCCAGATTGATCCTTTTAAATGAAATTGGAGTGATAACATTCTTCTGATTCTTCGGTGTCAAGGTTTGAGATATAGTTATGATTAAATGGAGGTGGAACAGTTCTATATCCAAGACCTTCACCGAATTTATTGGTCCATTTAGTTTGATGTTCAATTATAGATTCAACTACTTTGCTTGACACATCGAATTTTTTGAAATTAAATTCAGCATCATGAAATTTAGCTTTCAATGCGTCAAGCTCAGCAGTTAATTTAGCAATTGATTCTATTGCACAACAATATCTAGTGCTTACAGTACTCCATTGCTCTTGAACTTTCTTAAAATAAGACGTTTAGCATCAAGTTTTTCTTGTAGGGGTTTCAGTTTCTTTTTAGCATTATAAACATCATTTGTAAGGTTAAACACTTCTTTAACAAGACGATCATTATGTTTACGATACTTTGCAATTATATCAATACAAGATTGAAAAGAGCAAGAAGCTTCAGTAACCTCAGTGTCAGCGGGGGTGGAGGAGACCATGAATGCGAATTGTAGATCCATCATTTGTTCTTCTGCTGCATCAACATCCATGTCACCTTCAGCTAGGGCCAAGTGAGCACTACCACCTTCAGTCAAATTCAGAGCCTACATGAGGACTGTTGAGCCACCATAGCCCTTTCATTGTTCTGAGGAGCAGCTTCACGATTTGTTCCAACAGGCACCAGATTTCTGTCAGTATTCTCCACTCTGGGCTTAGTACATTCACGAGCAAAATGCCCAGGCTCATGACAATTAAAGTACCGGAATTTGGCCTTGTTGAAACCCACCTTGTTATCTCCATTACTGGCTACCCAATTGTTTCTACCTGTCCTTTGAGTGAACTTCTTTGCCCTGAATACCACCATAGTGATATGCCAGGAAATATCCATTTCTTCTACATCATCGGGGCGAACTTGATCAAGATCTCCTACCATCATTGGCTGAACCAGCTCACCAGCCACAAGAGCATTGTAACAATTGAAGAGACCAGCCATCATGCCCAGGTTGTCATAATCTCCTTTGGGAAGAGCTGGAGCTGAAGTAGCCGATTTAACAGCAGGACCAAGAGTCGAGGGAACTGGAGATGCCATCAGTATGCTTGAAGAGGAAGAAGCTTGATGAATTGGAGCTTTAGCAGGCAAGGCAGAAAAAGCACTGTGTGTAGAAACACCTAGGTTGGCAGATTGATAAGAATTGACATGGTTTATCTCTCGTTGTTTGTCATCCATATCACATGCTTTGATGACAGCCAAAATTTCAGAAAGAGACAAACTATTCAGATCCTTCGTCTTCTTGATCACAACCACATGCATATCCCAATTTCTTGGAAGGGAGTTCAACAACTTCTTGTTGATTTCAGATTTCTACAACACTATTCCAACGGTACTCGACTCAGTGTTGAGAGTGATAAAGCGTTGCAACTGAATCTCAAGTGTCTCCCCGAGAACATGATTTAACATATTAATTCTTTGTCTAAGAAAATCCTGTCTACTTTGTCTCATGTCCTCGTTGCCTTCATAAACCTTAATCAGTGCTTCCCATAAATCCTTGGCAGATTTGTATTCCCTGAATCCTTGAGCGATATCAGGAGACAGAGCCATCGTGAGAGTAGCGAGGGCACGATCATCATTTTTAGTTAATTCGAAATGTTCATCTGAGTATTCTTCCTGAGAATTTATAATCACCGTACCATCCTCAAGTATATTTGTTATTATAACCGGACCTCTCACAATGCTTCTCCATATCTTGTTGTCCTTCATTTTTACATATTTCTCAAATCTAAATTTCCATTCATCAAAGCCTTCAGCATTTAACAGTCTCGGAATGCGGGTAACAGTACCCATCACGGTATCGAGATCGGAATGCAAATTGGTAGTAGTCAAATCCATTGGAAACCGAAAAACACTAAGTCAACAGCACTTGAACTGAACAGAAGACCGAAAAGCCTTAAAGTGCCAAAAGGTTGATCCAAAACCCAAAAAAATTTCGACGAAAACTCAAAATTTGACCAAAAACCTTTCGAAAATTTTGACCCCCTAAAATGACCGAAAAACAAAGCAGACCGAAAAACCAGCTGGACCGAACAACCTACACTGAACAACAGCTAGACCGAAAAACAATTTATCGGCCGAAAACCTCAAAACCAACCGAAAAACTCAAACCCTAAGGATACACCGAAAAACCCTTAGTGGGCTGACCGAAAAGCTTCTTACTATACCAAAAAACTTCAACCCTAACCGAACAACTTCGAAAACCCTAACCAATTCAGCGCCACCATCGAACAACTATGGAGAAAATCGCACTAACAACTCGCAAAAATGCAGTTTTGGATCAAAAACTCAGTTTTGATGATTTTTGCTTGAAGATCACGAAGAACACCAAGAACAAAAACACCCAAACAGCTCAAAACTCGTTCAAAACATATCAAAACACCCAAAATCTTCAAAAATCTCCAAGATCCAAGCAAAGGAAATGATAAGATTGATACCAAAACATCAAAAAACACAAGTTTTTGAGGCTCTGATACCAATTGTAGGTCCCAAACAATAATCCTAGATCTATGAAGGTATCAATCAAATCAATCAAATCACAAGAACACAAGGAGATAATCAATCTTCAATGCACACTATATTCAATAATAGTCTAGTACATAAAATTCTTGATGAATGCTAGGAAGAATATTCTCTCTAATGTTGCACAAATCCCCAAGCCCTCTTCCCAAGGCAATCAACCACAACAATGACGGCTCAAGGAGCCTTAAATACCCTACGACACCTAGCCTATACCCTAAGCCCAAATGACAGCAAGGCCCAACCAAACAACCATGAAGCCCACCGAAAAACCCATTCATGCCCATAAAATCTTCATTTTAGCCCAGAAACTCTTGGATTTTGGCCCGATTAAATGCAAAGATTAAACCAACATAAATTATGGCCCCACAATATATATACCATATATAATACATACATAATTTACAAACATTTTAAACACAAGTGTCTTAATTTTTAAGATAGTACAAGAAGTTAATGCATATCCTTATTCAAGCCCGGGTGAAGAAACACACATCACGTGGATTGCCAGCATCATATGACATTGGATTGCCAGCCAGTTACTGTGACAACTAAAATTTTGTCACACGTAAGGTAATAATTTGATACGAGTATTCAATGTAAGAAGTTCGATACCTAAATGACTTAAACATACAATGGAATGGCAAAATGGTCCAAGAATGTAAAATTATAAGAAAGTTATTGTTAAGACTTTTTATTAAGTCATTTTGAGATACTATTTCAGTTAGAAATTTGGTCATAGCGACCTAAGAGCAAAAAGGGGAATAAAGGACCAAAAGTGAAAACTTTATTGCCAAATATTTAAAAATTAATATCTCAAAATCTAAAAGGAATTGATAAAAAGTCCTCAAAGTGACTTTGGTAATATTTGAGATAACAAAAATATAGGAAAAGATTCAGGCCATTTGGAGTTACAACGAATAAGTTATGATGGATTTAAAATGGCCCAAAAGTGACAAAAATGACCTAAGGGTCATGTTCAAAGGTTGATATCAGAAAATCTAATGAGATTCAAACGTAAGTCAGTAAAGGAAAGTTGTAGAGCTCGTTCCCACTTTTTTTTGAAGGTATAAAGTTTGAAAATCTTGGATGTCGTATGAAGGAATTATGCTCCGGCAAAGTTGAAGAAAATTAAAGGAATTTAAGACGAAATTTTCTCTAAGTCTGAAAAATGGAGGGCAGTTTTGTCATTTTAGCCTTAAAACCAGCTATTGTTCCTTCTCTTGTTCCTGTGGGCTACGCACACTTCCCAAAACACGTAAACTTGAAATCAGAGAGAAAAGGGATGTCGAGAAGGCGGATCTGAAGCAAATATCCACACACTCTTGCTAGTGTGAGTTCAATCGAGAAAAAGAAAGAAGGAAGCAAGGCTGGCGGCAATCTGTTCGTCGGAGAGAGAGATAGTAAGCAAGCAATCAAGCAAGAGGAATGGAGAATCGAGATGTATGTCAGATCTGTTCTAAGCCGGGAAACCACCACCGGCGGCGGTGTGTGTGTGTGCAACGTGTGTGTGTGTTCGTGTATCACAGCAAGGAACCGAGGAACACGATGGGATATAAGGACGATGAGACAGAGGTCGGTTGGAGCAGCAACACAGTTGTTGCTGGGTTTCGAATCCGACCTAGGGCGGAGCTGCCATCACTGCCGGCGGCGGCTGAGGTCAGGTAAAGGCGGCGAACATCAGGGGTAGGCGGAGGAACCTCCAAGCAGTCCGATTTGTGCAGAAAAATGCCTATGAGCCCTTGATTTCGGATTTTAAGGCAAGAACTTCAAGGTAAAAGCTGATTTTGGTAAACCCTAGCTTATAAATCCAAAAATACCTTCATGCATGTCAAAAATTGGTGTTAATTGATGAACAGCTTTGAATTAAGATTTTAGCCAAGAAATCGAAAGGTATAATATGATTTTGTAAACTCTAGTTTACTAAATCTGAAATTTCTTCATGCATGTGGGTTTTGAAGTTGGTTTTAGATTCCTAACACTCTATGGGTTCAAAAACACACAAAGATGAGTAAGTTTTGGATGTTTGGTTTGAAAATCTTAGATGCATGTTGGGAATAATCTAGCAAGATGAACAACACTAGATGTAGTTTGAATTGATGCTTGTGTCTATGTTTGATAGTAACTTCAAGGAAATAAAGAACACGATAAATTGTTCTTTTTGGGTTAACTTGGAATTTGTTAAATGCAAGGGAAGAGTTTGTTGGAAGGTTTTAAGGATATTTGGTATAAAGTTGGAATTTTCAAGATTCAATAATATACGAATTTGTTTGTTTGATAATTGGAAATGTTTAACCTTTTTGTTAGCTAAATCTAAAGGTTTACATTAAAATGATAGTTTAAAAGTGAATCAAAACTTGATTTGGTTTCGTTGGTAAATTGTGAAAGATTGGAGTGGAATTGTGAATTCCACCCTAAATGGGAAAATTATTGTATGTACAAAATAGTGTAGATGTGAATATAGAAGTGAATTGGAAGGTAATTTATGAAGCGTTGTAAGCATATTGGTGTCAAGTAAAATGAAATAACATGTTTGCAACTGTTTCTATTTTTAGAAACTTTAATTATCCAAGTTTGCCAAAATGACGAAAATTAGTAAAATGAAAGATGTTTTGTTATCTAACCATTGAGATTATAAAGATGTGTAAAAATTGAAAGTTGTTGAAATAATCTTGTACATATTTGAAAATGCCATTTTGGTCAAAATGGGTCAAAAGGGGAAAAATCACCAAAAAAATGGTTGTTATGATTTAAGACTCATTCCTAGTCATTGGAATGAAATTAGATAATGATTAGAAGTAGTTCAAGAAGGATTAGACACATGTTGTCTATTTAGTTGTCTAATAAGTTCTAATATTTTATTAGATTAATAGAGATTAAAGACGTTTGGAAGCAACGAAGGACTAGAGTTATGTGGATTAGTGTAGCTAGACATACCTAGCTACTAAGGTGAGTACATGTGGCTTTTTCCCATTATGGGGTACATGGCAAATTATTGATAAAGCTTTTATGTGACGTTTTTGAATACTGAATGATATGCAAATCATTTTAGTTAAGATATGATTATGAAAGTTTTATAAGATGATTTTGAAAGTATGCTTTGGCTTCAAGCCATAATGATTTGAAAATATGTTTTGGCATCAAGCCATATTGTTATGAAAGTATGTTTTGGCATTAAGCCTTACGTTATTATGAAAGAATGTTTTGACACTAAGCCTTATGATGTTATAAAAGATTGTTTTGGCATTAAGCCTTACATTATTATGAAAGAATGTTTTGGTATTAAGCCTTATGATGTTATGAAAGAATGTTTTGGCATTTAGCCTTAATGAGTATTAGAGCAAATGTTTGACAACAAGCGAAGTTATGTTTATTAATGACTGATATTTTGAAGCAAGCAATGTAATGCAATGCAAAGTAATGTGAATGAAATGATAATGTTTGGCCTGGGCAATGATGTTCCCCAAGGGGACTATAGAGGAATCTACTGGGATGGTACCACTCCCTTCGCGAAGTAGATGTCCTAAGCTAATGAGGCCAGGATGGACTGATCAAGTTTTCTCCATTCTGGTATAGACTTGGGGTATCACTAAGAGTGATTAAGGCCCTAAGTATAAAAATTCATTGTGTTAAGATACCAGTCAAGCTAAAGGAAAGAAAAAGAAAAGTTTTATGTTAGTAGCTTTCTTACTTTATTTATTTGAAAGACGTTGAAAGCAAAATATCTTTCTATATTGTTACAAAAGGTTTAACAGCAAGTGTTATTATATGATTGGTTTACAAAGGTTTTGAAAAGGATATATGTTATGCTTATAAATGTTTTGTGTCCAAACCCATGTAGCTCACGAGACGTTTTCGTCTTACGTATTTTATTTTATGCCATGTATCCCAGATTGTAGACATGACTGATAGAAGCAAGTAGATGACCTGAAGAAATTTGGATTTTAGAAGGAGTGAGCTTTGGCCGATGGAACGGTTTGTATCCTAACTTGCTTTCTATGGTATAGTATGATATGGAGTTGTAACCCCCAAATTTGTTTAACATTTTCTTAAAACTTAAATGTTTTTGTTGGGACTGAAATTTTAAGACATGACTTTATGTCATGAGAAAAGTTTTTAAAAGTTGACATTTCGTCACATAATGTTTTTATAAAATATTAAACTTCTCAAAGTGTATAAAAGATCGGGGTGTGACAGTTATCTTTGCAACCATCCGATTTTACGATCATCTACAGTTGCATCTTCTATCTTCACCACCGTTTGTCGATAAAATCCCTTTGTTCACCGGCCTTTTGGTTTCCTCCTGAGTATTTAAAGTTCTCCCTCTCTCCTCTACCACTTCCCATTCTCTCTAACCCTAAAGCAACGCCCTTCTCCGCTACCACCCCTAACTCGTGGAACCCTGGCTGTCGTGACCCTGCTTGGATTGGCAAACGCACCTCAGCTATCACCGCAACCACCCTACCTCATCGTCTCACCCCATGCCTTCAACCCCAAACCCACCGCCACAACTTCTAGGTTTATGATTCTTAGATCCATTTTTCAGGTATGCAATGATTTCTTTATTTCTCGGTTTGGCTCCCCTAAAACATAGGCATGTTGATTTTACTAACACTTTTCTATTTTGGTTATGATTTTGGATTGCATGTTCAGCTTTTATCATAGGTTACCACCACCACCACGCTCACATCACCACCAGCTTTGTTTCTCCATCGACACCCTCTTCATCTCCTCAAAACCTTCGAAAACATTTCCTCTTCTAGCCCTTATTGGAACCCTTAAGCCGTAGGTATATTATCTTCTGTGTTTCTGTCCTTTTGAGAGTATTTTTGATTTTATTTTCTAAACAATTTTTATTTCGTCTATTTTTATATTATTTTTTAATTTGGTGTCTTTTTTGTTTTAAAGAAAAGACACTCATATGGCTACGTGAAGGTATGCCGGTGTGTGTGTGTCTACGTGTTCCTGAAACCATTCTCAGTTCCTATAACTCCAGTAAGGTTAAATTTGACATATTGATTTTCTAAGTCGAAAATGGTATTTGTATGTGCAGGAGTGTGTCTCTGTGTGTTGGTAAACGGTCATTAGTAAATGCTCAACTTCTTGAGTTTATTGGTTTATTCCAGTGAGTAGGTCAAGGGTTGCTCGAGATGTGTTTGAGAATGAGTCATGTATTTTCTCTAATACGATAAGGTCAGTCCAATAAGAGTTTTGTGATTTTATGCAGTAGAACATGCTTATAGTTGATTTATACTGATCTACATATCTCCTACCCTTTGTCACCATTTTAGTATATCTCATACCTTTTGTCTCCATTCTAGACACTTTGCGAAAAACCCCAAAAAGTCCAGAGTTACAAATTCTGTGTCGATGGTTAGATTGTGTACCGTAATCTATCACACCCACCAATCCATTCTCTGCTACAATACCAGTAGTAGATGTGAGGCATCAACAACCATTCTTACCTACAAAGCTTCTAAATCAAGAGTTGGATGACTCAGTGTAAGAAACCATACACTAATGACAATTCGAAAGTCTAGCCGATGGGTATGTTTAGTAACCAAGACATATTACATGCTCATACCACTATTGACCCTAATTGTCTTCTAATAAAGATGTTCATGACTCAATGTGATTTTACCTCGCATTGATGAAACATCGAATCTCTGGGTCAGTGATCGTTGTTGTTTACCACAATAGTTGTGAGACCCCAACAACTTCACCGGATTCAAAATTGGCACTAGGATGGTACACTCCGCAGAGTTTGGATATCATTGAATGTCTCGCCAAGAGCCAAGTCAACTTGCTGACTTGATAACTGCATTGAGATCTTTGATCAAGGATATGTAGGGGCCAAAATCAAAACGGCCACGAGTAGTTCTCCGATACTCAAACAATCGCAGTGCGTTCCTCTGGGTTATACTGCGAGAAGTCTCATCTTGAGCCAATGCTGAGTCCTTGAATAACTGTAGTGAGAGTTTTACAACTCCGTGACCCACAGGATTTTTGGTCATCATTACGCGCTGGTTATAGTCGAAGACAATCCAGTGAAGTCTTTCAAGTGTTGGAGCCAGAAGTGAAGTTTGAAGTTTTCAACACAATCATTTCAACCCGAGAAAAAGGTGATGCGTAACTCTATGCGACAAGATGCGTTGAATTCCTCCTCAAACAGTTTTTGTTGCTATATTCATACCTTTTGTGATCAAAGAGTGAAGAAGTTAAATCAGACTCAAGTTCCAGTCGAAGTCAAATCAAAAGTTGGATGTGCTGATTCGTGACCTATGTTGAAGCCTTACATCCAATGCGTTTTCAAAGCTTTATTTGAAGAAAGTCTAATCCGAATATGAAGAAGCATCTACACTCGTCACTCGTGAAGGGGGAGATAGTTAGAATGTTGATGCAGTGTTCAACTAAGGTCAAGTCCAAGAGAAGCCTAAAGATTAAATGAAAGCATTAAACCAAGAGGGAGATTGTTAGGAATTATTTTAGTGGTTCAATCTTTGCATTTAATAGGGACTAAAATAGAAAATATATGTAGTTTAAGGGCTGTTTATGGATTTCGGCCAGGGACCGAAATCCTCCTGGATTTCGGTTGTGTTGACCGAAAACCAGAGATTTTTGGTTGGGCCTGGCTTGTCGATTTCGGTGGGCTTAGTGACTTTGGGCTTAGGGTTTTGTCATAGATATATAATGTCATTTTAGCCGTCATTTGTAGGTTGGCCGTTAGATGATCGTTTTGGGAACCGTGCTAGCTTAGAGAATTTTTGTTCAACCAATCATCATAGATCTTATGTAGTAGACGTTTATTTAATATAACGTGTGCATTGAAGATTGTCTCGAGCATTCTTGTTCTTTGTTTCGTTGATTTTACTTGATTGGATTCCGCACTCTCAAGTGATTTTATTGATACATTCAGGGTTGTAAAACTCGGCCGACTCGGCCTTATACTCGCCGAGTTAATCGGACTCGGCCCTAAACCGAGGCGAGTTTCTTCAACTCGGAAAAAAACTCGGAAACTATTTAAAATCATTAAAAAATAGTCTAACTCGGTCCAAACTTGAACCGAATCAGATCAACTCTGTCCAAACCGGACCAACTCGGTCCAAATAGAACCAAACCGGACCAACTTGTTTCAAAAAACAAATAGGCACAAAAGAACCAATGGTTTCAATGTAGAGCGGGTTCACTATCTCTTCTCCCATTGCTAGCTGCTTCTTTTATAGCGCTTCCTTCCTTTAGTTTTTTCTTCACCTAGGCGATGTGGGATAGTCTCAACAAGAAAATATCACTTGTTTCTTTTATAGTGCTCCTTTTGCAAAACCATTTAATTAATATTCAAAATCTATATATTGCTTGGGGGAGTGGCCTCGCCATCCCCCTCGCCTTCACCCTCGCTCAGCATCGCCAAGCCACACCGCCTGGATTCGCCCTCGCTCTCGCTATTGGTTCCTCGCCATTTCTCCAGCGAGCTCGCCAAACCTTTCGCAACGGTCATGTGACCGTTGAACGGTCACAAATACAAAAAAAAAATTAATTTAAAAAAATCCAATTATTCTCCTATATAAACCAAACCCTCAAATCATTTTTACCACACATCTTCGATATCAAACCCCTTCTACAATTTATATCCTCTTTCCCCCAATTTTAATTTCTAAAATTATGTCATCCGACTCGTTAATTTCGATATCATCGTCAGATGATGATGAATTGGAAGAACAAATAGGCGAGCAAATAGAGCGTATTACGGCTCATTTACAACAAGAATTACAAAATCCATCGCCAAGCAGCGGGCCTCGTCTACACAGAAGATTTATTGATCGGGGAAGAGCGGAAGCCGAACAACGTCTCTTTCGGGATTATTTTGCTGAAAATCCCACATATCCAGAGTATAAATTCCGGCGTCGGTTTCGCATGCGCAAATCGTTGTTTTTGAAGATTGTTAGCGACATGGAGGCGGAGAGTGATTACTTTAAGCAACGACCGAGCGCGTCAGGTATGTTAGGATTCCACCCTATTCAAAGATGTACTGCTGTACTTCGCATGTTAGCATATGGCACACACCCTGATGCACTAGACGAGACAACGAGGATGTCCGCACGTGTCGCACGAGCCTCTCTAGACATATTTTGTGACATGGCCCTAATTATGTACAAGCCACGATATGGGTGTGAACCTACTCCCAATGACATCCGACAATTGTATGCCCATCATGCACAAGTGCATGGCTTCCCTGGTATGTTAGGAAGTTTAGACTGTATGCATTGGAGGTGGAATGGTTGTCCTTCTGCTTGGCATGGCCAATACACGAAGGGTCAGTACGGATACCCGACGGTCGTGCTTCAGGCTGCAGCGTCACAGGATATGTGGATTTGGCATTCATATTTTGGTGCTCCCGGGTCGCATAATGACCTCAACATACTCAATAGTTCGGATTTTTACACAAAGTTACATAACGGCACTGCTCCGGACTCTTCGTTTACACTCTGAGGAACGCAATATCGATTTGGGTATTATCTTGTGGATGGAATCTATCCAGAGCGTTCTATTTTCGTCAAGACTTTGTCTTACCCAGATGACCCACTAAGGCGAAAGTTTAAAAGAGCTCAAGAAAGAGCTCGAAAGGACATCGAGAGAGCATTTGGTGTATTGAAGAAACGTTTTGCCATACTAGCTAAACCTTCACTGTTTACAAAAAAATCTACTATGGCGAAGGTCATGTTTACATGTATTATTTTACATAACATGATTCTAGAAGACGAAGGACATGCTATATGTCAATACGATGAAAATGAAGTCATTCCCAATCTACAGCCAATTCCAGTTGCGAGTCCTGAGTACCTTGAGCGAGTGCAGCTGGTGCGCAGTCGACAAATTCATGGCGATCTTCGCCGTCATCTTATAGATCATCTTTGGACGGTAGACCATATTGATCTAAATATGGATCCGGTGAACGAGTACGACGGTGAATATTCAGATGAAGACAATATATGAGGTCGTGTTTAGTTGGTTTTTAAGTTTAATTTAGTTTGTTTTAAGTTGTTTATTTATGTTTTTAATTTTAATGTAATGTGTTTTAAGTTTAATGAAATGGTTGTTTTTAATTTTATTATTGTTTTTAATAATATAAATAATTTAAAAAAGAGATTTAATAAAATAGTTTAGCATGAAGTTCAGCATGTGCTAACCACTACCACCATTTTTGGTCAGCATGTGCTAAACTTGCTGAATGCTGACGTGGCATAGTTTAGCACATGCTGAACATGCTAACCACTCCCTCCAGCCTAAGGCAAATTCCTTTTTCTTGTTTTATGTGTTCTTTATCGGTGCTCCATAATTCAAGTACACAAGTTGATATTAAGTATTAAAGTCTAAAAGTATCACTAAATTCATAAACTGTATATAATAAAGTTCATTGGAAACGAACATATTATGCATCTAAAACAAACAGGCAAAAGATCTTCACAAGGATTAAATATGTAAACCAAGTTCAAAGTTACGAAACAACACAAGACCAATTCTTATCTTAAATAAATTTAAAATTCACAACCATAATGATAATCTATAAAGAAACTAACGTAGTGGATAAAATGAAAGTTAGGAAGATACCAAGGATTTGGAATATATATATATATATATATATATATATATATATATATATATATATATATATATATATATATATATATATATATATATATATATATATATGTTACAAGTAATTGGTGAATGACAACATTATGTCATCACTTTGTCATCACTTTGCATTTACCAATTAAACAACTATATTTGAATAGTAGACTTGGTAGTATAAATAGACCATCAATGTAAGGAAGAAAATGTATCTCATATCAACTCTTTCACAAGTGATATAAACTCTCTCTACTCTCTCCAAGCTCTCAAGCTTTCTTTCTTTCTTCATCTATATTCTAGTTTTTAGTTTGTTCATAATTGTCGTGGTAACGCTGAATTTATAACACGTTATCAGCACGAGGCTCTAACGAAGGCGATTAAAAGACACATCGATCTAATCAAGGAACTTACAATATGTCAAACATTCCAAAGCTTGAATTTACCGCTCTTGAAGTCAGCGGAAAGAACTACATGCCTTGGACTATAGATGTTACGATGCATCTTGAGTCCATGGATTTATCTGAAACTATAAAAGAAAAAAATAAGTGCACGTCACAAGATAAAGCACGTGCAATAATTTTCCTTCGCAAACATATCGATGAAATGTTGAGGTATGAATACCTCAATACCACTGATCCTAGCACTCTTTGGAAAATCTTAAAAGAAAGATTTGACCACCAAAAGGAAGTTATACTTCCATGTGCTAGGGCTGAATGGTTATCGTTGAGGTTTCAAGACTTCAAAAAGGTACATGACTATAATTCCGCATTATTTCGGATATGTTCACAACTAAAATTTTGTGGGGAAGATGTTTCTGATGCTTCAATGTTGGAGAAAACTCTCTCCACATTCCATGCATCAAATATGACATTGCAACAACAATATCGTATGCAAAAGCTCAAAAAATATTCTGAGCTTAATACACTTCTCCTTGTTGCTGAACAAAATAATGAACTATTAATAAAGAACCACGAGTCCCGTCCAACAGGTTCAGCAGCACTTCCTGAAGCAAATTCTACTATCACTTATGAACCAAGAAATAATTCATATGGACGAGGACGTGGTTGTGGTCGTGGTCGTGGACGAGGTCGTGGTCGCGGTCGAGACCATTTTAACCAAAACCAAAATTTTGGGCGCGGTTATACTCAGGGTCGTGGACGCGGTCATCCTTATAACCGTGGGCGTGGTCAAAGAAACAATAATCAACACACTCCACAAGGAAATAATTTCCAACCACAAGAAAAAAGAAATGATGCCGGAACATCACAGAACCTCGGAGGTTCTTGTTATAGATGTGGTAGCACAGGTCATTGGTCAAGGACCTGTCGTACAGATCCCCATCTTTGTAAACTTTACCAAGATTCTATTAAAGGAAATGGGAAAGAAGTCAACATCATCGATGGTGTTGATCTAGGAAACATTGAACTAAACACTCTTGACTTTTGCAATGATTTAGACATTCTAGAAAACTAGTTTCCTTTTGTAACTTGTTTTTAATTTTTTATTGTAATGTTTTTCTTTCTTAATGAAGTTTTTTCGAGTCACTTTTTTTAAAATTGTGTTCATAACTCATCATTTATTTTTCTTATATGAAGTTCAAAATAAGTTCAACTGGAGCACAAAACCAAGGAAATCTTGGCGAACTCTTAATAATTGATTGTGGTACCACACACACCATCTTGAAAACACAAAAATATTTTTCCACACTAAAACCCGTAAAAGGGCACATAAATACAATATCAGGTCCTGTAGACTTGATTGTAGGAGCAGGAAATGCTTGTTTCATGTTACCTAATGGTACGAAGTTTGTAATCAGTAATGCGTTATTTTCCCCAAAGTCAAATAGAAATTTATTGGGTTTTAATGATATATATTTTAACGGATATGACACATTCACCAAAACAATAGGAAACAAGAAATATATGTTTATAATAAATGAAAACCATATATTGGAGAAATTACCACAATTTGATTCTGGTTTACATTTTACATATATAAATATAGTTGAGTCAAATTTGGTGGTTAAAGAAAAATTTTGTGATCCTAGAATATTTAGTTTGTGGCATGACAGGCTGGGCCATCCAGGATTAACAATGATGCGCCGAATAATTGAAAATACATTTGGGCATCCATTGAAGGACTAGAAGTTCCCTCAAATAGGTAATAAGAACCCGTGTATTTCTTGTTCCCTTGGGAAATTAATTACAAGACCTTCACCAATGAAAGTTGAAAGGGAATCACCTAGATTTCTAGAAAGAATTCAAGGAGACATATGTGGACCAATTCATCCACCTTCTGAACCATTTAAATACTTTATGGTCTTAATAGATGCATCAACTAGATGGTCTCATGTTTGCCTATTATCAACTCGTAACATGGCATTCGCAAAATTCCTAACTCAGATTATTAAACTGAGAGCACATTTTCCTGATTATAACATCAATAAAGTGAGACTTGATAATGCAGGTGAGTTTACGTCTCAAGTATTTAATGATTATTGTATGTCTATAGGAATTACTGTTGAGCATCCAGTTGCACATGTACACACTCAAAATGGTTTAGCAGAATCACTGATTAAACGTCTCCAATTAATAGCTAGACCATTAATAATGAGAACAAAACTTCCTGTTTCCATATGGGGTCATGCAATTTTACATGCTGCATCACTGATTCGTATGAGACCAAGTGCATATCATACACATTCTCCCCTTCAACTTGTTTCTGGAAAAGAACCAGATATATCCCACCTTAAAATTTTTGGAAGTGCAGTATATGTTCCTATTGCTCCACCACAACGTACAAAAATGGGTCCTCAAAGAAGGTTGGGAATATATGTTGGTTTTGAAACAAATTCAATAATAAGATATCTTGAACCTTTGACAGGTGATATGTTTACAGCACGTCTTGCTGATTGCCATTTCAATGAAGAAAATTTCCCAACGCTTGGGGGAGAAATGAAAACCCAAGAAAAGAATGTTTCATGGTATGAACCTTCTTTATCATATCTTGATCCCCGTACACAAGAATGTGAGATGGGTGTTCAAAAAATAATACATTTGCAAGAAGTTGCAAATCAATTACCTGATGCATTTACTGATACAAAAAGAGTTACTAAATCATATATACATGCTGTTAACGCTCCAGCTCGAATTGAACTCCCAGATAGACAATCTGATAAAAAAGTAACTCAAGAATCCAAAGCACGCCTGAAGCGTGGAAGGCCATTTGGTTCTAAGGATGCAAATCCTAGAAAAAGAAGAGGAATGGAAAATATGTTTGAGCATAATGAAAGTGTTCATGAAGAAACACAAAATAACATTACTTCCCCAGTTGAGGAAATACATGATAAGGAGATTGAAATTAATTATGGTCATATAAAAATAGTAAGGAGCCAATATGAATTAGAAGATATAATATTTTCTTATTCAGTTGCATGCAATATTATCAATGAAGATCCAGAACCACAATCTGTCATTGAATGCCAAAATAGGCAGGATTGGGGTAAATGGAAAGAGGCCATGCAAGCTGAATTAACGTCTCTCAATAACAGAAAGGTTTTTGGACCTATTATACTCACACCTGGAGTTGTGAAACCATTGGGATACAGATGGATTTTTATACGAAAAAGAAATGAGAAAAATGAAATTCTGAGATACAAAGCCAGGCTCGTTGCTCAGGTTTTTTCTCAAAGGCCGGGAATCGATTATGAAGAAACATATTCTCCTGTTATGGATGCAATCACTTTCAGATATTTAATCAGTCTAGCAGTTTCTGAAAATTTAGATATGCATCTTATGGATGTTGTTACTGCTTACTTATATGGATCACTTGACAGTGATATATATATGAAAATCCCCGAAGGATTTAAAATGCCAGAAGCATTAAGTGCAAAACCCAAACAAATGTATTCTATCAAACTGCAAAGATCATTGTATGGGTTAAAGCAATCTGGACGTATGTGGTACAATCGTCTAAATGATTACTTAATAAGCAAAGGCTATAAAAACAATACTATTTGTCTGTGTGTATTTATTAAGAAAACAACATCTGGATATGTGATTATAGCCGTCTATGTTGATGATCTGAACATTATTGGGACGAATAAAGAAATCCTTGAAGTGATTGAATTTTTAAAGAAAGAATTTGAAATGAAAGACCTTGGGAAAACCAAATATTGTCTTGGTTTACAGATTGAGCATATGTCAAATGGGATACTTGTGCATCAATCGAACTATACAGAAAGGGTCTTGAAACGTTTTAATATGGATAAAGCCAAACCTTTAAGCTCTCCAATGATTGTTAGATCACTAAATATTGACAAAGATCCATATCGCCCTTGTGAGGAAAATGAAGAAATTCTTGGTCCAGAAGTACCATATCTTAATGCAATTGGAGCTCTTATGTATCTTACTAATTGTACTAGACCTGACATTTCTTTTGCAGTAAATCTATTAGCAAGATTTAGTTCATCTCCAACAAAAAGACACTGGAATGGAATCAAGCACATATTACGATACCTTCGCGGAACTACTGATTTAGGTTTATTTTTTTCTAATAGTTCAAAACAAGGCTTGATTGGTTATGCAGATGCAGGTTACTTGTCTGATCCTCATAAAGCTAGATCTCAAACTGGATATGTATTCATGAATGGAGGTACTGCAATATCTTGGCGTTCTCAAAAGCAAACACTCGTCGCCACATCTTCAAATCATGCAGAAGTAATTGCTCTAAATGAAGCTAGTAGAGAATGTACATGGTTAAGATCGATGACACAACTTATACTGACTTCTTGTGGAATTGATAAAGATAAATCTCCAACCTTAATCTATGAAGATAATGCAGCATGTGTCGCTCAAATGAAAGAAGGGTACATCAAAAGCGACAGGACAAAACATATTCCTCCAAAGTTTTTTGAATACACTCAAGAGCGTATAAAGAATCAACAGATTGAACTAAAATATGTTCAATCTAGCAACAATGCAACAGATCTTTTCACAAAGGCACTTCCTACCAAGATCTTTAGAAAACATGTTCATGGTATTGGAATGAGACATCTACACAATACATAATGGTCATTCGATATCTAAATGAGGGGGAGTCAACTAGACACTGCACTCTTTTTCCCTTCGCTAAAGTTTTTTCCCACTGAGTTTTCTTTAGCAAAGTTTTTAATGAGGCAGTACTTCAAAGTTGAACTCTGATGTAGAATGATGTCATTCAAGGGGGAGTGTTACAAGTAATTGGTGAATGACAACATTATGTCATCACTTTGTCATCACTTTGTATTTACCAATTAAACAACTATATTTGAATAGTAGACTTGGTAGTATAAATAGACCATCAATGTAAGGAAGAAAATGCATCTCATATCAACTCTTTCACAAGTGATATAAACTCTCTCTACTCTCTCCAAGCTCTCAAGCTTTCTTTCTTTCTTCATCTATATTCTAGTTTTTAGTTTGTTCATAATTGTCGTGGTAACGCTGAATTTATAACAATATATATATATATATATATATATATATATATATATATATATATATATATATATATATATATATATATATATATATATATATATATATATATATATATATATATATATATATATATATATATATACTAAGAACAATGTCCACCGTGTACTCACCGAGTACTCCCCGCCTAGCCGATTACTCGCTACTCGCTAGTCCGCCGACCTGGCAACGCCTAGCGACATTTACAACACTGGATACATTGATAGATCTTGAGTTGTTTGAGACTAACAATTGGTATCAGAGCCTTTTAAATCAATATTTTGATTGTTGGTATCAATTATTTTCGAAACTTTTAAGCCGTTTTTGGTGTTTTTAGAATGATTTGAAAGAATTTTTTGTTTGTGTTCTTCGTGTTCTTAATGTTCCTCGTGTTTTAGATCTGAAAATTGGCATGTTTTGATGTTTGAGTTTGAAAAAATTTGAACAAAAAATTGTTTTTTTGGCTGTTTTTGAAGTGGGTGGCGGCTGCAAAAAAAATTGTTTCAACTAGGTTTTTTTTTTTTGTTGTTTTCGGTTAATTTCAGCCCAATTAATTTTTTTTGGTCAAATCGTTAGTTCTCGGTCCTTAAATTTTTGCCGACACTTTCTTTGATTTCGGTCCAAACCTTTTTCCACTTCATAATTCAATTGGAGTTGACGTCACTTTCTAAAGGTTAAATATGAAAACCATTTTTGTTGTATTTGATCAAATTCTCGGTCCTTAAATTTTTGCCGACACTTTCTTTGATTTCGGTCCAAACCTTTTTCCACTTCATAATTCAATTGGACTTGACGTCACTTTCAAAAGGTTAAATATGAAAACCATTTTTGTTGTACCGGGCTACAACCGAAAACCTCTTTAATTTTGAAACAATTTCCACCAAAGAATTTTTAATCAACCGAAATCAATTTTGTTCATTTTTGCTTTGATCGGCCCGCACAAACACTTTTTCAACCGAACACAAATTTATCTTTGTTTCCTTTTTCGGTCCAAGTTTTGGTCAATTAAAATTTTATGGTCAAACTATTTAATATCAGCAAGTTTTTGCTTCGATCAACATTTTTTCTCTTTTTGGTTAAAACAATTTTTTGAATTAAAGTCCTATTTTTTGTTTGGTAAGATTTGTTTGAAATTTTGAAAACTTTTTTAATCAAGTCAAATTTTAATTACCAAGTTAACACAAAAACAATCGTCGGTCAAATTTTTTATAAATTTCCTGAAGGTTTTATGGTTAAACTTTTTGGCCAAATGGCTACCACGACAAAAGACGTTTGCGAAAAATCATGTTCTCTAGATTGCGAAAAGATAGCTGCCAAATATCGTGAACATAATGATAACCTCGTTAGACAAATATTTGAATATGAAAATCTCGTCTATAACACTAAAAAGAAAGTAAAGCCCTTACAAGAAGCATTGGAAGCTAAAAAGAACGATTTTAGTAAATTGCATGAAGAATGCACTTATCATCTCAAATTTGCTATTGAGGAAGTTGTCAGATTGACTGCCGCGCTTGACTCTTTGAAAGCAAAATTTCAAAACACTGAATTTATTTTCAAAAAATTCGAAAGGTCAGGCGCGATAGTTGAGTCGATGATCGAATCTCAGCTTAAATGGGATGAGAATCAAGGTCTGGGGTATAAAAGTGTTCCACCTCCATTTAATTATAATTGTATCCCACCCCTTGATTTAAACGATATTTTTGTCGCTGAAAAATCCAGCCAGGCTCAGAAGGTTGATAAGAATATTATTGATGCTTCTGTTCACTGTTCACTGTTCACTGTTCACTGTTCACTGTTCACTGTTCACTGTTCACTGTTCACTGTTCACTGTTCACTGTTCACTGTTCACTGTTCACTGTTCACTGTTCACTGTTCACTGTTCACTGTTCACTGTTCACTTGTTCACTGTTCGGTGTTCGGTGTTCGGTGTTCGGTGTTCGGTGTGTAGATAAAACTGAGAAAGATGATGACAAGTATAATTCTGAAAAAAGCTATTCTAATATTTCATCTGCAGACACTTCTGACGCTCGTGTGAGCCAAGGCACTGAAGCTGCTGGTTGTTCAAAGAAAATGATGTTGCTGCAAACTCAACTGATCGGGCCTCTAGAAAATTTAAACTGCGAAAGTTTGTGAAAGCAAGGGAAATTACTTCTAGACAAAGACCGAGTCCCAGTAAATATGGTTGTACTTGTACTTGTGGTAACTCATTAAAAAATTCAAAACAACAAGGACCAAGTCACAATCTCATTTACTTGAAAAGACAAACGTGCTTTAATTGTGGGATTGCAGGTCACATCGCTCAAAATTTTCCAAATCGTCCATACGTTCCCTTCTATGCACAACACTGGTAGAATGTGCCAAGAAGGAGTTCTTTCAAAAGAAAACCCTCGAGGTCACGATCACGCGATGGCAATTGGAATGCTGCTAAGGCCAAGAAGCAAGCCCCTATAGATAAGAAGACCGATTCGAGGGATGACTCTGCCAAATCAAAATCGGTAAGGTCGAGCTCATCTCAAGGATCGTCCTCGAGTCCACACTGGCAACATAAGCACAAATCAAGGGGAGTTCTGCTTCAAACTCAAGTGCTGATACACCCATCCGGTCAAACAACAAAAGACCCAAACCAAATTACCGATGGGTACCAAAAGGCCAAAATTCCAACTCGTCTCATATTCTTGTTAACTCTTCATTCTTATCTGATAAACATGACATGTCATGGGAAAGAGTGAAGTGTGTTGATGACAATGGTGGACCCAGTTTCAAGATGGACTGGGTTACAAAAGCGAATTAATCTCGCATCATGTGCAGAAGCAGCTATGGAGGAATATCGTCAGACCTCGGTTTGCTGATAATAGTTGTTCCATGCACATGATTGGAGACATCTCTCTAACTGCACAACATTCAAATCATTCATAGAGAGTATGTGTCCGTTGCAGGAAAGGGGAGAAAGGAGAAAAGATGATCATGTAGGGTTCGTATCTCTCTATGTGTTGAAGATTGAAAAAGTAACACCGTTCCTAACCTGGATTTGATTCGTTTTGATGGCTGAAAAGTTCGATTTTTGTATAGTTTGACAATTTTTTTCTAGTTAAATTTGTTCATTTTCGGTTATTCTTCTCTATGTACTAATTTATGGGGAGAATTAAAAACAAAAAAATTATAAAATTTCAAAAATCCAAAAATATGTTTTACCTTTTTGTTTTTCCTCTTCAAAACTTAAAAAATCCAAAAATATGCCTTTCTTTTTCAAAATTTAAAAAATCCAAAAATATTTTCCTTTTTACACTTTTGCACGATCGTCAATGTTTCTGATCCATATCAATCAGGAATACAGATCCAAATTTTCTTATGTCAAAGATATGTTTCACTATCATCGTGATTCACTAAGACATTCCTTACCTACCGACGATGCGCCGAGTAATACCACTCACTGCTGAGGTAACACTTAAGTGCTTATGATTCTTACTATTATACCATAGTAAGTATGAAGTACAGACAACCTTTCTTAACCAACCTAAAGTTTCTTCTGCAACACGAACTTCTAGACACTTTGAGAAAAACCGCTCAAAGTCGAGAGTTACAAATTTTGTGCCGATGGTTAGATTGCGTACTGTAATCTATCACACACACCAATCCATTCTCAACCACCTCTATCTTTATGTTGCAAAAAGCAAACCAACTGCCAAGACAAACACTGGAACAACCACCCGGTCAAACAAAAGGAAATCAAGACCGAACTATCGATGGGTACCTAAAGGGAGTAGTTCTAAAACTTCAACCTGTTCTGTTAATTCTTCAAACTCTATCATTGATAAACATGACATGGTATGGGAGCAAGTGACATACTTAGATGGCAGAGGAAAAACCAGTTACAAAAGGGACAGGGGTCCTAAAAGGAACTAATCCTGCATTGTGTGCAGGAGTAGCCATGGAGGCATATCATCAAATCTAAAGTTTGTTGGTAATGGTTGCTCCTTGCACACAATGGGAGACATATCTCTTATGTGAACAATTCAGATTTTTTAGAGTATGTGTCTGTTACGGGAAAATAAATGGCGATCTCTTAATACAGATTCATCAAAGTCTCTTCAATTGCAGATATACGGTTTGATCTCTCCGATTTCTTCTCTTTGATTCTGGCTTGCTGTGCTCATGAATGTTTTTGATTTTGTTTCGTGACAAATCTATTTTGCTTTTATTTTGCCTCTTCCCATGCTTAACCTAAGGGGGAGAGTATCTCTTAGAAAATCCATAAAAATGATAAAATCATAAAACTACAAAAATAGTGTTATTGCATTTTCTTAAAGATCAAATTTCATAAAACACTCTGTTGTTAAAATGTTCAATCTTACCTTGATTGTTAGTTTGTTCCTGTTTGGAAATGATATTCGTGTAGATAGCTATAGCTGTTCTTCACGTCGAATAGGATTCACATATGTTGCAAAGTGATACAATTGGAATTGAAATGATGCATAGAAGCTTTAGTGTTTGTTTAAGGGTCATAAATGCTTATTGTGGTTGCCTATCTGGTTTCTGTACTGTCACCATGAACTTAAGTTCATTAAACTTCAAGTTTTTGTGAAAGTGTCTGGTCTAAGAATTGGTGTCTACTTAATTTCCTCTACATACATGGTTTATCAATCCTGGCTTCCCAATGATCTGGGTCTGAGAGAAACTTTTAGTATACTATCTTGGTCTGCTGAGTGTGTCCAATTGTCACAACCCACACTAAAGTAGTGTACGGTTAGATTAAAAGAGGCCAATGCGCCCACATGTCAAAAGGGTCATTATGATTAATTGAAAAGAGGCACAAAATCAGCCCATCTAGAGACCCTAAAAGAGGCCAATGTGCTCACATGTTTAAAGCCTAAGGAGCATCAATGTAAATTGTATAAGAACTCCTCAAAAGATGTCAATGATGCACAAATGAAGTAACACTTCTCAAAAGATGCCAAATGTTGCACAAAGCAAAAGAGTGAGGAAAACATGCAAGAGTTATGACTAAAAAGGAACATAGACTTAGGGAAAATAGCCAGTTAACCAAAGAGTTTCTCGATTAGAAAGGGGAGATAACCTGTGTATGTTATGGAAATTTTGGTTGAGAGATAGATTTCTCAAGATAAAGATTTTTCACTCAAAGTGAAGAAACCGGAAAGACGTTTCGAAATGAAACGAATTTTAAGATATATATCTGGGTTGGCGATTTTCTGTACACAATAATCACTTATATCTTTCGATAAATCCTAAATTGTATATGCATTATTTTAACAATGGTTGTTTATGATGCAGCTGTGTGAGTTCTGTTTGCAATGAAAAATGTAAGCCTATTCTGAAAATATCAACCAAATGTGGAACTAATTTAATTCTTGGTACGAGTAATTGGAATGTTATCTGCACATTCGCCAAAATTAATTTGTGTTCGTTATAACTTTTCTTTATATTTCAATTTTTTTGAAAATCAAATATTTCCGTAAATCTTTGATTTAGGGGGAGAAATTGTAAAAACCAAATAAAAATGAAAATAATGAAAATCAAATAAAAAAGGTAAAATTGCAAAAAATCAAAAATTTAAATTTTTCTGTATTTTATTTTCACCTTTATTTTATTTTATTCGTTTTGATTTTCTTGTCACGAAATTTTTATATATTTTAAACTTTAGGGTCGAAATCCTTTTTGGCGAATCTTCGGTGTTCGGTGGGCCTTGGGCGAAATCCCCTCAGTCCACCTGAGGCTTTCGGGGTATAAGTCCCCTTCCCTGCCTCACTCTCTCACTTTTTGCAAACCCTAGCCGCTACCCTATCTCTCTCTTTCTCGATCAGACGCTCGCTACACACTCGCATCTCTCACGATCTCTCTCATTTTTGCTCGAATTTCATTCGTTCAAGGGTCTCATATGCATCTTGCGACTTCGATTTCAAGTTTATTCGGTTCAATTTTGCAGTTTTGCAAGTTTTCGGAGTGGATTTCGGGTTTCGGTACCGAAATCCAAGGATTTCGCCATGCTGACGTCATCGTAGCAATCTGGGTTGTCGATTGGTTTCGGGTCGGACTGAAAAGGTCCTATGACCCGATCCGTATCGACCGAAATACCTCCTCTGGACCGAAATCCATTTTAGACCGACCGCTTCATCCGGATTCGATGCGACCCGATTAGTTTTGGACTGAAATGGTCCTTGTGGACCGAAATGTTGTTCTGACCCGCGTTGTTTCATTCGGTTAAGAAGAACCCGACCCGAATCCATCTATTAGACCGAAATGGTCCCTCTTGGACCGTTTTAGTCCACTGGACCGTTGCATCTATTTACGGACCACTTGTTCTTATTTGGACCAAATTAGACTTTCTTTTGGGTTAAATAATTTATTTGGACTTAATTTAAACAAATTAAACATGAAATCTAAATTTATTATTCCCAAACTTAATTTAATTTATTTATCATGTAACCGTAAATTAATGTCAGTAATCATTTCGGAAAACATCGTGAGTTTATTTTCAAATCTACGCGAAATATTTTCTCACTTAACTAGTTTGTTGCAGATCAAATGGCTGCTGCTGCAAACTACTTGAAAACTGTTGACTTCCACAACATTCCTGGCTATCTGCTTGATCCACCTGAGGCACACAAGAAGGATTTCCAATCCATGATCAACGGCCTCAACAATTGCCGCATTTCTCATGCGCTACGTGTCAATCCAATCATCTACAAGGACCTGATAAATGATTTTTGGAAAGGTGCTACTATCGGAAAGATGGGAGAAGGTGTTGCAACTATTAAGTCGACTGTGCAAGGAGTCGAAATTATCATTTCTGAGCAAGTAATTCGAGACGTTCTTGAATTTGGTGACAAGCCAGGGTTGCCAATTGAGTACCCAGATGACAAAGTAAGAAACGGTCTGGCTGAAATGTGCTATGAAGGGAATTACCCTCCAACTCTCAAGAAGATGCTTCCTCCCTTCTAGAGATTCCTTGCACATACCTTTGTGCTCTGTGTTTCTGGAAGGAAAGGAGGGTCTGATGTAATCGGTCGAGTTGCTACAGCTGCTATTGTCTCCCTAGCTCTGGATTGGGAGTTCAATTATTCAAGATATGTATTTGAAGAGATGCAAAGCAATCTACTGAAGGTGAAAAAGGATCTTTTCTTGATGTATCCCCGGTTTCTACAAGAGATTCTCGACCAGAAGTATCCTCAGCTTCAATAGACTTCAACCAAACTTGATCTAAAACTTCTGGGTCCAAACAACTTTGTGATGATGAAGCAAGCACGAAAGAATTCAGTTGGCTACCAGGGAACGAAGGAGTTTGTGAAGCTGGGTAGATTTGCTGATGTCAAAGAAACTCCCGAAGCACCAATTGCGCATGATGTCGTGGCAAAAATAGTCAAAGAAAAGCTTGTGTTTGGTTTTGAGCAAGCTATTGATATAGTTGATGATGATGAAGAGAAAGAAGAAGAGAGCCAAGGAGGATCAGTTGACGAGCTTACAGCAAATGAGCTTGATGATTTAATAGAAAGTATTCTTGGTCCCCTGGAAAATGAAAAAGAACCTGAGACAGAAGTTCCCCGTTATCTATGTTGATTCTTCCTCAACAAGATGCTACTGCTGCTGCTGTACCTGAGAAAGATGATCAAGAAGATCCCACTGTCAACCGTGTTCAATTTAAAAGAAGACGACTAGATCTGCGACGTGGAGTGTATCGTCCGGAGACTCCCAAAGATACTCCTGCTACAACCTCAACGCCCACTGAAACTGATCCAAGCCCACTCATTCCTGATATTCAAAGCCTTATTGTACAAGAGCAACCGAGCCTAGAGATCCCTGAAATCCATAGTCCAATATTTGACTCCAATCCTATGGATTTGGATGACCAAATCCCTATTCGGAAAACTACTGATGAGCCAATCGTCGAAGAAGTGGTAATGACAACCACTGAATTTCAAACTGGTGGAAGCTCTTCCAATCCACCTCCCGTCATCACTTCAAAAGGCAATAACATTATGCCTGATTCTGAGTTTGTAGATGTGGTTTCTCTTCAAAATCGAGTTTTGAGCTCGAACAACAATCATTTGCGAAAGACTTGTTAATCAGCAATCAAGAATTGCTAATTGGAAATCTTGATGTGAGATTGGGAGAAGTTGAGAAAGAAAATGCTGCCAAAGCACTGAAGATCACCCAACTGGAAGCAAACTTGGGTGGCATGTCAGCATTGCTTCTTGATGTGAGGCAACGATTGTCCAAAAATTTTGGTGTTGATTTCTTTGGTGCTGATGCTGAAGAAAACACAGCCGCTGGTGCTTCTGGTTCAAAACCATATACTCCTGCCTCCACTATGCACATTGATCAGTACATGGCCGCTGGGCCTCACACTGCTGAAGACCTGTGAGAAGAACAGCGTCAGAGAGAGCTTCAAAGGGCCAAAAGAGGAGATACTATTGTCTGAGTAAATGCTAATCAACATGCTCGTGACAATGATGAACCTGTGATTTTTGTTGCTGATCTGACTGAACGCAGACAGATATGGAGACCGCTCAGGGATATAGTGTTGGGGCTTTGATGAGAAAAAGAACTTGTGGTGGGTGAGAAGGAAGAATGGCCACGTTGAATACTACAACCAGGCCAACCAGTTCACATCATGGACTAGGGTAGACCTGACAAAGCTTTCTAAGGCTCCCTTCTACAATCTATCTGCAGATCCAAGGGCTTGGAGATTCTTCAGATTCTTGGATGTACAGGTAAATACCGGCTATAAGGGAATGAAAACTGCCAAATCTTTCGTCAAGAGACTCGGTGGTGTAAGAGATCATGAAGGCAAACCGATCAAGCATGTCTTCTTGCCTGCTACCGACAAGCTTAAAGCTATTTCTATTGCTAAACGGCTTCCAGATCATTCTCTCCATGACATGGAGTTTTGGGCATATGCTCCTACATCTTTCACTACTGTGATAAAGCTTAAAATAATCAGATTTGTCTGATCGAACCTAAAGATTTGCTGATGTTTGGCATGAGATCAAAAGGCTTGCACGTACACAAATTGTGTGTGAAAGCCCTATCCTGGAAGAAATTGCTAAACCATTCATAGGAACTGCTATAAAAGTAGCAGAAAAAGGCTACTGGGCTGGAGGATTAGGCCGGCTTGACATGAATATACTGGATCTCAAGCTATAAAGCAGAAGAAAGCAATAAACCAAGGGGGAGATTGTTGGGCCCTATTTTGGTGGTTTATGCTTTTGTTATTAGGTCTGTAGGTGATTTGGGCTTGTTAGACTAGTTACGGGTTTGGGCTTGTTTTATCTAGACGTTATAAATAGCCTTGTAGAAGGTGTGTTTAGGGGTAAGAGAGCCGAAATCATAGTGTGGGGGTCTGGAGATTTCGTGTGATGCTAGTATGATAGTGATCGTTGTACCAGTCGTTCAAGTTAATTAATACGAGTGCATTTGATCATTTTATTAGTGTTTCATCTTCATCTTTACAGTTTCTTGATTGTATTTCAATTGGATTTCCGCTCCAATTAAAGTGTTATATGGTTGATATCGTATTGAACAAATATGGGACTAACATGCTCACCACGACGGGTACGCATGCACAAGTGCAAGCGACCTTCAAAACCAAACTAAATCACTAAATTACCAAATACTAAAATCCAAAACAGAAATCAAAACCACTGACACTATTATTCAATCGCATAACTCCCCGGCAACGGCGCCAAAATTTGACACGCCTAGGTCGTTATGCGGTCAAAAATAGAAAATAATAGCTCACCACACCTTAGTACCAGTGGAAGTAAGGGTCGATCCGTGGGAGTCAAGTGGTTGAATTTAGTGTCAGAATAAACCAACTATAGTGCCACTCTATAGTCAGTGGCATTCAAAACCCTTTGCAAAAACCAATAACTGAAAATACTGAAACTGAAACTAACATTAATCCTAAAAACAATTCCAAACTCCAATCCATGTTACTTACTTTCTGATTCAAAATATATATTCCAAAAAATCAGAGCCAACTAAGAACATCAAACCATTCAACGAACAATAAAACATAAACTAATACTGAAAATGCATAAAATAACTGAAACTGAATAATTATATTGAACTAAAACTAAAACCAGAAGCCACAAGGTTCTGACTTCGAAAATATCCCAATCCAAACTCATCCCAATATATTCTACAATCCAGAATCAATGGAAACAAGCGAGAACTGCAACTATGAAATGCTAAAAATAAATCAAAACATGAAAATACCAACTTTAAACTACTGGAATCTCAAATCACGAGTCGAAGAAGCCTAGGTTCAACCTTTGGGTCTGTTCTTCACTCCGGAAATTCGACTTAGATGCCTCAATTTATAGTTGAAAAATCGAGCTAATCGCGTCGCGCATGGCTTAAAACCGCGACGCGACCTTATCCAGATCCCCGTTATTCGCTGTTTGAATTTCAACTCGTCATCTGATATTTGACTTTCAGCGACGCTCGTGTCTTCTACTCGCGGCACGCGTACGTTTTCGACTGATGATAAGATTTCTACCAAACTTCTTCATTTTGTACGCCTTTAGTCCCTGTTTTTATCTTTTTTTCACACACAAGCACTATATACAAACACGTGAGAATATAACAGTATATGTTATATAACTCACTCAGAATAGGGCCTAACAACGACTAAAATACTTGATATTACTAGGCGTCGTCAAGGGTGTATGGTAGGTAGGGTGCATGGGTGGGGATTGGGTGGGTAGGGTTGGGGTGTGGATGTGTGTATGGATAATAGGGTAGGGGTAGGTAGGTAAGGTAAGGTAAGGTGTGGGGTGGGTGGGTGGGATGTAATGGTGGGTAGGGGTAGGTAGGGGTGGGGGCAGGGTTGGTAGGGGTGGGTTGTAGATGTGAGTGTGGAGGTTGGGGTGTAGATGTGAGTGTGAAGAGTGGGCTGGGGTACGTAGGGGTGGGGGTGAGTGTGGATGGTGGGTGGGTTTTGGTGTTCAAATATGTTATATATTGTACTATTTGAAATAAAAAAATTGAAAATGAAAACTTACCGAAAATACACATCCAAGCGCGTTTTCTAAATTTCTAAAACGGAAAACAAAAACTCAATTAGATTAACCAAACACGTTTTCTACGGAATGAAAATGAAAATTGAACTCCATTTTTCGAAAATGTTTTCAAGAAAACTAAAAACAATTTTAAGAAACCAAACGCACTGTAAAAATCCAGAATTTCTCTATTTTATTTCAGGATTTTAAATGATTATCCATGTTTTCTTTTGTAATTTCTATAGTGTTACACTTTTACTGCTTTTTCGGGTGTTGAGCTTCCAGTCTAATAATAGGTTTCTTCCCTGGTGTAATTTTACAGTTTGGTTTTCTTTCGATTTATGAAAAGAATGGATCAATCAAGTATTTTATGGTTCTCTATGAGGAGGATGAAGAATGTTTGACTCCCTACTGTTTACTAGCCTGCTGCCAAACACTCATACGCCCAATAATTGTGATGCCTTAGGTTTACACATTGCTATTTTCTTTTGTGTTAGTTTGTTTCTTGTTGTATGTGCATTTGAGTTTTATTGTTTTAAGGCCTGTCCCATTTGAATATTTTGATATAGCAGTATTGATGATGTAAATGAATGATCCATGATCACCAATCTTTGTTACAATACTCCTTTGATGTGGGCCTTCCAACAGTTTGATATAATAAGGTAACTTTTGTGATACCGATTTATCATCTATCTATCTAAGGTGGGTACGCTTGCAGAAGCATTTGTATTGAAGGAAAAAATAGTCATTAATGGATGCCGACCAAGTAGACAGGCTTATATATTATTCTCATTAAAATCATATGTGATTTAGAATAAACCGATATGGTTATGTATTTTCTAGATGAGGTTGTAATGCACATACTTCTATATTATCATGGGTTGTGTAGTAAAGATAGAACATATGTGAAGGTTTGCATTAATCTCATAATCTCACTAATTCCCAAAATACATTAGAAGGCTTCTATATGTATTCTACATTGTTGTCGCCGAAAATCTAAGTAAGTTGCGGAAAGAAAGAGTGAGTCCGAAACCTGGAAGGGTTTCGGAATGATAGGACAAGTCCGAAGACTTGAATGGATAATGCGGAAAGATGGACACGTTAGGAAACTTGAAGGTTTACTTAGAATGGATCTTAGAGCTCAACAATACAAGTGCACAAACAGTTAACAATACTGAAAGATAAAGATAGTAAGATTAAAATACGAGAAATAGAACAAGTAAAGTAAGAAAAGATATGAACAAGACAAGATATGATGGAATGAGAGAGCTTTATATATATCAATGAAGAATCGTTACAAGTCAGTCTCAAACCATGAAGACTAAATGAAGAAGTGGTCTCCCTTTTATATTTAAGGGAAGACCTCTGGATATTATCCTAAGGACTGAAGAGGACACAACACGTCTCTCTTCAGTCAGATAAGATGATTCTAATTAAAGAAATAACAATGTCAGACTAGGACGGCTATCTAGAATATAAATAATACAATTAGTACAAGGAACATGCTTCTAATACGTCATGCCTATTCTAGTCTAATCATTCTCTATAACTTGAAGTGCTTATCCATTTGTCTTATCTTAATTTTATGAGTTGTTGATGATAGCAGATTGTTGAACATAATAGTCTTCCGAAGTTACATGAATTGCTGAACCGAAATCCTGAGTGGATTTCGGTGTCTTGACATTTCTGAGCTTGGCAACTTCGGAACTTGGACTTTTGATCCTGACAGTCTTCTGATCTTCGTGTCTTCCGAACTTGATCTTCTGATATTGGGCATACTTCCGATTTGAACTTGTAGCACATACTGAATGTAACGCCGTAATACTTTCGGTAAGTAAAAATTGAGTTAATCTTAGTGTAAGTGTGATGTACTAAGTTGTTATATGAGTTAGGATGATTAGAAACTCATTTAGGAGAAGTTTAAACCTTAAAAGTGTCAAAAATGGAGTACACGGGTCGTGTCCAAGTTACACGGGTCGTGTAAAAGGTTATCAGAAATTTTTGGCTTCTGCAGTACAAACCTGGGGCGTGTTCGAAAACCCGGACCAGTATTTCTACAGTGGGTTAAATTGATTTTCTTCCTCATTTATCCCATTTACGAACCAAAAACACCCAAAGGCGATTTTCTGAGCTAGGAGTGTTAAAATTGGTCATTTTGATCAAGGGTTTTATGTAGGAAAAGATTGCGGAAGTCGGATTTAACACCCGAAACGTGTTCTTGAGTTCTTGATTCCCGAGGTTAGTGATTTTAGGTTTTTGGGTTCTAAACCCTAGATGTGTAGATTTGAAGGTATACTGTGATTTAGCTCATGTGCTGTTCGTAGGTTGTTTATATATGTTATATTGCGTCTTTGGTGCGATTATTTTGAAGTTTTAATGGTTGAATTGGTAAAACACGAAATTGAGGGTTTTGGTTTGATAGCACATGTTGTTCACAGGTTGTGATTTTTATAGTTTACTGATTTCTTGATGTTTTGAGTTGGATGTTATTGAGATGTCCAAGGATGTTTGAGATATGATATGTGATGTCATTTTTCAGCTGATACTCATAGGAGGGAAGGAGATACACGAGGCCCGAGAGAACCACGATTGAACAGATATAAGGTGAGTGCTTCTAATTCATTATATATAATTAGACTATGATGTATTTGAATTAATTGTACCTTTAAATGGTTGAGATAACCAATATGTATGACTTATACAAGGATGAGAAGTCCTTGTTATACGCGAATACTTGGTATGAACGAGCATACTAAATGACTGAGATAGTCAAAGATATTGAGATCAATGATTTGTGTTATGTTGGTTGTTGATAAATATTGGAATACTTTCTAATGTTTAATTAACTTATAAAAATTGTTATGTGGTATGTGTTTTAGGTGACCGGGGCAAGAAGGTTGCAGAGGGATAATGGACTTGATAAGGGACTAGGTTGTTAGAGTTTTTGGTGAACTATGAAACAGTCTTTTGAAACCTTTGTATAGTTTTGTAAAAACAGTCTTTTGTAACCCAGTTTTTGGGACGTGTTTGTTTAATGTACTTGTTCTTTTGATAACAACTTGTACTTCCGTTGCTTAACATTGATTACACCATAGACCACTGTGGTTATCTGAGTATTTATTTGGTGTAATTCGGAGATAAGAAACTGGGTGTTACAAGTTGGTATTAGAGCAAGGTTGAAGTGAACTAGACTTTAAAGGGTAAGTTCTAGACTCAAACTAATAAAGAGAGAGGTCCCAAATTGTCCTATGCAACTATTCCTCTGAGCACATGTAATGAGTATGTGTGCTATTTTGAGAATCTTGATGATTTATGTGATATGAAAAGAGTACTATGAAAAGAGTACTGAGATATATGAGATTGAAATGAGTTGAATTTCTTTTTCATCCTCATTATGAGTTCTGGAAAGGAAAAAGAGGGAGGTGACCACCGAGATGAGCAAGCGGGGTCACAAGGTTCGGGACTGGGGTGTCGGCCCGAAGGTGAGAGATCGCCTGAGTTATCGCAGTCATTACAAGAGCTTATCGCTGCTGAGGTAGCAAAAGCGGTCAAAAGCTTTTTACTTACTTTATAGAGGCCTCAAACGGAGGAGACAAAAAGAGATGATCGAAACCGACCTCCTATCATTCCTGTGGTTGGAGAGGGTCAGAGGGAGCCGGTTATTATACATGTTGAAGCTGGAGGGTCGGGGGAACCAAAAGTTTGCAGTTACGAGACGTTCTGCAAATGTAAACTGAATGATTTCTTCGGTAATGATGATCCTATTGTTGCACGAAACTGGCTGACACACACCGAGAAAGTTTTTCGTACGAGCAAGTGTGTGGAGAAAGATAAAGTCGAGTATGCTACAAATTGTCTAAGTGGAGTTTATCCTTGTTAGGAAATTCGTATTGTCGGCATCTGAGGACACTCGCATGGAGTGTTGTCTTGAGTATTCTCAGTTTACTATGGGTGAAGTTACATGCGTAGGTAGCTTAATTACTGTGTGTAGTAATGTGTTTGTATGTGTGTTACGTGTTTACTGACGTATCGGGGCAAGCCCGAGAGTCAAAGAACGAGTTGATCGATCTGAGGGCTGCTGCATGATCAAGGATGATGCATGACCGGTCGTACGTGGGCACTCGAAGATCAAAGAATGCGTTCGTCAATCCGAGAGTTGCTACATGATAAAGGACGATACATGACCGGTCGTACCTAGGCACTCGAGGATGTTTAATGACGAAAGGACGATGCATAACCGGTCGTTCCTGGATTTAATATGTGACTTATGTGTTTGAATGAAATGGATCGTGTTGTACTTTGGGGAACTCACTAAGCTTTGTGCTTACTCTTTCACTCTAACTGTATTTCAGGTATTTTCTAGCTTGGGCTTGGAGCACGACGCGACTATATTGCATCTAAGGTTTTGGCATTCAAGTCTTCCGCTGGATAATGTTTGTATATGTTTTAAATACCAATATTTAATTGGATGGTTTCTATTTTACAACCCGTTGTATGTATTTGAACCGTTTTTAAAACGAAACTTTTATTATGTAATTTGGGACGTTACACTATGCATGCATCTCCATTGACGGTATCTCATTCTTTTATTAGTTATCATGTATCGACACTTTCTTTCTTCTTATTAAACATCAATTTCATTCTTGTATGCCTTGGCAAGTATGCAACATTGATATCATAATGAAGTCGTGATGACATGGGGTGAATAGAATAGAGGGTGGGAGATGAATCATATTGTTTTTGTAACTAGTGTTATGATTTTGATTAAGTTATCGTGAAATTTGAAATTTTAAGACTTTATTGATGTTGATATTAAAATGCACACGTCATAGATATTAAATTGTTGATGTTCTTAGAAATTGGAATTATTAACTAATTCAAGTAATTATTCGATGAGATTGTGATTGGGTTCTATAATGGAAATTCCAATGGGTAAACTTCAACCTATTATTATCATAGATTGACATACCAGATATCCGTTGGTATAACCACGAATCCGATGGTTATTTACTAACCAGGTACCCCACGGGACGAAACCAGGTTTGGGATGGGGTTTTATAATAGGGTATGGGACAGGGATCACCAATACCTATACCATACCCGTCCCATTCCCATTCCTAGAAAGGAATGGAAGGGAAAAAAAGGGAGTGAATGGAAGGAAGCTAAAGGGAAGAGGAAGAGATGGAATGGAATGGACGCCCCGTGCTTGAGATTTTTTAATGAGAGAAAGGGGAAGAAATGTATGTTATTGAGTTTTTTAAGGAGAGAAAGGGAAGGAATGAAAAGAAAACGTGTTCTCGAGTTTTTTTGAGGAGAGGAAAGAAAGGGAAGAAAATTTTAGGTTTTTTCCTCTTGAAATCAATCCGCCCAAATGTGGGATGATTGGGAGGGGGAGGAAAGGAAGGGGAAGGAAAGGAGAGGAAAGGAAATATTCATTTATTTCCTTCCCTTTCTTTCATTTCTTTTCCTTTCCTTCAAATTTAAACTCGAGAATGGAGCGGGAAGGAATACCTTCGAAGCAGCCCAAATGTGGGCGGTTAATTTTCAAGAGTAACTTGTGTATCTTTCCCTGTCACACCTCGCTAAAGCGGAAACACGGAACATGACAGTACAAAAGGGTCTCATAGCAAAAGTTAAAGACAACACTAACCATAGTATTTAAAAAGCATTAAAATTTACAAAGGTTTAGAACAATTGCTAATGAAGTTACAATATTTGAAAAAGAACACATGCGTAATGCTTCTATAAGTGATGTGTCTCTAGGTGCCATGTAACGCCCCAAAAATTTGTCTATTTTTTTTTAAAACATAATAACATTAAAAGCATAATGGTGCTATCGCTTAAACATGGTTGTTATACTTCATGTCTATAAGACGTGAATATCAAAAATAAAGTTCAACCAAACATTTGGTTTACAAGTTTACAACCACGGGCGTTACGAACCTATATCAAAACAAACCATAGCAAGCAGAGAAGGATTAAACCATAACATCAAAAGATGAGAGCTATGCTTCGCTCTACTCCATCTAGTCTTCCGAAAACATATCTAGCCTTTCGTATAGTCATCCTACTCTTGCGAACCTGGACCTGGGACACATGGCATGGAAAAGAATACGTAAGACAAAAATGTCTCGTGAGCTACATGAGTTTTAGACTCAAAACATTTAAAAGCATAACTTGTAAATTTTTCCAAAACCTTTATGAACAATTTCCATATAGAGACACTGATTGTCAAACCTTTTGTATGTCATGTAAAAATACTTGCTTTCAAAGTCTTTTAAACAATCAAATCATAAACTTGCAATGTAATGCTTTTCTATTTCTTTCTTTTAGTTTGACTGGCATTTGAACATGATAATAGTTTTATACTTAGGGCCTTAATCACTCTTGGTGATACCCCAAGTCTGGACTGAGATGGTGAGAACATAATCAAACCATCTCAGCGTCATATCACATGCTTTGACTGGTATCTCAACATGCGTGCTTTTTATACTTAGGGCATTAACCTCAAGTCTGGACTAGGATGGAAAGAACATAATCAGTCCACCCTAGCGTCATATAGATTTAGGAAATCTACTTCGCGAAGGGGTTGGTACCACCCCAGTAGACTCCTCTGGATTCCCTTGCGGGAACGTCATCCCCCGGGTACAAGAACATTTCCATTACTTCATATTGCTGTGCATTTCATATCATAATACCAGTCAATTAAAAACGCATTGAGGCTAGATGCCCAAAACTTTCTTTCATAACAATATGGCTTATTGCCAAAGCGTACTTTCAAATCGTTGTGGCTTAATGCCAAAACTTTCTTGCAAATCGTTATAACTTAGTGTAAAAATACACCTTTCAAATCGTTAGGGCTTAATGCCAAAATATGCTTTCAAATCGTTATGGTTTTATACCAAAACATACTTCTCAAATAACTTTCAAATCGTTATGGCTTGATTGCCAAAACATGCTTTCAAATCATAGTATAAGACTTTTAAAATCATGTCATAGGTAAATAAGCTTGCATAACATTTCATACTCGAAATTCACATGAACTATAAAAATATTTTGCCATGTACCCCAAAGGATAAAAATGCCACATGTACTCACCTCGGTCCGCTAGTCTTTGCCTTTACTTGCTTCTGCGCACCCCTTAGCTTCTATGTTAATAATATAGAAGATTAGTATTTTATTCAAATATTAACATACTACATATGTTAACTAAGTCTCATATCTACAACCCTTATCAAAAGAGTTCATACTAGCAATATTCTAGAAATATTCAATTTTTGTTAATTAACAAGTTAAACGTTCTTTTGGCAAGTGATAATCTAACATTTTCTAATATTAACTCGTTAGCGACAATTCCTCATTTTATGGTCAAGTTTGACCAAATCCGATAACCTAACGTTTTAGTCTCTTGTTTTACTCAAAAGACTTCAAGATATGTACTAACTAAATTTTTAGCTTTGAACATGGTGTGTTCTTCACATAATTTTGACTTTTAAAAGATTACAATTCCAACATGAGCTAATTCCATTCCAATGCTTTCCAATTCCGATGTCTAGCACCAAAACATGAGATTATTAGCATAAAAACCCAAACACAAGTGTCATTCCATGGAAAATCTTTCATGGTGTGTTCTTCACATAATTTTGACCTCAAGATTACAATTCCAACATGAGCTAATTCCATTCTAAAAGATTACAATTCCAACATGAGCTAATTCCATTCTAAAAGATTACAATTCCAACATGGTGTGTTCTTCACACAATTTTGACCTCAAGGTTTTTGATGCATTTAATTAGTAACAAACTTTTATCTTCCAAAACAGTAGATTATTAGCATAAAAAACCAAACACAAGTGTCTTCCAAAACAGTAGATTATCCATTTTGCAACATGCATTCAAAAATACCCAACCAAATATCAATACTTGAGTCTCATAAGTATTTTTGAGCTCATAACAACAAAAGAGACCAAAATCCTTGCTTAATTTCAACATGCATGAACCATTTTCGAATCTAGAAGCTAGGGTTTGAAGATTAATTTATACCTTTTCTGATTTTTGCTCAAAACCCTAAAAATCCTGAAATTGGGGTTGAATGTGGCTTGAAATCGAACTCAAAAACCTTCCTTGAACCTCCCCTTCCTGATCTCCGGCCACCCCTGGTCACAGGGCGCCGAAAATTCGCCGGAAAACAGTGCACCGACACTGTTCCTTCGTCCTTTGATTGGCTGCTGTCGACAGCAACTGTGCAGCCCTCTTTTCTCGACCCTCCTGCTCAGAATCGCTGCTCAAAACCTCCACTTTCTCTCTCCTGATTGCAGATTTAGCACGCACACACACAATCGGTGTGTGTGTGTGTTTCTTTTGCTATACGAAAATTTCTTCCCAAATCTCTTTTTTCTGAGTTTAAATCACGTGACCAGACCAAAAAGACGAGATGCAGGTGTGCTGGTAAGCCATTGGCTAATTTAAATGAGAAATGACAAAAATGCCCTTAATTCCAGACTTAAGACCAAGACGAGTCTTCTTAGTCTAAATTTTACTTGATCTTACAAGACTAAGACGAGTCCTCTTAGTCTAAAAATTTCCATCTTCTTTATTCTTTATTTTTCTTCAACTTAGCAGGGGCATAACTTTTTCGTACGAAATCCAAAACTTGCAAACTTTATACCTCTAGAAAGCTCAGAACGAGCTCTACAACTTTCATCTGCTGACCTTTGTCTGTATCTTGATGGATTTTCCGTTATTAACCCTTGAAAATGACTCCTTGGTCATTTTTGTCACTTTTGGGCCATTTTAAAACCTTCATATCTCTCTCGTTACAACTCCAAATGGCCCGATTCTTTTTCCTATATTTTTGTTATCTCAAATACTACCAAAGTCATCTTGATGACCTTTTCCAATTTCCTTTCAGAAATTGAGATATTAATTTCTAAAGATTATTAAATAAAAATTTCACTTTAGGTCCTTTATACGATTTCATTTCTACTCGGTTCATATGTAATCATTATTTTGCTAAAGTCACTTTCTTATTAGTATAAAGTAATCATGATACTTTTATGCATATATAGAATATTAGGTTTATCGAAAACTAAATTCATTTAACTCAAAAAGTTTTAGTTGTCACATGCCATTTACTAGAAGATTCCTGAAAAGCATTTAAAATGAGGATCAACTATAGAAATAGTTGGTGAGTTTCACAGGTTTGAGTATAATCATAGTGTAAAATTTTCATAATCGTTTCAAAAGTTTGCATTGTCAATAGAAAGAAAACCACACACAATTTTTGATCGATTCGTGATCATTTGTATATGGAGAGAAAACCACACACAATTTTTGATCGATTCGTGATCATTTGTATATAGAGCTTGAGTCCACAACCAAACCTACCGACCAGATCACCCCTTTGAGTCATGTTCTATCGCCAACATGCTAGTGTATTGGTAATATGCACTTACAGCTCCATGTAAGTATGGGTGGTCAATCCCAAAATAGCGCTATCCATAATAACCATCGGCTTGAACGAGAGTTAATAGGTTGTGTAAGAGAACGACATGGGACTTTTGCACACGATAGAAATCTCAAGCATACAACAATTGCGTATAATTTAATAGCAAACATTCAAGATCAACCATTTTGCAAAGTAAAAATCATGCTTTCCACCTCAAAACATAAAATAGTAAAAAGGGGCTGTGAATACTCACAATGATTCGAGATGGTACTAACGATGCCTTGGAATACTTCCACACGTCTCACTACCAATGTCCTACAATGAGGTTACAACTAGTGAGTCTCTAGTGGAAATCTAACACTAATATACTATTCCTACATGTAGAGAAATGTCAATATTGTTTTACAATTTAGCTTTATACAAGTTGTAACCATTTTTCTGAAATTTATAGATTTTCATAAACTATTTAGTTCAGGGATAACACTAGGTGAAAAATCCCAAATTTTTTGTTATGATTAGTAATGTGTTTTAGCACTCTTGGAAGAGTTTAACAAGCTAAAACTTTAGAAACCGGTTCAAATCATATCTAAAATTTTCCAAACTTTGTATTTCAGTTCTAATTGAAATCCAAGATCTCCAGATAAATTTTCAAGAATTTTTGACGTGTCCAAGTATTTTTCACCATTTTAATTCCTTGAATAATCATAAAATCATGGAAAAATATTAAACAGTTGATAAAGTTCATCAAACTTTGTATTCTTGACCCAAATTCAGTCAAGAACTTCCATATAAAATTTCCTGTATTTTGGATACGTTTGACTATTTTTCCCATGATTAATCACTTGGATTAACCACAAATTCATTGAAAATAGTAAATGGTTAAGAAAAATGTTCACTATTTTTTTATACGTAGAGTCCCATTTTATGAATTTTGTGTGTTAAAACTTAATAATATCATAATAAATAGTTAACAGTTGAGTTAGGAGCTTTAACTTTTTATTTCTGGTTAAAATGTGTTCATGGATGTCCTGGTCGAATATCAGGATTTTTAGAATCGTTTAACTGTTTTTCCGTGTTTAACCCATTATTTCTACCATAAATCACCATTAAATCGTGGAAAAATAGAATAAAGTTCTGTAAAATCCTCAAACTTTTTATATAAGTATATTATAGTGTCCAGAGGCTATGAAAAATATGACTTTTCATTTTTATGTCTCAGATATCGGTTCTAGGATTTATTTGTGTTTAATAAAGGTAAAATCAGAAAAGATAGTAAACAGTGACAAAAACGTGTGAAACTTTATGGGGAATGTCCACTTACTTTATAGGTCATCCAGAACGTTTTCTAGGAATTATTGACCTCTGCAACTATTTTATGTGATTTAATGCCTTAGATTCTTGCCAAAATTGTAGAAAATCGAAAAATATGATTTAGCTCTTCAAACTTTCCAGTTTATTCTTTCATATTCTTATGCTCCTGAGATAAATCGGATTTGATCAGAAAACTAGTTTTAGATATCTTTTTTTGGATATTTGTTCTTGCATGCACATTTTGAAGCTTTTAGTAACTAACTTAGTTCATCAAGCTTCTACACATGAATATCATCCCATGCATGAAGGTTTGAAGGCCATGCATGCGTTCAAAATGTTCAAAATCTACCACCATTATCATCAAAATCGTGTAACATAACCCATGGTTTGTTTCAAAAAGAGAGGGGTAGAAGTGAAGAAATGTTCATGAAACCTTAAGAAAATGCAAGAGATAAGTAAAAGATGCATAGATTCGAGTTTACCTTTGAAGAACACTTGTATAATCCATTTTTGGAGCTCAAAGAAGAGTTTTGGGGCTGTAAATTTCGTGGGTTTAAGAGAGGTTTGAGAGAAATGGGGTGGTGGAAAGGGTAAAGTGTGAGAGAGAGAGTAAGAGTGTGTAAATGAAGCAATTAATGGAGTTTCTAGGTAAATGGTGTATGGGGAGAGGGAAAGGGCCGATTTTTACCTTGTGTGGGCTCCCCTCTCTCTTTCAAATTTTTATAAAAATTATTTTTATAATTTATAAAAGTTTAATTGTTTTTATAAAGGTTTTTATAAAAATTTGAGGCTTAATTTGACTTATTTAATTCATAATTATTAAATAAATGCTAGGAACCAAATTTTTTTTATTCCTAATTATATTTAATAATTTAATTAATTTAATTTGATAATGTAAGTTTTATGGTAAAATTTATAAATTTTGAGACGTCAAATTTATAAATTTTGAGTTTTTAAGACTTTTTAAGGCTTTTATGACCATATTAAAATCTCATTATTATTATGAAGTGAATTCTAATATTTTCACTTAATTTTAAGTTGTTCATAATCATTTTTAACTGTAAAAGATATTTACAGTCGTTTTTAACCGTTTATTGACATTTTCTACAGTAGTTGAACAATTCGCGTGAATTGTAAGAGTCAAGTATATTAGTCATAGATTCTAAGTGGATTCAAGCATCTATGAGGTTTTTGACCCATTATCTACAGTAAGGTCAATGCTATAACGTCTAAGCCAACTTATTTAAGTCAAAGAATGACCCGAATGACAGATGTCACAATGTTTTGACGTGCGATTTGGTTTATTTAAATCAAGAACCGATTCGAATTTTGACAGTTGTCACATTCCCTTCCTCTTCCTTCCACTAAAGAAACTCAAAAACATACATTTACTTTCCATCCCTTCCCTTTCATTCCTTAAGAAACTCGAGAACTGTGTGTTACGCCCCGTTCTCGAGATTTTTTAAGGAGAGAATGGGAAGGAAATAAGACGAAATTGTGTTGTTGAGTTTTTTTAAGGAAAAAAGGGAAGGAAGGAAAATAAATAGTGTTCTCGAGTTTTTTTAAGGAGGGGAAGGAAAAGTAAGGGAGGGGAAATGAAGGAAATCTTATGCTTTTTCCTTTTAAAATCAATCCTCCCAAATTTGGAATGAATAAGACGGGAAGGGAAGGAGAGAAAATGAAAGATTAATTTTTTTTCGAGAACGGGTGGGTAACCACCTCCCCTACATGCTACTCTTTTATCTCTTGAAACCCTAGCCACCACCGCTCGCAACCACTTTGCCTTCACAATCAATACTGCCATCACACCATTTCCCTACCACTACCAACATGGTTATTTTTCCCTCAACACCACCGCCTTACATGCCGTCTATAGCTACCATATAGGTATCCTTCATTTGGGACTATTTTGCTATCTCAAATTTACAGCATCATGGTTTGATTTTTATAATGCATGGTTTTTTATAACATTAATCTCAGAGTTCGTGGAAGTCAACAATAACATCAGGGGCCATTATACATCAGAGTTCATGAAATCTTAAACTTTGTGTAGATCCAGTTCACCGCAATCAAAGTGTCTATCGATCCAGAGATGATAACTTATTTGCCAAAATGGAAAGGTAAATCTGGAACCGACTTAGCACTGCTTCATTGGTCACTACCACATCAGGTAAGCCACATCTCTCTCGAATCGCTCCCTCCTCTATTCTTAATTTTTGTTTGGTTCTTGAAAGGTTTATTGTAGAATGTGGCAGTGGATCATTACGCTTGCAGATTTTATATGTGATTTGGGTATTGGCGATAAAAGTATTCAAGGCCTCCTCTAAAGGTGGACCATATGAAACATGGTCATCTCTGGATGAATTTTTCATTATAGGAATCGAATAGGCTAGAAAAGACTACCATGTAATGAAGTTATCCCTATTCAATCATGCAGTTTTGTGAAATATATGTAATTTTATGTTTTACTAATTCTGATTTCATTAGTTAATTATATAGGGTTTATTTATTCTTTATTTGAAATCATTTAATAACGCTACTAATTATATTTTAAATGTGAATTTCTGATTTGTTTATCATAAACATAACCAGATGAGGAACGACGTAATGTATACTCGCTAGGTTTATCCCCTGTGGGGTTTCAGTGCCCAGTAAGCACATGAAAGTACATTTCTATTTCTTGCATTTAGCCTGATTGGGATAAATGCTAGGAATATCAATATCCTTTCATTTTATATGTAATCTAGCATCTTAAATTCATGTGACCTTTCATTCTGCTTTGGATCGTCTTCGTGACACAATTCCGGATTTTGACGGTAGCGGTTTCACTAATAAGGACACCGCCCCTCCTAAATCCCAAAAAACATTGGCGAGTGCTCTCTTTAGTAAAATCGTCAAGAGTATGGAAGTCGATTTTGACATGACGTTCAGGCAGAAAGCAGTTTTTGAGTGTCTTCGGGTACCACATGCTCAGAATTTTTTGCTAGCTATCCCCATTGACGGTCTCGGTCAACATATGTCCCCTGTGGAATATCGCACTATCCTCCGGTACCGCGTTATGATTCCTCTTTTTCCGGTCGATGAGATATGCCCGGTTTGTCGCAAGGCGTGCTTGGACTCATTTGGGGAACATGCAGTTCATTATCGAGAGCTCCCAGGTTTCAAATACCGACATGATATGGTTAGGGATGTTCTCTTTGACGTCTGCCGACGTGCTGAGATTTCTGTCAAGAAAGAAGCGCCTGTAAATTTTTTGACTGACCCGTCAGATGAGAGATCCACACTCAGGCCTACTGATATTTTGGTATTTGGATAGGTGGGAGTTAAACATGCATGTGTGGACCTTACCGGGGTTTCCCCTCTTGTGAACTTGAGGAGTGGAGGTTTCACAGGGGGGCAAGCTGCTTTGAAAGCCGCTGCATGCAAAGTGGATAAACACGAGAAGGCATGTATTGAGAATCAACATTTGTTTATCCCTTTCGCTTTTGATACTTTTGGTTTTCTCGCACCAGAGGCTGTGGAGCTCCTCAACATAGTTCAACGGGTTATGCATAGTAACATAATGTCCCCTAGATCTATAGATGTTGTGTTTAAACGTATTAGTTTTGCCATCCAGAAAGGGCTGGCGGCGCAGCTTGTTGTCCTTTTGCCTACCGTCTCTATGTAATTATTTCGTAATTAATGATCCTGTATATGTTTCTTTTTCAAACAATCTGAAAGAAAAGCATTGGGCAAAAAAAAAATTCAATTTTGGTATTGGTTTGTTAAAAATCAAAAGCTATTTAGAGGAAACTGAAATTGTATTTTGGATTAATTCATTTACATTTACTGAAGAGGAGGTGGCGGAAGCATATGACATAGCAGCAATGAAATTCCGGAAGCACAAAAGCTATCTCCAACTGCTCATCTGCAAAGCTTCTATAAAAATGTTTGTTGGTGACAAGGTACTTTCATGTAATTGTTTATTTTAGCATCTTACATTCATTTTCTGTTTTTTTATTTCCGTATAATTAATTTCAAGAAATAACAATGTACTTTATGTAATTCTTTATTTTAGCATCTCTCTTCCATTTTCTGATTTTCTTATTTTCCAGATAATTGCAAGAAATAGCATCTTACATATGTACCTTTATTTATGTAGAAAGTTCAGTCATTAGGTTTTGGTAATAGTTTATTTGGCTTATAGTGAAGGTATATGATTCCTTTCCCTTTGGTTAAAATTCAGTTTTTCAATGCAATAACAAAATATTGGCTTATTGATGTTTTTTTTTTTTTTTTGCAGCTTTTGGATTGAACAATATCATTTTGGGATTTTGGTTTCACTGCAGTTTGTTTCAAGTTCTAAATTTCAGTCTTAATTTGGCAATATTGGTAATTTCTTGTCGCTATTGTAGGGTATAAATATAATGTAGCATTATGAACTTTTGGTGGTATACCAAACATTTCTAAATGGACCTTTGATGGTATACCAAACATTTCTAAATGGACTTCAGATGGCTTTACGCATATAGCACGTCTAGCAAATATTACTAAACAAAAACAAAGTGATGGATTTATGTTGACACTTAGAACACATTTCGACACCAATGAAAAACGAAGAGTCATTAAGCGAATGACAAATGACAAATGACAAATGACATTAGTTTATCAACTATAGATTAACAAAACAATTTTGATGTGAAAAACTTTTACCGAATTAGATGTGAAAAACTATAACCGAATGTGAAGTAAACGATTTTTTTTCTTAAATAAACATCTCATTAATTAAATTCATAATGATCAAAACATTTCAACTAAAAAACGAAAAGAAACCATCCTCTGTAAGACACTTATATTTAAAAAATGCATGTGTATTTTTATGTTTAATCAAAAAATAGCAACTTACTTTTCTTTTTTACCAAAAACAATGATGCATATTTTTTTCTTCAAAACGAAAACATATATTTTTAAACAAAAAAAACATTGTGCTTTTACTTTAAACCTAAATAGCAATGTACTTTTTTAACCCAATACAATAACATATTTTTTTAAAAAAACCAAAAAGAAAAAAAAAATTTAACGCAAAACATGAAGACACTTTTAATTTAACCAAACACAATATTTTTAAACCAAACCACAAATGTACTTTACTTTTGATATAAAACAACAAAAAACTTAGACCAAGACCAAGAGGAGTGGAGTGGTAAAAACCACACATAACCACTCACTTTTTACCCGCCACGTATGCGCCATCTTAATAAATCATCACTAACTTCTCACCTCCTTAACTCTTGGAAATTGTAAACTCTCACCATCATTCATTTTTTTAATTAAATAAATAATTAAAATAAATAAAACTAATAACTAACTTAATTAAATTAAATTAACCAAATAATTTAAAAAACCAATTCATTAATTAAGAAAAATCCGACAAACAACAACAAAATTTAAAAATTGTAAATAACAGTGACAAACTACAAAACGACAATACAAAACAAAAATACGAACCACAAACGTCAATCCTCCGAACCATATGAGTTGCCGTCGGAATTGTTGTCGGAAAGCTCATCTTCGCCGTCTTCGATATACTCCTCCGATTCGTCATCGATCGACACGAACAACTCATCATCTGAAATGTCGACGATTTCAATATCGTTCTTGTAAACATGCTCCGACAAATCAGCTCGAAGATTGTGATGCAACTCGCGGTTACGTTCCTCCACTATATTTGCTAGGTATTCTGCCGTTTCAAAACCGAGTGGTTCACGTTGTGGCAAAATTTTGTTTTCAGCAAACCGGCATATCGCTTTTCCTTCGTCTTTTAAAATCATATTGTGTAATATGACACACGCATACATTAACGCTTTAATTTTTCAGTCGTCACATGTACGTGCCAGATTGCTAACTATGTGAAAACATCTTTTGAGAACGCCGAACGCTCGTTCTATATCCTTCCTGGCTACTTCTTGTACCGTCTTAAACCTTACATGTTTTTCGTCGTTTCGATGAGACCATGCTTTGACAAAAACAAAATATTTTGGGTATATCTCATCCGTCAATTAATAACCCCATTTGTATGATATGCCGTTCACTACGAAAGGAACATCATGAGCGATTCCCTGAAATATATCATTGAATTTGGGGGATTGATCGAGCACATTGATTTCGTTGTTAGACCCCGCAACTCTAAAAAACATGTGAAAACCAAGGATCAGTCGATACCACTGGTTCTAAAATTATCGTCGGCTCTTTGTGGTCCCCCCGCATAAACCGACAACACCATGCATTTGGGCATATAGCACATGGTCAATGCATACAATCAATGCTACCGATCACTGGTTGTAACCCATGCCTATTTTCATGTGCTGTATTACAGTTAATGCATGTCGTTGATAATTGGCGTATATAAATATCGTTTATCGTAAACCAACATGATAACTTTTGCTAACTTGTAAAGTGTCTCCTGTGATGTTCTTTCATAAATACGTAGGTACTCATCACATGCGTCACCTCCTAAACCGAAACCTAATTGTCGTATTACCGATGTGCATTTCGGTATTGGCAAAAACCCCTTTACACCTATTGCATCCCACGGTTGTTGGAAATAATTATATTGTGGTTCCAAAACGATATCTATGCGTAAAAACAATTGTTTACTCATTTGGAACCTTTGCTCGAACTTAGATGCGTAGACGACGTCATCGGCAAAGTAGTCTTGAACTAGAAGAATGTGTCCTCTTCATGTTGTCTACGTAAAGGACACATCGAGGTCTCGGCCCGCGTGAACTTCCCCCCTTCATTTTCTAAGTACGATATGGTGCCTTGCATTCTTTGCCCAAAAAATTTCATTCCCTGAGATTCTATTAGTATCCTCGGATGAAGTCGAAGACGACGACGACGATTGCGAATACATTTTAAAATTTGGTTTTTGAAAGAATTTGTTGAGCGTGGGTTATGAAAATTGACAGGTGTGTGTGTGTGTGTGTGTTAGTGTATGTATGTATGTGTGTGTGTGTCTATACATAAATATATATATATATATATATATATATATATATATATATATATATATATATATCTATATCTATACCATTTATAAAGCATATATAACTTACAACATTTCAATGCACAAAGTCTTAAAATTAAGACAGTACAACATCTAATGCCAAAGAGAAATTTGAGCGGGATTATGAATTATTTAAAAAACGTGAACAGGGAGCCAGCTACATCCTTGATTGCATATGTCTAAAACCACAGGAGAATATCCTCACCATTAATTTATTATAAAGCAATCTGGACCTTACATTAATTTAGTGATCCATACGAACACATTTCAGCCAATAGAAATGCAACTTGACATGTATAAATAAAGTTGTTCACACAACCATTCTCTTACACCTCCTCACCACATCTCTCTCTGGGGCAGCAAAAGATGATGTCATTTAACACCTCATGAACCAACTATTGGCTGGTCAGCTTAAACGTGATCTAATGTTAACTCTATGTTTGCACATTTCCTGCTAAACTTTTTTGCAGATCCAGCATCTATTTGTACCTCCATTAACGCCTTTCTGTCACAAATAAGCACAATTTAGAAGTTCTTGATCATGTAATTACAAAATATACGTATTTGATATTTCTAAGTTTGTATCCTAGCAGAGTGGTCCTGGTGTGATTTGTATTGTTTTTATATTTATATTCATGTATCCTTGCATATTTTAAATTTAGGGCCAATTATAAATGTAAAACTTATTTTAATGTAAATACCAGATTATCAAAATCAATAATAAAAAAACCGATACTTTTAAAGATAAATCTGATAATAAACTATCACAAAGCCGATTTGCAATTATTAGCACAAATCGTTTGCAATTATCAGGCTCAATATCGTAATAAATCGATTTGCAATTATCAGCCCAAATCAATACCAATATCATAATAAATAAAATCTAGATCTAGCGAAAGGGTGCAACTGTTTTTGGATGCTATCCGTTTGGAATTTGGAACCGATTGTAGCATGTAGTCGGAGAGAGGCAGAGCTATCAGCTTACCGTAACATGTTGCCTGAGAAGACGGTTCCAGATTGGAGTAAGTGCATCAGGTTTCAGATCGGAGTGAGAAGTCGGTTCCAGATTAGAGTGCATCAGGTTTTCATCAAAGTTCTAGCAACACAGCCATCAGATCAAGTTGAGAATCTGGTTTTCATCAAAGTTCTAGCAACACCGCCTTCATCAGATCGGGGTGAGAAGTCGGTTCCAGATCGTGGTGAGAAGGATGTCGATGGCACCAACACGGCCTTCATCAGATAGAGCCCAGCTCATTTATAAATTTAACCAACGTAAGGGAGCAGATACGAAGGGTTGCAGGTCAGATTTTTTGAGCTTTGCAGGTCGGATTTTTGGAAGCCGGAAGAGGGGAGTCGGTGGTCACAGGGAGAAGGAGAGCTTCAATCGGAGAAGCTGAGTCGGTCGGAGGGGAGCCGGTGGTCACCGGGAGAAGGAGAGCTTCGATCGGAGGAGATGGTTTGCGATCTGTAGGGTTTTCGGATGGTCGGGTAACAGCAAGATGGTGCCGCGTAGAGTGACAGCGAGATGGTGCCGCGTAGAGTGACTGCGAGATCGTGCGTTGGTGGTTGGTGACCATGGCGGAGAAGGGTGGGTGACAGCAGCAAAGAGATATTGTTAGGGTTTGTAGAAAAAGGGGACGGAGAAGGCCAGGTCGATACGTTTGGGACTTTGGGCGAATTGGTTCTTAAAGAATGGGCAAGCATGTGACTCTCATACGCATGCCTGACTCTTGTACGCATGCTGTCTGAAAGATTGGGAGCTTTTTCTGTAGTGTGTAGTGAAAAAAAACAAATTAATTATAAAAAGATAGGGGGAAAAGAGATAAATAATGAGATGTAGTTGTCAAAAGGCAAAGTGACAAGCTTTTTGAGGGACCATTTCATTTAACGGCATTATTTTGTTTTGGTGGTATAGTTGTCTGCTTTGTCGATGGAATAATCTATTACATAAAGATATGTACTATAAATATATGTACAAGAATATGAATAGCTTTTGGCTCCATATAAACAATAACAGATGCACCGATGTGCAAGTGGATACGCCGTTTAAAAAATTAGTAAAAGTCGACCATAACAAAAATGAATTAAGAATTGAAGTAGAATTTGACAAAAAAAACGAAAAAAATAATATTAACAGATTCAAATTTTAGATTTTATAATTGCATTTTTCGTGAGTTTATATATTAATTATCGTGTCAGGATATCAGATAGAGAAAAAAATTGAGGTTATAGAACAAATTATTATCACTTATGTAAAAACTAAAAAATATAAATCGTTTATATCCTTAATCATTGTATTTAGTTTTTATAATTACATTTTTCAAGGACAAATCATAAATCTTCTACAATTTCATAAATCTTCTACAGTTACTATCACTTATGTCACCTGCCGCATTTTTTTAAATTTCTCGATCATTGATATATAAACTTGCTTATTAAACTCATGATAAGACATGTGTTATGTGTATAACGTCTATTTTCTTATACTATTGATGATTTCTATAGACATACCTCAATTAAAATCACGTGTAAAAGTTAATTTCATGTATCTAGACTTGATATTACAACTACAACCAATGTAGATGAGTTTTTATAGAGACCTAATTTGTCAAAACACCATGCTAAGTCAAGGGGAAAAAAGGCTATAAAAATCAATGAATCCGATTGCATAAAATTCTCAAGGTTAACTCACTGTGGTTCCAAATGTTATTTTACTCATTTACGACAATATCAATTCTTGAATAGAATCGAAAAAACCGAACCAAAACCAGAAAAATAAAATTCATAGAATCGAACGAAACCGAATTGCTTATTCGTTTTCGAGGCGGTTCCGGTTTACAATATAACAGATACGTTTCGCCGCTAGAAACAAAAACGTACTTATATTTGCATACCGAAAATTATTCGTCGAAATGAAACTAATGTTCGCCACCGATAGTAATTAATCGCCAAAAAGAAACTATTCTCCGCCGCCGCATTGCGCGGGTACGCAGCTAGTATATATATATATATATATATATATATATATATATATATATATATATATATATATATATATATATATATATATATATATATTGATAGCATATCATAGTGATACACATAACAGCGCGCCAGCAGGCCCTCGCATCACCTGGACGGCCAGTCAGCAGCCAGGGACCATGCGACCCGTCTGGCTGGACGACAAACACCTCGATAGCCTTAAACAGCTGGTCACCACGTGGACCAATACCAAAAGGACACCTGGTCAGTCAAGCAGGCCAATCACAGACGTCTGCAGACGATCGTCCAATTAGAAAAAGGCCCATTTTGAAGACTGACGTCCGGTCCCCACAAACGTACAATGGTATATGATGATCATAACTAAGTGGGTGATAACTCTTTAAGTGCCTTCGCTACCTCAACCGCAATCATAGCTTGCATATTACTCTGTGTCTCGGGAGGTCGCTCTCCCTTGGGTTGACGTTCTTTACTCGAATCTTGTGATCCCGATTGATCTCTTGCTGGATCACCTCGCTCTTTTTCTTTTCCAGTACTCATTTCAACTGAAAAAGAAAATCGACTCATTTAGTAATCACCACCATAATACTCGATATGGTTGTATAATCAAAACAATTTATATGCCACCATAATACTCAATATGGTTTCATAATCAACTCATCTAGTAAACCACAAGGGATAGCTACTCGGGACTCTTTGGGACATCTCCATCTCATTGGTTTAAGTGTAAACCCATCTCAAGGTTTAATTCCCTTAAACCACGGCTCAAATACCAACTTGTAACGCCCAGTTTCTCAAATTTAGGATGCACTAATTTCATTAGTCAAACATAAATATTATATGTGGTGTAACCCAAAAATGAGTAACAAGTCTACAAGATTATATCAAAAGCATACTTTAAGTCCTAAACTATTTACATCAAGTGTTTACAATTGTTATTCAAAAACCGGGTCAATTACATTTTTCAAAACAACAAGTAAATTCAAGTACAAGGTCCAAAGTCCAGCTATCCGTCCATATTTCGCTTCCCACGGTCTCCACTACCAGAACCTATCACAAACAACATTAACAAACAATTTATGAGCTTCAAGAGCTCAGTGAGTAATTAAAGATCATTCGAATTATATCATCCAATATCTCGCTTAGGTTAATTTCAAATGACTATCTCAGCCATTAGTGTGTTACAAACATTATAACTCTTTGATCCGAACACTCATAATTGGTTTTACTCAACCAATAAAATATAGCATACTTCTTATCTGCATCAAACATCTCAACAAAACATACTTCATCTAATAAACAACTACTCACCTGATGTCGAGTCGATATGTGGAACTCCTAAACCTCGTGTATGCTCCTGTCTAGCTTTAGCTGTAGCACAACAACTCAATTTCATTAGTTAAATTCAAGAACAATCTCAATCACACTCAATATTCATAACAATCAAGGAATTGGAATCATTGAAGAAAGTTACAATCAAAAGATAGTAACAACATCCTAGTTGTAGCTTTCAATTTCACCACTTTGACTCATGCAACCTTAGAAATGCAACAATCAACACTTTACTAGCTCGGGTCTAAGGTTAGAACTCTTTTTACACCTACCAATACAACAATTTTACTCTAATACCAACTAATTACAGGTGGTTCATCAAAATCACATAGTTACTAACTCAAATCAAACAATTCAACCGTCAAAACGAAGTCAAAATCGAAGAGAGTTACCTTTCAAGTTCAAAGTATCAATCCCTAGCTTCAATTCGTGAAAGATAGGTTCTAAATTCGACTTTGGTGGGTTAGAATTAAGTTTCTAGGGTTTAAAGAGATTTTGGGCGAAGTCGGTTTTCTCAAAAAGTGGAAGAAACCCGACTTTAAAAGTGGGCCTGCATGCGACACACGACCCGTGCAGAATCTGCACGCCCCGTGCAAGTCTGGAATTCAACTATAGACCTACTGCAGAATTCTACACGCCCCGTGTAGAATGTGCATGCCTCGTGCAAGTCTGGAATTCAACTATAGATCTACTGTAGGATTCTACACCCCCCATGCAGAATCTGCACGCCCCGTGCAAGTATGAAATTCCACTTTTTAAGCTCAAAATTCTCCCAAATGAGTTTCTAACCATCTTAACCCATATAAAAATTTATTTAACCTTAATTACATTAAGATTAACAAAATCTTACTATTAATTAGTATTACGGTATTACACGGGACCTCCTCCCGGAGAGCGACTGACGCTTGTTTTTGTTATTGTGAACCCAGGTCTATACTGCAATCGATCGAAGAGCTCTCTGAGTGGACCAGTTTGTATCATTGGCGCCATCCGTTGTGTGACAACGCAAGAATCACATTATCGTAATACTGAATGGCTACACCACCGGAAAATCAACAGAGCGGTGCTCCACGAAGCCCAATACGACTGATGACGTCTTTGGACACCGCTACACCTCAAGCCCCGACAACTACACTAAACAAAGTTACTCCAACAATGTAACGCCCGGTTTTTTTTTCCCGGTACGTTTATTTATTTTATTTAATTAATTATGTGATCTTATATTAGTTTACTTAATTAAGATCTGATTAATTAAAAGATCGGGCTTATAATTATTTCCATCTTTTAATCGTATAATTAAGTCCATGAGTTTTATAGCCAAACCCAATTAGAGCTTAAGTATTTTCTAGCCCAAAGGCTTAAGTGCTTAGCCTATTTAACCTAGTATATTAGGGCGCAAAACCCTAATTTTCTTCATTTCACTCCCTCCCTCTCCCTCGCGGCTCTCTCTCTCCCTCTGTATCTCTCTTTATTCCCGGATTTGAGAACACAGTCGCAGTGTTTGCACGATTCCCAGAGATTGAAAGGTTGGATCGCCACGAAACTTTAACCGAAGGTTCCCAAGACATATATGAAGGTTCTGACCGGAAGCATTTTGATTTCAAGGTATAGATTTTGAGTTATGAGTTTCGCAACATAACCTAGGGTTTCTGTCAGATTTCACTGCTGAGTCTCCCTTCTTGTAAAAATCATATCTCGAGTTCTAGGACTCAAAAGGACCCACAACCAGTGCCCAAAGTTCACAAATTGAGTTGAATAACTTTCTTAAGAATACAAATCTCGCTAAAAAGGACTTTATCATGGGCAACAACTTCTTTTCTGTGATATGTCATTTTGTTTTTATCATTACTAGGGTTTGGAAAATGATCCAGAGTGATTCCAAATCCCCACATGTACACTACATAGTTAACTTAATATCTGGAGAAGATGGGTCGTTAATTCGTATTATAACTTGGTTAGAATGGATCCACAATCCAGATCAGTGGACAGTCACCAGCTTATGCTGATCCTGTGATTGCCCACATTGTGATTTTTATATCTAGAGCTTGGGAAATCCTTTTTTAATCGATTCCAACTCAGAGACTTGTATTTCTGTGTCTAATGTTCCTCTGATTTTTGGTTGGGGCTAATTCCACCCACAAGTTGGGTATAATTGGCCAACACCACCTGACTGTCCGTCCAAATACAGCAGTGACATGTCTTTTTGTAAATTTTATATCTCTTACATCCTTTGGAATTAGGAGGAGTTCTTTATGGTTCTGGAAACCTAAGTCATTGTAGTTTCTTGTAAAAATTATTTAAGCCTATGTTTCAGTTGTATATTTTGGAGTAATTCAGTCCCGAACAGCAGGTCTGTTTTAGAGACCTTGCTGTGATTACTCCTTCCTCATTCTTTAGTTTCACAACTTCACTCTTCTAACCTTTAGTTTTATTTAGGTGAAGCTTTGAAGTTTGCACAAGCTTGGTAGCCTTATATTGACTCCTATCTGTTACTCACTCACTCAAGGTGAGTTCTCTCACACCGTTGTATTAGTGTTTATGTTTGCTAGTTAGCTCGTGTGTGATTGTTTAGATTTAATATTTAAAGCATGTTATATTATTATTATAAAATCGTACATGTGCACTGTATGTAATTGATTAATACTATGTGGGGTAGTTAGGTAAGATCACCAACATTATACTATTTATGAGGTGCGGGGATCGGGACCAAAGGATACGGGATTTACCCGGTGCGGCTCAAACCTATAAGTCCGCCCTATTTTATATAAGCATTGATTTGTTCTTTGCTTATTATTATAATTATAATTGGAAATGGATTAGGACTGGTAAATGTGAATATTAATATGATGTCTGTGTTTTAATTCACTAAGCTTTATGCTTACGGTTCTCCCTAACATTTCAGGTGTTAAGATCAAAGAGGCCAAGGCGTGACTTGGAGCACCAGGATGCCATTACTAGAAGAATTTCTGTTTTTGGGACATTATCATTATTTTGCTTCCGCACTTTACTATGTTTATTTTGTCATAAGTTGGTTTTTAAATATTTATCTTTTGGAAACTCATAGTATCTTTTTATAAAAGTTGTTTTAAAAAGTTCAAATATTTTGCGAAAATTTTTGGGTGTGACAAGTTGGTATCAGAGCACACGTTTGAGGGAACTAGGCATTCTTAGGGATGTTCTAGACTCAAATTTGAGGCTCTTAAAATTTTATTTTCTTTAAAATATTTTCTTTAAAAGATTTCTGTAAAACCTTTGAAGACTAGTAGTGGAGGATCTCGCGGTGTGCCAGTCAACCAGCCTTGTAAGCTTTGTTTCATATGTTTCTTAGTTTGTTGAATTGTTAATTTTTGATTGTTTCAACTGGCCTTAAAATGTTAGGATCATATACTTTGTTAGTATTATCATGTGAGAGAGTTGTATAAATAAACGGCTAGAGCAAACTGGAACTTTTGAAACTAGATGTGAATGCGAGATTGGAACTTGTGTGGAAGGTAGTAGAAGGGCCCCTACTATTTGAAACACCGGTGCCGATTTCGGGTCGGGGCAAGGTTCAAAAATTTCCAGGGAGCTAAGTGTTCGTCTTCCTAGAAATATCTTAGGCTGAATTGTCTCTAATATCTTTCTTTTTTCGCGGATGCGGATACCGTCTAAGTCTTCCTCTATTTCTGCTAGACATGTTTCTAATATATACCTCTTAGGTTTTCATGTTCATAAGTTGTTATAAACTGTTGAATCAGACACGTACTTGGTTAGTTCTAAGCCCGCTGTTGTTATGTTCGATAGCGGTGCTACTCATTTGTTCGTTTCTCGCTCTTTTTCTAATCGTCTAGGATGAGATGTTGGTAGACTATCTCGTCCAATGGTTGTTCGGGTTGCAGACAACTAGACTCTTTATACCGAGGTATATAGCGGTTGTACTCCAGAGATCTCTGGCTTAGAGTTTTCTATTGATTTGATCCCCATTGCTATGAGGGAAGTATGTGTCACCGTGGACATGGATTGGTTGGATACTTTTGAAGCTGAGATTTCATGTCATCGTAAGCAGGTGCGGGTTCAAATCCAAGTGGGGGAGAACTGGTCATTATGGGGGGATACACCTCGCCTGTCCGTAGCTTCTTGTTCAGCGACCGTGGTGGTTAGTGACGTTGCGATTGTTCCCGAGTTAGTGACGTATTCATGGAGGAACTACCTGGAATGCCGCCGGTTCGGCAAGTAGGGTTTCGTATCAACTTGGTGCCGGGCGCAGCTCCGGTAGCTAAGGTTTCTTATCATCTGACACCACCAGAGATGAAAGAACTTCATACTCATCTTTAGGAACTGAGTGATAAGGGTTTTATTTACGCCGAGTACTTTTCTTTCCCCTCTTGCACTATAACTTTGTTATATTTCGAATGGCATTCACGATTGTTACAAAAATTATATATAATTGTGAATCAGGCACGTATTTGCTAGATTCTGAGCCCGCTGCTGTTATGTTCGATAGCGGTGCCACTCATTCTTTCGTTCCGTACTTTTATTAATTGTTTGGGCCGGAGTATCGGAAAATTTGCTCGCCCAATGATAGTCGAGGTTGATGACAACCGAACTATATATGTCACCGATGTTTATCGGGGTTACACACTCGAGTTTTCTGGGGTTGAATTCTTCATTGATCTTATTCCTATTGCGATACAGGAGCTTTGCTTTATTGTAGGCATGGATTGGCTTGACGCGTTTGATGCGGAAATCCATTGTCGGAACAAACAGATTCGTGTTCAAAACCCTAGAGGTGGAGAACTTGTTATTCCGGGGGATACTCCCCGTCTGGCCTTGGCTTCTTGCTCATCTGCAGTAACACTTGTCGATGTCCCTATTGTTTCCGACTTTAGCGATGTCTTTCCGGAAGAACTCCCTACTTTGTCACCTATTCGACAAGTGGAGTTTCGCCTTGATTTGGTACCGGATGCGACTCTGGTAGCTAAATTTTCTTATCGTTTAACATAAAATTACAATAAACTTGACGGGGAATTAGAGGACATGTTCCAGACGAGTCGTTTTCAGATAACCCGTAGGTTCGATACGTGGTTAAGTTGTTACGTGGATGTGTTATGTATCGGTGATCAAGAGTTTGATGATGCTACGCGGAGCATTACTTTTGTTTCCGTAGAATTCTTTTTCTAGTAGTAATACTTAATCGTTCGTTCCTTGTACTTTTAACGAGTTACTTTGGAGTACCTGTGGACACGTAGGTTACCCTATTGTGGTGAAAGTCGCATACGATAAGACGTAATGGATGCTCGTATTAGTGATTAGTGGTGAGAAGCTACCGAATGATGTGATCATGAGAGTGATGTGTGGACTATGTGTGATCATGAGGATAGAGTAGTGAGTCGTGTTCGAAGTGAAGTTCTTTGTTGTTGCAAACTGATATGAGTTCAAAACCAAGCAGGGGAGAACCCTTACTACAGAGTGAAGTCGTTATACGGGGTGCGGTGTTGGGTTCAGCTGTGAGTAATCAAAAAGATATGCTATAGTGTAGCGTTGTCGAGTGTTAAGCATACATGGCAGTATACACGATGGCGTGAGAGATGAAGATGGTTGAAGACATGTTCATTAACAGAGAGTTTGTTGATGTGTTTCAAGATGACCTAAGGATGGATGCTTTGTTGGAAACCTTCTGGGAACACCATGGTTCTCAAGGTTTGATCTGAAGTCAAGTTACCACAAGTAACGAACTAGGAGTATATACTCGAAGGATAGAACGTTGGCACGTGTTATAGTAACTGTGAGTTTATGGTGATACCTCTCAGGTTCACTAATACATCAATAGCATGCAGGAAACAAGAGTGTAGGACGAGGTTGTACTGCTCGACGAATGAGTGAATTGAAGATTTTCGGGTGGAATCGAAGATGGAGGACGAGCGTCATGGATGTCATGAAAAGGCGTTGGTTAGTACACTAGTCGAGTGTATCACTTGCAAGAAGGAAACACGACTGAACAAGAAACTCTTTCATGGTAGGTTTCAGTCTTAAATCGTAGGGAGGTTTAGTGGTGGAGTTAGAAAGCGCTGCTGCGAGTTGTTGTTCTGTTACGAAAGTATTATCTTTAAGGTGTTAAGTGTACCATATATATTGATCGCAAGAGTTGTAGATTCATGATAGATCAGTAGAGTCTAATCATGCATTAAGAAGAAGTGGCTTGTTATGGTCAGAGACTATGACTATGAGATGCTTTCCTATTACGGTAAGGCGAAACTAATTGCTGATACTTCTTTACCAGTGTCCAATTCTTTACCAGTGTCCGACTGGTAAGTCCCTTGAGGAGTTGTGCTTGTGAGAAGTCGTACTTATTTTAGTGTTGTAGATCGTAGTAAGTCGCCGGAAGAGGCCGTTCTGTTCGAGAATGACAATTGCGAGACAGTTACGGGTGATTTTCGACTATTGCTGAAACATCTAGGTTTAGTGTCACGTTACACTCGAGCGTAAGGTCCCCTTTCAACAGCAGACCAAATTTGTTTTGCTATACACCGCCAAATTTAAGGGATATTAATGTGCTGGTAGATTTGTGTTGATAGTGTGTGGGTATATTTTTTTGTACCAATTAGTGTGTGTGTAGGTACGGTTGCAGTACCAGATTATTGTATATTCACAGTTTCTGTACAATGTCAGTACATAGTATTTGTATATAGGTGCGATGTCTGCACTAGTCTTTACGGATAATAAGTTCCGTATGCCTATTTTCGGGGACAATATCAGTCATCAGGTATTATGGAGTATGGGTATTGTGCTCAACACGACACTAATGTTACAATTGGTGTAGATTTGCTATGTTACCACATGTGGTTATCGTGGTATTTACATTATTACGAGGTGTTTGGACCTCGATTTCTAGGTGAGGTCTGCAGATTGTTGTGTGTTTCGCCAGAAATACGAGTGATTTGGAATCGTAAGAGGGAACGTTGATGGCGAGGGTGAAAAACTTTGCACGGGTATTACACGAGTGGGTAAAGTAGGGTATCGTTTAGAGTTACTAGACGAGTTGAGCATGATCCATCACCATTTCCCATGTGACTCAGTTGTGAACGTGTTTTGGGAGATGGAATAACTGTGGTCTCTTTCGAGAATCATTGGGTAGACGTACAGTTAGTTACATGAAATGATGATCCCCATCAACGAGAATAAGACACAGACCTTGCGTAACAAGGTGGTTCGAACGTTGAAAGTCTAGTGGCAGCAACGAAAGGGTTCATAATGAATCTGAGTGCCAGAAGTGGAGAGGCGTGCATACGGTTCATGTTTGATCACTACCAGTGACATCGAGGACGAAGTCGTTTTCAATTGGGGGAGAGTCGTAACATCCCAATTTTTAGAAATATTATTATTGTCTATATTTTAATTATTGGATATACTTATTATATAGAAAAGAGAGTAAATAATAATAATATTAATTACTTATTGGTTAAATGACACTTTCCACGTTTCTCAGTTACGAAAATGTGTTGTTGATGATACTATGGGAGGATATCCAGATTGATGAGCGTCTCAACTATGTTGAGCAACCAGTTGCGATTTTAGATCGGGAAATGAAGACCCGTCGGAACAAAACTATAAATTTGGTTAAGGTTCAGTGGCGACATAGACGGGGTTTGGAATGGACGTGGGAACCGGAAGACGAGATGAGGACTCATTACCTAGATTTATTTGTGGGCGATGACTTCGAGGATGAAGTCTGTTCCTAGTGGGGGAGAGTTGTAACGCCCGGTTTTTTTTCCCGGTACGTTTATTTATTTTATTTAATTAATTATGTGATCTTATATTAATTTACTTAATTAAGATCTGATTAATTAAAAGATTGGGCTTATAATTATTTCCATCTTTTAATCGTATAATTAAGTCCATGGGTTTTATAGCCAAACCCAATTAGAGCTTAAGTATTTTCTAGCCCAAAGGCTTAAGTGCTTAGCCTATTTAACCTAGTATATTAGGGCTCAAAACCCTAATTTTCTTCATTTCACTCCCTCCCTCTCCCTCGCGGCTCTCTCTCTCCCTCTGTATCTCTATTTATTCCCGGATTTGAGAACACAGTCGCCGTGTTTGCATGATTCCCGGAGATTGAAAGGTTGGATCGCCACGAAACTTTAACCGAAGGTTCCCAAGACATATATGAAGGTTCTGACCGGAAGCATTTTGATTTCAAGGTATAGATTTTGAGTTATGAATTTCGCAACATAACCTAGGGTTTCTGTCAGATTTCACTGCTGAGTCTCTCTTCTTGTAAAAATCATATCTCGAGTTCTAGGACTCAAAAGGACCCACAACCAGTGCCCAAAGTTCACAAATTGAGTTGAATAACTTTCTTAAGAATACAAATCTCGCTAAAAAGGACTTTATCATGGGCAACAGCTTCTTTTCTGTTAGGTCTAATATGGGTCTGCTGTGATATGTCATTTTGTTTTTATCATTACTAGGGTTTGGGAAATGATCCAGAGTGATTCCAAATCCCCACATGTACAATACATAGTTAACTTAATATCTGGAGAAGATGGGTCGTTAATTCTCATTATAACTTGGTTAGAATGGATCCACACTCCAGATCAGTGGACAGTTACCAGCTTATACTGATCCTGTGATTGCCCACATTGTGATTTTATATCTAGAGCTTGGGAAACCCTTTTTTAATCGATTCCAACTCTGAGATTTGTATTCTTGTGTCTAATGTTCCTCTGATTTTTGGTTGGGGCTAATTCCACCCACAAGTTGGGTAGAATTGGCCAACACCACCTGACTGTCCGTCCAAAGACAGCAGTGACATGTCGTTTTGTAAATTTTATATCTCTTACATCCTTTGGAATTAGGAGGAGTTCTTTATAGTTCTGGAAACCTAAGTCATTGTAGTTTCTTGTAAAAATTATTTAAACCTATGTTTCAGTTGTATATTTTGGAGTAATTCAGTCCCGAACAGCAGGTCTGTTTTAGAGACCTTGCTGTGATTACTCCTTCCTCATTCTTTAGTTTCACAACTTCACTCTTCTAACCTTTAGTTTTATTTAGGTGAAGCTTTGAAGTTTGCACAAGCTTGGTAGCCTTATATTGACTCCTATATGTTACTCACTCACTCAAGGTGAGTTCTCTCACACCATTGTATTAGTGTTTATGTTTGCTAGTTAGCTCGTGTTTGATTGTTTAGATTTAATATTTAAAGCATGCTATATTATTATTATAAAATCGTACATGTGCACTGTATGTAATTGATTAATACTATGAGGGGTAGTTAGGTAAGATCACCAACATTATACTATTTATGAGGTGCGGGGATCGGGACCAAAGGATACGGGATTTACCCGGTGCGGCTCAAACCTACAAGTCCGCCCTATTTTATATAAGCATTGATTTGTTCTTTGCTTATTATTATAATTATAATTGGAAATGGATTAGGACTGGTAAATGTGAATATTAATATGATGTCTGTGTTTTAATTCACTAAGCTTTATGCTTACGGTTCTCCCTAACATTTCAGGTGTTAAGATCAAAGAGGCCAAGGCGTGACTTGGAGCACCGCGATGCCACTACTAGAAGAATTTCTATTTTTAGGACATTATCATTATTTTGCTTCAGCACTTTACTATGTTTATTTTGTCATAAGTTGGTTTTGAAATATTTATCTTTTGGAAACTCATAGTATCTTTTTATAAAAGTTGTTTTAAAAAGTTCAAATATTTTGCGAAATATTTTGGGTGTGTCAAACAACCTCCATGTCCGCTGTACCACAATGGCAACCGTCGATACCAAACCCTCTGCCACCGCCAATTGCGTACCTCAACCCTTTTCTTCCCACAGGGACTTCAACAACTCAACCGCTGTTCACACCTCCGTTTATAGCTCCTACGACGGTAGGAACACCAATGAACACCCGTATTCCTATTCCGTTGAGCTACCCACCAACGATCCCGGCACCTTTCATCACAGGAATGCCCTCGACTCCCTCTCCAATACCCACCATTCCTCAAAACATGTTTGTCAATACCACTACACCGTCAACATAGTTCGGTCCGGCACCATTTTATGTTGGTGGCTGTACGACACCTCCGATAATCACACCGCCCTACATGACACCGCAATACCAATTCGTGCCACTTCAGCCACCATTCCAGCAACAGTCGCCGAATCCAATCCCATCGATAACAAATCCACGTTCCCCCTTCATCAAGGAACTGTTGGATTACGAGATCCCAAGTACGCCAAACTACCAACGGTGAAAATATACAACGGAACGACATGTCCTGATAGCCACATCGATACCTATGAGTGGCACATGACCTCATTGAAGCTGGATCAGCTTTTTTGGTGCACATATTTCCCAACGACGCTAGAAGGGAACGCGGGTGCATGGTTCAAAAGCCTAGCACCCAACAATATTTACAATTTCGAGAAATTGAAGCAGTTGTTCCTTACAAATTTTGTGCAATTATGAAAGTATAGGGGAGACAATCACGCTATCATGGGATGTAAGCAACGAGAGGGCGAGTCTGTAAAGGAGTATTTCAGACGTTTCAACAGAGCTACCCTGGACGTGCCAGGACAGTATCATCGAATGGTCACAGGTGCATTCACTTGGGATCAGCTGCCGGGACCATTGTCTAGAAAATTCTTAGGAAAACCCCCCAGACGTGCCATGAGCTGAAGGAACGAGTAGAACGATTCCTCCGGCAGGAGGAGGGTACAACGGAAAAGCAGCTATATCTCAAAGCAGCCACAGAAACGTACACAAACGAAGCGATCCATATCATCCCCATAGCCGGCGGTCAGACCATATCGGCCCTCCCTCAAAGGGTGGGAGACCATCGCGACGGTACAATTCATTTTCCAAGGAGGAACCACGAAGCCGTCATGTGGATATTTATGCAGTAAAGGAAACTACTACAAGTAAAGCCCAAGATAGCAAGCAGCGATACTGTGAATATCATAAGAGTAGGGCTCATGATACGCTCAATTGCACCATGTTGAAGCGAGAGATGGAGGAGAATCAACTCAAAGGAAACTTAGTGGAAACTGCAAAGAAATTACAAGAGCAATACGAAGCAGAAAGGAAAAATGAAAGACGTCAAAAAGAAGACAAAGCAGCCGGTCAGGGTCTCGAAATCCTAGCCATTCGCACCAGCCAGAAACAAAACACCCACACCAATAGGGACGATACGTGCCACAGTCCCGGCCTCCTGAACCTCAACTACTCAGTCAATGACCCAAGACCAGAGAACTGGCAAGGAGATAACCCACTGGCCATCAGCGGCTACGTTAAAACATCAAAATCCACAGGATATATGTAGATGGAGGAAGTGCTGCAGACATCATCCATGAGCATTTTTTCAAGCTGCTCCCGCAAACTATAAAAGACGAATTAAAGCCAGCCAGGGGACGACTCGTGGGATTCACGGGTCATAGCATCTGGCCGATCGGAACCATTCATCTCCCTTTCACATTAAGAAGTTTTGATGAAAAATTCCACAAAACCGTGCTCATCCACAGTTAACGGCCTTTTCAAATTCAGAGCATCCAGAGGGATAACCTGTGACATGGCTACTAGCCCCCAAAACTTGAAATGCTGCCAGATTATGCAACCCACAGAGATTATACGACCGACCAAGAGAAACCCAAGAGAGAGGAGCCCAACGATAAAGAAATTATCAACCAGGATCATCCCAAAAAACCAGTCCGGATTGGCACCATGCTACCCACAGCCAAAAGGGAAACGATAATCACCCTTCTGCGACAATACAAGAATGTATTTGCGTGGGAACCATCCGACATGGTGGGGGTAGACAGGAGCATTATAGAGCACAATCTTAATGTTAAAGCGGGGAGCAATGCAGTCAAACAGAAAAAGACAAGCCAAGCGTGCGAACGCAACATTGCAATTAATATAGAGGTTTCCAAGCTGGTTGCAGCAGGTATATTGAGAGACGCAATTTTCCTGACTGGATCGCCAATCCAGTAATGGTAATAAAACATGACGGTAGCTGGCAAATGTGTATAGATTATACGGATCTAAACAAGGCGTACCCCAAAGACTATTTGTAATGTCCCAATTTCAAAATTCTAAAAATTCATTTATTACCAAGGTTCCAACAAAATCTTTATTCCAAAAAGTAAAACAGTTCGACATATTTATTAAACCAACAGCGGAAACATTTGAAAATCATAACATAGTTCATTAAGATAAGTCTCTTATATGCGATGTGCCACCGTCAAGCCTTGCCCTTTCCTTAGTAATTTGAAATACCTGAAATGTTATAAAATCAACGGGTAAGCATAAAGCTTAGTGAGTCCACAAATTACCATACATGCCCACACATCAAACAACCCATCCTCGAGAACGAGCCGACCTTACCCGCCATACAACAGCTACGGGCGTCCATCATACAACAGCTATGGACACGGGGCGGTTCTACCCATCATACAACAACTATGGGATCACGGTTATGGCCCAGCCCATCATACAACAGCTATGGGACAAGGCAATAGTCCAACTCGTCATACAACAGCTACGAGGGGACACGCATCAGTACTGAGCCCAACAACAAATAATCACAGATATAGAGCAAATCATATAACTGTAAATAACACTCAAGATGCCTAACATGCAACATCATATAGTAAGGTGAGGATACTCACCTGATTCGAAACCGCACATATATACTCTAATATCCCCACTTAGCTCGTCCATACACCTATATCCCACATACACAGCATGTCAAGCACTGACCAAACTCCTATAGACTTGCCTAAAGTTCAGACCCCACGTTTGGTAACCAACACTGGTCGAAAATAAGTGTTTTTGGGTCAAACAGTCGCTCGCCGCGGCGTGGCTCCTCACCCGTCGCGGGTATCTTCGCATAGTTACGGGGTTTAGCCGAACCCGCGTCGCTGACATAGCCTGTCCGCGCCGCGGACTCGTATTAATCAAAAAGTCGTATTAGCCCTTAATCAGTTCAGTCATCGGCTAGGGTTTCACTCTATACCCTTCCTGGGATCTGAAACTACCCGAATGTCACTTCCTTATGGACATGCAAGTCCATGCATGTCCTTGGTCCAAACCCTAAGTGTTACAAGTCATCTAAGGCTACAACCAATGGGTAACACCCTATGATGAGATGAAAATGAAAATTCAGAAGAGTGATGCCCACAATCCGTTGCAAGCCTTCCCCACGTTGTATCTCCTCCTTCCAATCTCTCAAAACCTTTAAAGCCTTGGAACCGAAGAGTCTCTGCTGAAACCAGTCGACTCCACTACAGAAAACTTCCAAAAACACGAACCCCAGGGCTGGGACCCTTTATATAGGCGTTTAAATCCGAATTATGGCTTTTCATAACTGCGGCGCGGATTCTCCCGAGCCGCACCGCGCGTATAAATCATTCGCGATTCCAGATCCTTCCTAAAGCTGCGCCGCGGATTCTTCCGGGCCACGCCTTAGTGGAACGAGTCTTACAATTCTGCCCCACATAACTGGATTTCGTCCCCGAAATCCGCGCCTGTAAACAATTCTGGGTAATGCCTCCGCATTTCCTCCTCCGGTTCCCAAGTCCACTCGGACCCTTTAGGATGTTGCCACTGAACCTTAACTAATCCTATTGTTTTATTTCGTAAAGTCTTTATTTTCCATTCAATGATGGCAATTGGACGCTCCACGTAATTTAGGCGTTCGTCTAATTGAATATCCTCCAAAGGCACTATTGTAGATTCCTCGGTAATGCATTTCCTGAGTTGTGAAATATGGAACGTGTCGTGAATCTGGCTGAGTTGTTCGGGCAGCTCCAGCCGGTAAGCTACCTTACCTACTCGCGTGATGATTCGATAAGGTCCAATATACCTAGGTCCAAGCTTTCCTGGCTTCCTAAAATGAATAACTCCCTTCCAAGGTGAAACCTTAAGAAGAACATAATCCCTAACTTTAAACTCGAGATCGGACCGTCGCCTATCTGCATAACTTTTCTGTCGACTCTGAGTCGTTAACAATCTCTCCCGAACTTTCTGAATTAGCTCAGTTGTCTTGAGTACTACCTCAGTACTACCCAATACCCGCTGGCCAACCTCGCCCCAGCAAATAGGAGTCCGACATTTCCTTCCATACAACATCTCAAAAGGAGCCCTGCCAATGCTCGTGTGATAACTGTTATTATAGGAAAACTCAGCTAGAGGGAGATGGGAATCCCAACTCCCGCCAAAATCGATAACGCATGCCCTAAGCATATCCTCTAGCGTTTGAATCGTCCTTTCACTCTGCCCATCCGTCTGAGGGTGATATGCCGTTCTGAAATGAAGGCGAGTACCTAATTCCTCATGAAACTTCTTCCAAAATCTAGACGTAAATCGGACATCCCGATCGGATATCACCGAGACCGGTATACCATGCCGAGAGATAATCTCGTCTACGTAGACCTTAGCCAATTCCTTTGCAGAGAAGGTCTCTTGGATGGGGAGGAAATGAGCACTTTTAGTCAACCTATCCACAATAACCCAAGTGGTGTGCATATGTCGAGGGGTTCTTGGCAACTTCGCGATGAAATCCATTGTGATATGCTCTCATTTCCATTCTGGGATCTCAAGAGGCTGCAATCTACCATGAGGCCGTTGGTGCTCGGCCATGACCCTACGACAGGTCTTGCATCTTTCGACCAACCAAGCTATTTCCCTCTTCATGCCTGGCCACCAATAATATTCGCGCAGATCCCTATACATTTTTGTCGCTCCAGGGTGGATAGAGAACTTGGATTTATGTGCCTCCTCCAATAGGGTTTGACGAACCCCGCCCAGCTTCGGTACCCAAATTCTCTCATGGCAAGTTAACAAATCTCTACTATCTTTGACCATAGCTACCAACTGACCCACAATTCTCTCACCATTTTGATTCTCGCTCTTGCTTGCTTCCACCTGAGCCTTCCTTATCAGCTCAAGCAGTAGTGTCACAATTGTCATCCTTAGACAGACGCCCCGAAGGGGTGCACCTGAAGTCTTATGACTTAACGCATCTGCTACCACATTGGCTTTTCCAGGGTGATAGTGTATCTCATAATCATAGTATTTCAATACATCTAACCATCTCCTCTGTCTCATATTGAGATTTGCCTGATCCATCAGATACTTCAAACTCTTGTGGTATGTATAGATGGTACACTTCACTACATACAAATAGTGTCTCCAAATCTTGAGAGCGAAGACCACCGCTCCCAATTCCAAATCATGAGTAGGGTAGTTAGCCTCATGGGGCTTCAACTGTTGTGAGGCGTAAGCAATCACCCTGCCTGGTTGCATCAAGTCTGCCCCCAATCCCGAGATAGATGCATCACAATAAACTACCATGTCCTCCATGCCTTCAGGCAAAGTCAAAACTGGAGCTTCACACAATTTCCGCCGCAAAGTCTCAAAAGCCTGCTGCTGCTCCTCACCCCACCGAAACCTTTGAGAAGTCTTGGATGAAACGAAGATAATAACCAGCCAGACCCAAGAAACTTCTCATTTCAGAGGGAGTCTTCAGAACCTCCCACCGCATCACGGCCTCCACCTTAGCCAGGTCTCCTATGATTCCTTGCTCGTTGACAATGTGACCCAAAAACTGAACCTCCCATAGCCAAAAGTCACACTTGGATAATTTTGCATAAAGCTTCTCCTTCCTTAAGGTCTCCAATACCTCCCTTAAATGCTGTTCGTGTAGCTCCCTACTCCGAGAATAGACTAAGATGTCGTCAATAAAAACTATAACCGACCGATCCAACATTGGTCGACACACCCGATTCATTAAGTCCATGAAAGCTACAGGGGCATTGGTCAGTCCAAATGGCATCACTACAAACTCGAAGTGGCCATACCTCATCCGAAAAGCCGTTTTCTGGACGTCTTCCTCTCGCACCCGCATTTGATGGTATCCTGACCGCAAATCTATTTTCAAAAACCACAAAGTGCCCTGAATTTGATCAAATAAGTCGTCGATGCGAGTTAATGGATATCGATTCTTCACTGTAAGCTTGTTCAGCTCACGATAATCTATGCACATCCTATTGGAACCATCATTCTTCTTGACAAATAAAATAGGCGCTCCCCACGGTGAGCAAATAGGTCGAATAAATCCCTTGTACAATAGTTCCCGAAGTTGAATAGAAAATTCTAGCATTTCTGGAGGCGCAAGATGATACGGTGTTTTAGCTATTGGAGCTGCACCGGGAGTTAAGTCGATCTTAAATTACACCTGCCTCCTAGGCGGCAGTCCAGGTCCTCAGGGAAAACATCAGGAAAATCCCAAATCGTCGGTATATCGTTCGTTTTCTGCTTTGCCTTCTCTTCCCGTGCATCCAAAACATATGCCACAAACCCCGAGCCTCCATGTTGAAAATGTCTACGTGCCCTGGCAGCTGAACAGAAAGTTGCACCCTTATGCCTCATCTCGCCCTGCACTACTAGCTCTCCCCACTTGGGTTTTAAATCCACACTCGCTTGTTCTTACAATCAATCCATGACTCGTGCCGACTTAACCAGTCCATACCGATAATAACTCGAGAGTCACTCAACGGTATAGGGATGAGCTCGATCGGAAACTTTATTCCTTGAATCACTACTTCACTCCTCCGGTACACACTAGTCGTCTGCACGATTTTATCATCCGCAATTTCTACTTCTAACGGCCGATGAAGAGTTCCTAAGCAATACCGAAACCCTTTCCCCGAACGGCAGACACAAAAGAATGACTAGCACCCGAATCAAACAGCACAAAGGTAGGCGTAGAGTTGACTAAGAAAGTTCCTAATCAAAACATAATAGACACATTAAGTACACACACCACAAACACGAGGCAAGTAAAGAAAGAGTACCCGTGACGACGTTGGGCGCATCCTGTGCCTCCTCGACAGTCATAACGAATGCTCGACCCTTGGTCTTAGGGGCTTCCCCTTTCCCCTACCTACGATCGGTAATCCGGAGTGTAGTGGGTGCCGGATTCTGGACCACTCCCTGAGTCAGACGGGGACACTGGGCCTTGAAGTGGCCTACCTGATTACAATTAAAACAAATCTTGACCTCTTGTCGACAATATTTAGCATAGTGGCCCTCCTTTCCACACATATGGCATATTAACACCCAGCAATGCCCCTCATAATTCTTTCCACATTTAGCACACTTACCATGGCTCCTTTGCCCTTGCTTTCCCTGATCTGCCCCTCGAAATTTCTTTGACACCTGCTGAGTCTGAGTAGGCGCCGGATGCTTCTGCCTTTGTTGGGTTTCCAGTTCCAACTCTCGGGCCCGAGTGGACGCAATCATATCAGTAAGAGTTTGGTGCCTAGCAGCAGACACAAATTCCCGAATGTTTGTGCGAAGCATCGCCAAATATCGAGTCATTCTCATGCGCTCGGTTGCCGCAAACTCTGGACAGAAGAGTGCTCGCTCATTAAACTTTTTGGTTATCTCCGTCACCGTCTCAGTGGTCTGGGTTAGATTCAGGTATTCCTGCGCCAAGCGCTCCATTTCCACCTGTGGAACATACTCCAGTTTGAACTGTTCCTTGAACTGTGGCCACGTAATAGCATCCAACTAAGCAGGAGTGAGATCTTTCGTTCGTATCTCCCACCAATCTTTCACACCCTCTCTCAAAAGATTCGGCGCAAACGTTACCTTGGAGTTCTTAGGACAGGAACAGGTGCGGAAAGCACCCTGCACCGCGGAAATCCACCGCATGCTAACAATCGGATCCCTGCCCCCATCGAACATCGGAGGCGAACAAGCCGAAAAGTCCTTATAGTTTGCATCCCTGGCCCTTGACGTGCCCTGAGTAGCCAGTCGTTCCTCGAGCATTGCCCATAGCTCGCCCTTAATAGTACCAAAGAACTGAGGTATCGCAGCCAACACTTCTCGCGAGACCTCCTCCGCTATCAGGTTGCCGAGATTTTCATCAGTCGGTCCTCCCCCACTCGAGGTTCCCGCATCAGGCCCACCGTTGCTTCGAGTGATTGCCATTCTAAAATGCGCAACGGTTTTAATATCAATCCCCGGATCACTCCTATCTACCCAACTACTTGACTTCCTAGAACTTTGGTTGACTACTCTTGACTCAAGCGTGAATCCTGTGCTTTCGGTAGTACTGGCCTGATACTACCTTCCACACCTATTCGCCCTTATTCCAAGTTCATCAATCATCCTCCTAAAATGTCACACACACACTAAACTATTTCCTATGACTCCTGCGGTCATGCACCGTGGTGCCTAATCATTTGACATGACTCTCCTTCCCACACGTGCCTAAGAGAACTACTGCTAACGTCGTCGAGTCGCCTCACGGACGCACAGCCGTACACAATCGGGAATAAGATAGACGTTCGAATAACTGATCCTACCCTAAAGTCACAACCAAACAAGGAACAGCTAGTAAGGCCAGACCAATAATTCTTTAGGCTATCTTACCCTAATTGTATATAACCTACCATCATTCACTAAGCAACCTAACGACAGTAGCATAAAATTTCAAAGCAGCACATATTGCACAAAACAGTCTACAGAGTATATTATCCAAGCAATTTTACATCCTAAAACAATACATTTTATCACTTAACACAAACTTGGCATGGGTAATTGGGAATCACAAAACTTACTTGAGCTCGGCTGACGGTTCGCATCGCATCTTCTTTTACTTTAATTTAATTTTCCAAAAACGTTTTCTTGACAAAAATCGCTCAGTCCTAAGTTTGAGTTTGGATTCCCAATACAGTTCATCTACATCCCTCAAACCAAGGCTCTGATACCAATTTGTAATGCCCCAATTTCAAAATTCTAAAAATTCATTTATTACCAAGGTTCCAACAAAATCTTTATTCCAAAAAGTAAAAGAGTTCCACATATTTATTAAAGCAACAGTGGAAACATTTGAAAATCATAGCATAGTTCATTAAGATAAGTCTCTTGTATGCGATGTGCCACCGTCAAGCCTTGCCCTTTCCTTTGTCATTTGAAATACCTGAAATGTTATAACCCGACCCTACCCGCCCACCGGTAAGCATAACGCTTAGTGAGTCCACAAATTACCATACATGCCCACACATCAAACAACCCGTCCTCGAGAATAACCCGACCCTACCCGCCATACAACAGCTACAGGCGTCCATCATACAACAACTATGGACACGGGGTTGTTCTACCCATCATACAATAGCTATGGGTTCTCGGTTATGGCCCAGCTCATCATACAACAACTATGGGATAAGGCAATAGTCCAACTTGTCATACAACAGCTACAAGGGGACAAGCATCAGTACTGAGCCCAACAACAAATAATCCCAGATATAGAGCAAATCATATAACTGTAAATAACACACAAGATGCCTAACGTGCAACATCATATAGTAAGGTGAGGATACTCACCTGATTCGAAACCGCACAAATATACTCTAATATCCCCACTTAGCTCGTCCACACACCTATATCCCACATACAAAACATGTCAAGCACTGACCAAACTCCTATAGACTTGCCTAAAGGTCAGACCCCAAGTTTGGTAACCAACACTGGTCGAAAATAAGTTTTTTTGGGTCAAACAGTCGCTCGCCGCGGCATGGCTCCTCACCCTACGCGTCGCGGCTATCTTCGCATAGTTACGGGGTTTAGCCGAACCCGCGTCGCTGACATAGCCTGTCCGCGCCGCGGATTCGTATTAATCCAAAGTCGTATTAGCCCTTAATCAGTTCAATCATCGACTAGGGTTTCGCTCTATACCCTTCCTGGGATCTGAAACTACCCGAAGGTCATTTCCTTATGGACATGCAAGTCCATGCATGTCCTTGGTCCAAACCCTAAGTGTTACAAGTAATCTAAGGCTACAACCAATGGGTAACATCCTATGACGAGATGAAAAGGAAAAGTCAGAAGAGTAAATCCTCTTACGTGACTTCTGAAAAACGGAGTGATTCCCACGATCCGTTGCAAGCCTTCCCCACGTTGTATCTCCACCTTCCAATCTCTCAGAACCTTTAAAGCCTTGGAACCGAAGAGCCTCTGCTGAAACCAGTCGACTCTACTCCAGAAAACTTCCAAAAATACGAACCCTAGGGCTGGGACCCTTTATATAGCCGTTTAAATCCGAATTCGGGTTTTTTCATAACTGCGGCGCACCGCGCCGCGGATTCTCCTGAGCCGCGCCGCGCGTACAAATCATTCGCGATTCTAGATCCTTCCTAAAGCCGCGGCGCGGATTCGTCCGGGCCGCGCCTGGGCGGAACGGGTCTTACACTGTTATCCACTGCCGGAAATAGATTAGAAGGTGGAGTCACTTCAGGGATTCAGATGGAAATGCTTCCTAGACGCATACAAAGGTTACCATCAGATGTAAATTAGGAAGGAAGACGAAGAAAATATGACGTTCTATACCGACAAAGGAACATTCTACTACCTGAAGATGCCTTTCGGCCTAAAGAATGCAGGAGCGACATATCAACGACCGGTTGACCAACTGTTTCGTGACCAAATTGGGCGCAACATTGAAGTTTATGTTGATGATATGGTGATCAGAAGCCCGGAAGAGACAAGGCTAATAGTAGACGTAGAAGAAACGCTTAAAACATTGGAAAAAGCGAAAATGAAACTAAATCCGGCAAAATGTGTTTTTGGCGTCGAGGAAGGTAAATTCCTGGGCTACTACGTAACCAATCAAGACATTCTCCCCAACCTAACGAAAGTCCAAGATGCCATAGAAACCAAAACCCCATCCACACTGAAAGAAATGCAAGGCCTAAACGGAAAACTAACAACGCTGGGTGACACGCCTAGGTCGTTATGCGGTCAAATATAGAAAATAAAACCTCACCGACTAACTAGTATAGCAGTAGCAAGGGTCGATCCGCAGGAGTTTGGTGGTCAAGATAGAGCGTCAGAATATCAACTATAGTGTCACGCTATAGTCAACAGTGTTTCTTTCACTTTACCGAAAAACCAATAAAACTGAATACCGAAATGAATAACAATAAACCAAAACAAGCATTTACCAAACTAAACTACTCCAAACTATAAACTAGGATTACTTAATGATTCCAGAAGCTAATTCCAGAAAATCAGAAGCAACACACAATCCAAACACATTCAAATAACATCCAAACATCAATAATACCGAAAACGTGCAATAAAAAGTAAACCGAATGATTAATTGAAATAGAAACCAAATCCAGAAGCTACAAGGTTTCAACTTTGAAAATAACTAAAATCAAACTAGTTCTAACTGATCTAACAATCCTAACTAAAGAAATTCAAGCTAAATTAAACTATCAATTACTAAAATAAAATGGAAAACATAAAGAAATACCATTTGAAGTGCTTAAATCTGAAATCCTGAGTCAAAGAAGCCTAGGTTCCACCTTTAGGGTCGTTCTTCGCTCCTGAAATTCGACCTAATTGCCTCTATTTGTAGTAGCAAATTCTGGTCACCCACGCCGTGCAGGGCTTATATCCGCGTCACGTCTTATCCATTATCCCCGTATTTCGCTATTTCAATTTGAACACACCAACTCATCGTTGACTATCCGCGACACGTGTGTCTTCTGCTCGCGGCGCGCATACGACTTCGAATGAAATGGTGTTTATGCAAACTTCTTTCATTTTGTCCACGTTTAGTCCCTGACTCCATTTTTTCATCTTTTCTTGCACAATAGCACTAGCACAAAAGTGAGTAATACTAAATTCACCAAGAATAAGGTCTAACAACGACTAAAATACTTGATATTGATAGGCATTGTCAAACACCCCACACTTGTGCCTTACTTGTCCCCAAGCAAGAGAGTTTTTAACAGATTCTAACTACGATTCAAACATTTTTGAATGTGTTCAATTTCAAAGCTTATTGTTCCCAGAATTAGATTAAAAATGATTTTGATAAAACTGATCAGAATCCCATTTGGAATTTACAACTTTCTAGAGAACCCTTGATTACAAATTTTCTGTATGCAAAAGCAAACGTACTTATTCAGATTCTAAAGGCCATTAAAGAACTATCCATGATTTTCGATATTGTCCGTGTAACGAGCTTTCAGAAATACTATCCCAAACCAGACGATCTTAGGTAGTAAGGTGCATAAATGCCTATTTCGAGGCTACCCTTTTCGGACCTACCGACTCGAACAACAAAGGCCACTGATTGACAATTCCCTCCTAAATTCCAATCCTAAAATACTCCATATCTAAATTTTTCTAACTCTTAAAACTCAACTTATTTGACTAAACAGATAGCATGCTAACAACTAAACAATATTTGTTGAAAAATACCACTGTTATAACATTCAAAAACTATTCGTTTCAAAATTACAATCTATTAAAATTTTTGAAAAATAGCTAAAATTTTTGAAAATGACTCCTTTTCTGAAAAAAATTCAAAAAATAAACTCTTTCGACCATCCACACCCCACACTTAAAACCGTACAACGTCCCCATTGTACACAAAAATATTTCAGAACTAGGGAGAAAGAGTTACCCCCTTAGGTACGACGAATTGCTTGTTTGTCGGACTAGTTTTCACAGGATACAAAAACACATACTCCTCACGATTCAGATTCCTGGAGTTGTGGCGCAACAGTGAACACGCCGGTGAAATGGCAAGTGTAGGGGTACAATGACCCCACACTTGCTTGAAACAACTCCTCAGTAGATTTCCATTGGTACTTACATGCAAACACTCACAAAACAAATTAAACGCAAAAAGACAAACAAACATAAAAGATAAAGGACATAAAATGAGCTACCGATTGCTGTGGCGTGTGGATTTGACGCGCACGTCGCGGTAATTACGAGTTGTGTTGTCTACCTGATGTTGGAAATGACCGCGGCGCGTTCCGAAGTGGTGCCGCATCGCGTGTCTCCCAATTCAACCCCTGCGCATCGGGTTGTCTTGTGAACGTGCGGCACGGTTTACTCTTCACAGCATACCGCCTTTCAACTCTTTCAAAGTCTTCTGTTTGACCCCACACTTGACTCATATCATGAATTCCTGCAATGATGATGATTAAACTTTCCTAATTAATTCAAAAACAAAGATACCTAACCTATTATGGGTGGGTTGCCTCCCAACAAGCGCTAAGTTTAACGTCTTCAGCCAGACATAAGTCTGCGGCTATGGTGGGTCGTACGCCAGTTGACTCTACTGATTTCCAATTTCCACCGTTCCTTCGCTGACCCGATACTCCTCCAACTTTCCTGGGTCGAATGGCTTGTCGATTCTTCTGCTACTTCCCGGTCGCCGTTTTCTGTTTATTTCGCGTGAGTGCTTGGAAGTAGCTTTAACCTCCAGGCTCGATCTTTCCTTCGGTGTCTCTTCAAAATCACCGGCTTGACGTAGAGCGCTGACACGCCTAGGTCGTTATGCGGTCAAAAATAGTAAAATAAACCGCACCGACTAACTAGTATAGCCGTAGAAAGGGTCGATCCACGGGAGTTTGGTGGTCAAGATAGAACGACAGTATACCAACTGTAGTGTCACGCAACAGCCAGCGGTGTTGCTTCTACTTTCCCAAAAACCAATAAAAACAATACCAAAACAAATGCCAAAAACCAAATCAAACATAAACCAAATTCTAAACTAAACCAACTATGAACTAAAGTTACGTACTGAAATCAGAAACTAAATCCAGAATTCAGAACCAAACAATCAAACGAAACACATCAAACAAGCATCCAATTTTAATAATACCGAAAACATGCAAATAAACATCAAACCAAATGATTACTTGAATTAAAACTCAAATCCAGAAGCTACAATAGTCACTGAATTCGAAATAAACTAAGACTAACCTACTGCTACTGTTCCAAACAATCCAGAAACAAGAGAAGTCAACTAAATTAAACTAAAGATTATTAAACTGAAATTGAAAACATGAAAAAAATACCAATTGTGGTGCTGAAATCCGAATCCTTGAGTTGAAGAAGCCTAAGGTCCACCTTACGGGTCGTTCTTCGCCTGTGAAATTCGACCTAATGACCTCTATTTATAGTTGTGAAATTTGGCAATCCGCGGCGCGCAGGGCATGGATTCGTGACGCGCGTAGTGCCTTATCCCCGTTTTTTCGCTGTTTGAATTTCAGGTCACCGCCTCATCGTTGACTTTTCGCGACACGCGTGTCTTCTTTCCCGCGGCGCGCGTACGACTTCGACTGAAATGGCTTTTTCCAAACTTCTTTCATTTTTTTCCGCTTTTGGTCCCAGTTTTCATCATTTTCTTGCACACAAGTCCTAGCACAAAAGTGAGTAATATCATACGATATACGATATAAATTCACCAAGAATAGGGCCTAACAACGACTAAAATACTTGATATTGATAGGCGTTGCCAAACACCCCACACTTGTGCCTTGCTTGTCCCCAAGCAAGAGAGTTTTTAACAGATTTTAACTAAGACTCAAACATTTTTTAACATGTTCAATTTCAAAGCTTATTGTTCCCAGAATTAGATTGAAAATGATTATGATAAAAACTTATCAGAATACCCTTTGGAATTTACGACTTTCTAGAGAACCCTTGATTACAAATTTTATGTTCACAAAAAGTACACGTACTCATTTAGATTCTAAAGGCCGTTAAAGAATTGTCCATGACTTTCGATGTTGTCCGTGTAACGAGCTTTCGAAAATACCATCCCAAACCAGACGATTTTAGGTGGTAAGGTGCATAAGTTCCTCTTCGAGGCCACCCGTTTCAGACCTACCGGCTCGAACAACAAAGGCCACTGATTGACCGTTCCCTCCTAAATTCCAATCCTAAAATATCCGAAATATAAAATTTTCTAACTCCTAAAACTCAGCTTATTTGACTAAACAGATAGCATGATTACAACTACATATTATTTCTTGAAAAATACCAATGCTATAACATTCAAAACTATTCGTTTCAAAATTACAATCTATTAAAGGGTTTTGAAAAATTGCTAAATTTTTTTTGAAAATTGATTCATTTCCTGCAAATATTTTAAAAATAAACTCTTTCGACCGTCCACACCCCACACTTAAAACTGTACAACGTCCCCGTTGTACATAAAAAATATTTCAGAACTAGGGAGAAAGAGTTACCCCTTTAGGCGGTAGACTACTTGTTGGAACTCGATTGTCACAAGATACAAAACACGAACATCTCACGATTCAGATTCCAAGAGTTGTGGCGCAACAGTGAACACATCAGTGAAATGGCAAGTGTAGGGGTACAATGACCCCACACTTGCTTGAAACAACTCCTCAGTAGACTGCCCATTGATATTTACATGCATTCACTCACAAAACAATTAAACGGAAAAAGAACAAACACATATAAACGATAAAAGATAGAAACAAAAGATAGTAACAAGTCATGTACAATGTTTCCAATAGAGCAAAAGAAAAATACATCAATCATCATCATGCTAGGTCCTAGATGGACCAGCCTCATCATCGTGGGCTCTGGCAGAGAAGGGTCGTGGACGGCGTCCAGACTGCGTGAGTACCTCAAGTAATGCCTCCCCAATCCATATATGCTGCTCCTCCAACACCGTCATCCTCTCTCTCGAATCCTGTATAACAGCCAGCACGTCTGCAAGCTGTAGTGGTGGTGGTGGCGGCTGGACAGGTGGGTCCACCCTCCGGCGCTGAGCAGGTCGCCTTAACGGCTCCTCCACCTTGTCTAACTCCTCCTGGACCTGGGGACCCTCTACCTCTATCGTCGGTATCCGCTCAATCATGCCCGAACGCGGCTGGTGAATAATCCCTATGTTCTCGAAATAACGTATCGAGGCTCGCGTGGGTAGTGTCGGGGCCATGCTGGCAATAACCTCGGCCGTCAAAATACCATAAGATCGGTCCAGGAGGGTGATGAAATGCCCACCGGCCATAGGACTACTGGCAGACACGCCCGCTGCCCTGGTCGTCAGTGAAACTGCAAGTGCATATGGCAGGTTGAGGAACATGCTGGCATCAGAGAAGACCCACATGTAGAACATATCCTCCCCAGACACCTTCTCGCATCCCCTCTTCTGCATGATAGAGGTGGACACGATACGCTGCAACAAACGGTGAACTGGATCGCATAGCTGGCTCTCCCTGGCTTAACCAGCCTCGAACATCTCGTTGGACATCGCTGCCCAAACAACTGCATTCGCCTCCCTCTGAAGAAGGCGGTGAAGAAGGGTGTAAAGTGAATGCCCCTAATCTCCGCCTCGGTGTAGATCCTGACGCGTCTACCGAACTCTCGGAGTGTGCACTCCCGACTCTCCCCTCCTAGCCTGAATCGGATAGCTGGGAATGCGCCTCTTGTGAAGCTGGAGTGTAACAACAAGTAGAAAGGAACTCGAGCACGAGATACTTGTACACCACATCGTCAGTCGTGGCCATGAGTCTGTCGTAGCCCCGGTAAGTAAAAGTGTGCGCCCCTCGGTCCAGGTACGGTGAATGAAGGGCAGCAGCTCGGCCCATAGTGCAGCCTGAGTCAATATCGCCCGATCCAAATGAATAGCGGTGAGAACCGGTCGGGAACGGAGCTCCTCGAGTCGAATGCGGTATCGTCGAGTCTCCTCCAGCATGTTAGGGAATCGAAGGAATGAGTGTCCTGGTCTGAAGTCCATCTGTGCAAAAGAATTCACAACACCAAAAAGTTTTGCAAAATCAGTCTGTACGCATCGAACTAATACGCGCGGCGCGACTCAAGAACAAGGCACGTCGCGCCGTACATCTGGTGCAAAAAAAATCCCACAAATCACTAAAATCACCATTTAAACTCAATCCCAAGCAATCACAAGGCACCCTAACTATCGACTAGCCCCTCTAGGGTGAGGATTTTGCAAATGCAACACCTTATGAGTCGGCATTGCCGATTTTCTAAGTTTCTCTAGTTCGACCTATTTCAATCCAATTGTCACTTCGAACGCATGCAAATACTTGAAAGAATGAGTTCTAGATGACATACCTCAGTAGTAGATACACGAGAATGCAAGAAAAACGAGAAAAATCGAGTGATCGGGGGTGCTATGTTCGTGCGCGTCGTTGGTGTTTGTGTGTGTGCGACGAGTGTTACGTACCTTATAAACAGTTTCTGACCGATCATAACCCGCGGTGCACGTAAAGGTGATGCGCGTCACACGTGTCCAAGAAAACCCCTACGCATCGGGTTACCTTGCGAACGTGCGGCGCGGTTTACTCTTCACCGTGTCGCGCCTCTCAACTCTTCCAATGTCCTTCGTTTGACCCCACACTTGACTCGTACCATGAATTCCTGCAATGATGATGATTATACTTTCCTAATTACTTCTAAAAACAAAATACCTAACCTATTATGGATGGGTTGCCTCCCAACAAGCGCTAAGTTTAACGACTTCAGGCACACATACATTTTCTATTCTTCCTTTTCTTCTTGTGGAATCATTCTCCTCATCTCGGGCGCAAAGTCATGGACCGATGTGGCAAGCAATGTTGTGAGTTGCGTCATACGATTGCTCACCTGACTGATCCACTGTTGTTGAGCATCCAGAATCTAAAAGACCTTAGCCTCCCATCACCGTGTGTCCTTCTCAAACTGCTGGTGCTTCAGCTCCATCATCTTGATCATATCTAGCAGTTGCATCTTATCAACGGATGCCAAGGGATGTCTTTTCGCTTCCCACAGAATCTCTTCCTCATTGCTTCCATTTTCTTATACCTGGTTCTTACCTTTACCACTCGTCCTCGGTGCCATAAGCGGTCTGTTGTTCAGATATTTGTCATTATACCCTGACGGTAAAGTTATCAGACACCCGAACATATTTAACCTACGCTTCCGTGTCCCAAAGGAGATGTCCATGTCCCATGTTCTATAGTCCATTACAGCCCCGACTGTGGCTAAAAATGGATGTCCCAAGATTAGTGCAGGCGCGTCCTCCAAGCTTTCATACTCCATCACCAGGAAGTCTATAGGATAAAAGAAATCACCGACTTTGACGATCACGTTTGTCAGCTTACCCCGGGAGACTTTTGTCGACTTATATGCCAATTGTAACACTGTTTTCGCTGGCTCCAGTTCCTCATTTTTGTACTTATCATAAAGGTATCCTGGAATAACATTAACACTCGCTCCTAAATCCAGTAATGTAATCCTAATGATGACATCACCCACCGTGACAGTGATTAACGGTGAACCTGGATCCTTTTCCTTCTTGGGCAATGTTCCCAATTGCACCGTCTCTGGTGTTGGCATCTTCAGCTTCTCATTCTTCTTACACATCTCCTGAAGAATCTTCGTGTCTTCGGGCGCGTTTCTTAGCTCATCCCATAGAGGCTAGTTGATCGATGGCCCACTCGGCACGTCGTGTTTCTTTTTCACCTTTTTATCTTTCTTCTTCTGCTTAATACCAACGACAACTAGTTGTTCCTCCTTTTGAGCATTACTTTCATCCTTAGCTTGGTCACCTTCCTCAATCTTATTTTCACTTTCTTTTCCTATCAAATCCTCCTCCGTGACCTTCCTCCATTCAGTCTCTACCGCATAACATGCTCTTTACCGGCTCTCTACGTATGGTTAGGGTTTATCTCTGTGCTGCTTGGGAGTTGGCCACTGTCTCTTTTTCGTTGATCCTCAGCCATCTGGGCTATTTGCCTTTCCATGTTGGCAATAGCCTTAGCATTCGCTTGGCTCTGCTGCTAGCTAGTGTTCACAAGCTCATACATCTTGGCTATCATATTCTCCTAGCTCTCCGAGGCATTGTTGTTGGCGTTGGTTGGTCCCCTATTGCTGTTGTTACTCACGATGGGACCACCGTTATTCCCCACTAGAAATTGTCTCGGTTGATTGGAGGGCTGTCCTTGGTAGTTGTTTTGCCGGTTGTTATAGGACTGATTATTGTTGAAGTTCCGAGTTCCTTTGTTGTAAGGCCTGTAAGGTCGTCCATTATTTTTGTATTGTCCTTGACCTTGACCATAGACTTGATTAACCTCCTGAGTCCTTTGCCATTGTTGGTTGCCTTGCTGTTGACTCTGTGGTCCATTTTGTAAAATTGACATTAACCTATCAAACTTCCTATTCAGCTCTCCGATCTCCTTCTTCACTTCCTTTTTCCAATCAGCATCTACACCTACCGCTGCGGCTGTACTAACAGGTTTTTGTGCCGAAAAATTTTCTTTAGAACTGTTGCTTAGTTGCTGCAAGAACCTCCAAGCGTCGTCTGGTTCCTGCATCATTATTGTCCCGCTAGAAGAAGCATTAATCATAGCTTGGTTTGTCAAGTCTACCCCATCGAAAAATAACTTCACTAGCTGCCAACGAGGAATGTCATGATGTGGGCAAGATCTCATCAGTCTTATACGCTCTAAACTGTGTTAAAACTCCTAACAATTGGGGCCTTATTTCTACTTGATTCTCAACATTTTCAGGAAAATAAATGGGCGACGCATCATTATACTCCCTGGGTTGGATGTGTGACGCAACCGACTGCCCCATCGGTTGTGCAAAATACAAAGGTGGAACGAAATTACCGTCATATAACTCATTGTTATAAAGTCGCTGCCCCTGTTGTTGCTGTTGTTATTGAAATCTCCTTGGAGGTCCCCGACCTCGATTCCATTGCTGATATTGCTGGACTAGATGATTCGGTATCCATCCTTCATCTTCCTCTTCGTAGACTGGGTCTACCTCCTGGTACTGGTACTGTGGTTGTTGCGGTTGCATTTGAGGTTGTTGAGTTTGGGCTTGTGGCGGTATAGATTGAAATGGTGGTTGTGGTTTGTAGATGGGTTGTTGATGTAAAGGTTGTGGTTGAGAAACCGGTACCTGCTGTCACGGATGTGGGGTGCCATCTCGGGTCGTGCTCCCCAAGCCATCGCAGCTGATACAGGATTTCCTAAAGGGTTTGTAACAGGTTGACCTACAGGTTGGACCAAAGGTTGAGTGCCTGATGGTATAGGTGTTGGGGCTGAAGCTACACCACCACTAACACTTGTACTTCCTATATGAAACTCAGAAACCGGGGGTACAAATGGTGCTCCCCCCGTGACCTCGCCCGTAGGCTCATTGGTGACATCTTCTACTATGACACTATTGGGACTCATGTTAATCAAACGCCTACGCACACAGTTACTGCGCGCGGTACGTTCAGTTTCAGAATCAAATAACAAGGGTGATGTCTGCTCACCCCGACGGGTACGCATCCACTAGTGCAAAACAACCGTCAAAACCAAAAATCAAATTACTAACTAAGCTAGATAACTAAAACTAAATCCAAAAGTCAGAAACAAACCTACTGATCTTCTATCATAAAGCGCACAATTCCCCGGCAACGGCGCCAAAATTTGACATGCCTAGGTCATTATGCGGTCAAAAATAGTAAAATAAACCTCACCGACTAACTAGTATAGCAGTAGCAAGGGTCGATCCGCGGGAGTTTGGTGGTCAAGATAGAACGACGGTATACCAACTGTAGTGTCATGCTACAGCTAGCGGTGTTGCTTCTACTTTCCCAAAAACCAATAAAAACAATACCAAAACATATGCGAAAAACCAAATCAAACATAAACCAAATTCTGAACTAAACCAACTATGATCTAAAGTTACTTACTGAAATCAGAAACTAAATCCAGAATTCAGAAGCAAACAATCAAACCAAACACTTCAAACAAGCATCCAAACATCAATAATACTTACAAATGCAAATAAACATCAAACCAAATGATTACTTGAATTAAAACTCAAATCCAGAAGCTACAATAGTCACTGAATTCGAAATAAACTAAGACTAACCTACTACTGTTCCAAACAATCCAGAAACAAGAGAATTCAACTAAACTAAACTAAAGATTATTAAACTAAAATTGAAAACATGAAAAAAATACCAATTGTGGTGCTGAAATCCGAATCCTTGAGTTGAAGAAGCCTAAGGTCTACCTTACGGGTCGTTCTTCGTCTGTGAAATTCGACCTAATGACCTCTATTTATAGTTGTGAAATCTGCCAACTCGCGGCACGTAGGGCTTGGATCCGCGACGCGCGTAGTGCCTATTCCACGTTTTTTCGTTGTTTGAATTTCAGGTCACCGCCTCATCCTTGACTTTGCGCGCCGCGCGTGTCTTCTTTCCCACGGCGCGCGTACGACTTCGACTGAAAATACTTTTATCCAAACTTCTTTCATTTTTTCCGCTTTTGGTCCCTGTTTTCATCATTTTCTTGCATACAAGTCCTAGCACAAAAGTGAGTAATACTGTAACATCCGTGTTTTGGGCCTAGGAGTTTTGGGCTTAAACCGACAAATAAAACTTATTTTGTAAATAAAGAAAACAAATGAATAAATAAATTTAATACTCCGTTATATTTTATATTGCGAATAAAAGAGTCAAATATAGTTTTAAAATCAAATTATAACCAAATGTGAGAAATTTTGTCATAAGGACTAAAAGTGTCATTTTGGCCAAACTTACCCTAAGTAGATTTGACTAGTCATGGATTTAGAAATTTAGAAGATATATTAAAGGAATTGAAGTGGTGTTAAATTAGGTCTAATAATTCTTTGAATTTCATTAAGGACCTAAATTGTGAAGAATTTTAGTGTAAGGGACCATTTGTGCCAAATTGGGAAACTAAGGGTTAGTGTTGACCTAGAATATGACTCAAGTGAAATAAATAATTATATTTGGGGCATAAGTGTGAACTTAGAGACTTCTAGTTAGAAGATTTGACTTTTGGGGTGTTGGGTGAAGAAGGATCAAACTATAGGGACTAGTTTTGTCAATTTTGAAAGATGTAGAGTTTTAGATGGGGGTTCTCCCCATTTCAGCCAAACATCACGTTTTTGAGAGAAGGAGAGGGAGAGAGTGGCGATTTTGAGTGATCATGGAGGATGAGATGCTAGAGCTTGAAGATTGATCAAAGTTCTTGAAGATTCCAAGCAATCTAAGGTATAAACCCACTTTTCTAGCCCTAGATTTCGAGTTTAGGTTTGGGGTTTGGACCCAATCCGAGTTTTATGATGGGATGAGGTTCTTCCTATGATTCCCCAATGTTTATTTGATGTTTCTAAGTTGTTTGGATCAACATCCAATCCATGGATGATTTAGATCCTTAGATTTGATTGAATTTGGTGTTATGAACCCTAGAATTTGGGGATTTGATGAATAGAGGAGGAATATTGAAATTGATGGATAATTATGGTGGTTTTGGATGAGGGGATTCATTTCTAATGATTCCCTAAGGATTCCAACCTTTGATTTGTAGTCATTAACCTTGAATCACTAGAAAATGGGAGTTGGGTGTTTAAATGGGTTTTGTTCATGTAGATGATGATTGGATCTCTTGTTTAATGGATGGATGAATGAGTTTAATGTATCAATTTGGATGTATAAGTGGAGTGAGGATCATTTCCTAATGATTCCATGGAATGGAAGAAGGAATCTCCACTTGTAATCATCAATTGTAAGAATGGAATTGGGTATTCCATGGTTTAAGCTTATAGAGTGAAGTTGTGATCATGACATGTAATTGATCCATTTGAAATGGTTTTGAATAGTTTAATTGAGTCTAATGATGTGTATTTTGAGAAGGAATAATGTCCTTTTGATGTCCATGAGTTTTGGGAAGAATCGGAACTTGAATCGGGTCAAAAATGAGTGAAAATGACCAAAATCGGAGCTGCACCTGGGCATTACACGACCCGTGCTGTATAAGCACGACCCGTGTTGTCCTTACAGTGAGTTACACGACCCGTGTAACCATTTACACGACCCGTGTTAGTCTCTGTCCGGATTTTGGGCACTTTTTGGGTTTTGAGCTTTACGGTTTGGGCTTTGGGTCCTTGTTTTAATGCCAATCTTTGGGGATGTTTTAATTAAGATTTTCCTTATATTAAAGAGTCAAGGACTTCATTTTTGATGATGGATGATTGTTCCTTCTTAGTTCTAAAGAAGTAATTATAGTGTGACTTTTAGATGAATCGAGTATGATATCTTTCGTTCTTGTATTGTAGGAAAGGGATATGTTGTAGTGACTTGGAAGTAAGACTAAGGACTTGAGCTAACACTCAATTAAGAGGATGTGATGGATGAGATGATGTCTAGGAGCGCCTTCAGATGCTTCAACCTTGTGCGGAGTTAGTGTTGACTCGTCAGTTGACCTTGGGTGAGTTTACCGGGAGTACACATCCCAACTAATATCTTTTGTGTGTGTTATCAAATACTTTTCATGCATAATATTATGTGCAATGTGTTATATGATTACTACTTGTGCATTGCATGAAAATGTGTTTCTAAAGATGTTTTCAAATGAAGATTATGATGATGTTTTGAAAGATGTTTTGAGCATTCTATTTGTGCATCACATTGCATATAGGATGGGATTGACCGAGTGAACCTTATGACGAAGATGAAATGATTGTCCCGGATTTAGGGAAATCATGATTGTCCCGGATTTAGGGAAATCAAGGGCAAAATGCCCAAAATGAGATGTTTGTCCCGGATTTAGGGAAACCGTTTCCGACAATAGGGAACCGCATGAGGGAGTTGCTAACCCTCATGGGGCTAGTGTGATGGCCACTAGTCCTAGTTTTGCCTATACGGGGATCGGGTGGCATGCTTCGTGCGTGTCATTCGTGAACTTAGGTAGGTGCCATTGAGGTGAGTTGGACTTTTATGAGATGGACGTGGGTTTGGGATAGTTGCATCATGCATTGCATTTGCATATCATAACTATCTATTTTGAGTAAATCCTTATGATGTTTTAAGTAACTTTTGAAGTGTGATTAAAATCTATTTTTGGGGGTTTGTCCCGAGTGTAGTAGTTCACTACCCACTCAAAATGGGTCAACCTCGGGTAAACTCACTAGGCATTTCAATTGCCTAACTTATTTTGATGTGTACTCAGGTTGAGGAGTTTAGATGACTTAGAAGAGCTGGATGTTTAGAAGGCCACGGTTTGTGTGGTATCATTTGAGCTATGTAATGGTATTTGAATTGTTACAACCTCGCTATTTTATAAACTAAAATGTTTTATCTAAAATGGGACCAAACGATGTTTTCCGCAACTTAACCTTAAATTATTTCTCATTAAACCCCATGTGTTTTTAAAATGGTTTTTGAAAGAAAATGACTTATTTGAAGATATTGAAACTAAAGTTTTCACTAAAGGATGATTTTATGGAATAACGATGATAAACTATGGGTTAAAATGACGTTTTATGAAAAGCCTTAAGCGAGGGTGTTTCAATTTGGTATCAGAGCATGAGTTTAAGTGAACTAGGTACTAGGAGTAGTGCTTAGACTTAAACTGTGATGCTCTTAAGGATGTTTGACCTCTTAAGTAGTTGGCCTTTAGAACTTAGTGGTAAATGCTTGCTTGTTATTTAGTTTCTAATCATTTAATTAGTGAATTCGGTTTGGCATGAGGAATATTCTTGGCAAGAGGATGCATGCATGAGGATTCTTAAGTGAATATGAAGTGCAACCTTGAAGAATTAGGAGTACGTGGCAACATGAAGAGCAACTTTGTGTGAATAACAACTTCTAAGGATGGTAGAAGGCGAATAAATGGACAACTTATATTGGATGAAGCTCGAAGAGTAGTGAGAATTACAAGATGGTGGACCTTGAGGAGTCGATTAAGGGATGAAGGAGTGTTAGAAGACTAGTGTAATCGTAGTGTCAACCTTTGGCAAGCAAGGAGCATGATGAGCATGGTGTTAGCGAAGTGGATGGTAGGTGAAGACTGGGAGCTGTTGAAGAAATTCTTTGTCGTGACCCTTAAACCTTTCTTCCTTACCCTTACCTTCTTTTGAGACCCATCCGATATCTTTTTGGTGTTCAAGCTAGTGACCTTGCCTTAGCTCTAGAACACTAGGTGTATGTAAGAGTAGCAGGGTTTGCGCCTTAATGCTTGAACTAGAGAAACCTTAATGCAAGACACATGGAGGACTTAGATCATTAGGTTCTTTGGTAGTTAGCAATGGCTTAGTGATCAATAAAACCTTATGGGAATAGTGAGTTATTAATTCATGTTAGGGTGAAGAGACATGGATGCATGATGAGACTAGATGTCGTAGGATCAAACCATTAATCACCTTGGGGTGTGTGAAGTAGTGAATAACCTACCCTAATAAGAACTTAAGAATGACGTAAGGCCAATCTTTTCAAAACTGTTGTTAAAAATTTTAATTTTTTTTAAACAAATTGGAAGAGAATATCTCATAAAATGCAAGACTTTTATAAAGTGAATGACAAAGGGGCCATCATGAATCGGTAGTGAATACCCAGGAGTGATGATCTCTTTGAGATTTTGTTAATAAATTCGATGAAAATATGTTTCTAAATAAGCTTAAAACTTTATTGTTTTATATAAATTGTATAAATTCGAAAGGGTATTTTCTTTTCACAAAAATTGATTAAGATTTTCTCATAAGGAACGCTTTCCTCAAAACATTAACCACAAAGTTGAGTATTCAAATCTTTTGTAAAAAAAAAAAAAAAAAAAGGTCGAATTGAAAAAAAAAAAAAAAATTCAATTTGATAGATGCATGTTTTAAAGAAGAGCAATTATTAAAAAGAAAGTCAAGACAAGTAGTTCTTTCAAGTAAAACAGTTTTACAAAGTAGAATTTATGGTACTTCAACTTTTATAAAATTTTAAATTTAAGTAGAGGCAACTTTTGAGATTTTGTTGAAAAATGAGTATTAAATTCTTTATCGGTAGGAATACCTGGGATTGATAATCTCTTTGGAATTTTATTAGTATTTTGATGGAACCATGTCTCAAAATGGATTGGAAAAAAAAATTTATTGTTTTACATAAAGGATGCGAAATCTGAGTAATGCTTTTCATGAAGTCAATTAAATTTTCAAAGAACGGTCTTTTCCAAACATTCACCACAAATCGGAATGTCCAAGTTTTTGTAAGGACAACGAGTCAAAATTTGAAAGATTTTAAATTTAACATTTCATATTTAAGAAGAATGTTTATGAAATGAAAATTTTGGATAAACAATTATTGGAAGTAACGGGATTTTACAAAAGCGGAATTTAAGGTATTTCGAGTTATAATATTTTAAAACTAAAAAAAAAAAAGATGAAAATGAGTAACTTTTGAGATTTTGGAAAAAGTAGTACTTTATTTCTTATTATTGATTCCGGGGACGGAATCCTTTTAAGGGGTGGATAATTGTAACATCCGTGTTTTGAGCCTAGGAGTTTTGGGCTTAAACCGACAAATAAAACTTATTTTGTAAATAAAGAAAACAAATGAATAAATAAATTTAATACTCCGTTATATTTTATATTGCGAATAAAAGAGTCAAATATAGTTTTAAAATCAAATTATAACCAAATGTGAGAAATTTTGTCATAAGGACTAAAAGTGTCATTTTGGCCAAACTTACCCTAAGTAGATTTGACTAGTCATGGATTTAGAAATTTAGAAGATATATTAAAGGAATTGAAGTGGTGTTAAATTAGGTCTAATAATTCTTTGAATTTCATTAAGGACCTAAATTGTGAAGAATTTTAGTGTAAGGGACCATTTGTGCCAAATTGGGAAACTAAGGGTTAGTGTTGACCTAGAATATGACTCAAGTGAAATAAATAATTATATTTGGGGCATAAGTGTGAACTTAGAGACTTCTAGTTAGAAGATTTGAATTTTGGGGTGTTGGGTGAAGAAGGATCAAACTATAGGGACTAGTTTTGTCAATTTTGAAAGATGTAGAGTTTTAGATGGGGGTTCTCCCCATTTCAGCCAAACATCACGTTTTTTAGAGAAGGAGAGGGAGAGAGTGGCAATTTTGAGTGATCATGGAGGATGAGATGCTAGAGCTTGAAGATTGATCAAAGTTCTTGAAGATTCCAAGCAATCTAAGGTATAAACCCACTTTTCTGGCCCTAGATTTCGAGTTTAGGTTTGGGGTTTGGACCCAATCCGAGTTTTATGATGGGATGAGGTTCTTCCTATGATTCCCCAATGTTTATTTGATGTTTCTAAGTTGTTTGGATCAACATCCAATCCATGGATGATTTAGATCCTTAGATTTGATTGAATTTGGTGTTATGAACCCTAGAATTTGGGGATTTGATGAATAGAGGAGGAATATTGAAATTGATGGATAATTATGGTGGTTTTGGATGAGGGGATTCATTTCTAATGATTCCCTAAGGATTCCAACCTTTGATTTGTAGTCATTAACCTTGAATCACTAGAAAATGGGAGTTGGGTGTTTAAATGGGTTTTGTTCATGTAGATGATGATTGGATCTCTTGTTTAATGGATGGATGAATGAGTTTAATGTATCAATTTGGATGTATAAGTGGAGTGAGGATCATTTCCTAATGATTCCATGGAATGGAAGAAGGAATCTCCACTTGTAATCATCAATTGTAAGAATGGAATTGGGTATTCCATGGTTTAAGCTTATAGAGTGAAGTTGTGATCATGACATGTAATTGATCCATTTGAAATGGTTTTGAATAGTTTAATTGAGTCTAATGATGTGTATTTTGAGAAGGAATAATGTCCTTTTGATGTCCATGAGTTTTGGGAAGAATCGGAACTTGAATCGGGTCAAAAATGAGTGAAAATGACCAAAATCGGAGCTGCACCTGGGCATTACACGACCCGTGCTGTATAAGCACGACCCGTGTTGTCCTTACAGTGAGTTACACGACCCGTGTAACCATTTACATGACCCGTGTTAGTCTCTGTCCGGATTTTGGGCACTTTTTGGGTTTTGAGCTTTACGGTTTGGGCTTTGGGTCCTTGTTTTAATGCCAATCTTTGGGGATGTTTTAATTAAGATTTTCCTTATATTAAAGAGTCAATGACTTCATTTTTGATGATGGATGATTGTTCCTTCTTAGTTCTAAAGAAGTAATTATAGTGTGACTTTTAGATGAATCGAGTATGATATCTTTCGTTCTTGTATTGTAGGAAAGGGATATGTTGTAGTGACTTGGAAGTAAGACTAAGGACTTGAGCTAACACTCAATTAAGAGGATGTGATGGATGAGATGATGTCTAGGAGCGCCTTCAGATGCTTCAACCTTGTGCGGAGTTAGTGTTGACTCGTCAGTTGACCTTGGGTGAGTTTACCGGGAGTACACATCCCAACTAATATCTTTTGTGTGTGTTATCAAATACTTTTCATGCATAATATTATGTGCAATGTGTTATATGATTACTACTTGTGCATTGCATGAAAATGTGTTTCTAAAGATGTTTTCAAATGAAGATTATGATGATGTTTTGAAAGATGTTTTGAGCATTCTATTTGTGCATCACATTGCATATAGGATGGGATTGACCGAGTGAACCTTATGACGAAGATGAAATGATTGTCCCGGATTTAGGGAAATCATGATTGTCCCGGATTTAGGGAAATCATGATTGTCCCGGATTTAGGGAAATCAAGGGCAAAATGCCCAAAATGAGATGTTTGTCCCGGATTTAGGGAAACCGTTTCCGACAATAGGGAACCGCATGAGGGAGTTGCTAACCCTCATGGGGCTAGTGTGATAGCCACTAGTCCTAGTTTTGCCTATACGGGGATCGGGTGGCATGCTTCGTGCGTGTCATTCGTGAACTTAGGTAGGTGCCATTGAGGTGAGTTGGACTTTTATGAGATGGACGTGGGTTTGGGATAGTTGCATCATGCATTGCATTTGCATATCATAACTATCTATTTTGAGTAAATCCTTATGATGTTTTAAGTAACTTTTGAAGTGTGATTAAAATCTATTTTTGGGGGTTTGTCCCGAGTGTAGTAGTTCACTACCCACTCAAAATGGGTCAACCTCGGGTAAACTCACTAGGCATTTCAATTGCCTAACTTATTTTGATGTGTACTCAGGTTGAGGAGTTTAGATGACTTAGAAGAGCTGGATGTTTAGAAGGCCACGGTTTGTGTGGTATCATTTGAGCTATGTAATGGTATTTGAATTGTTACAACCTCGCTATTTTATAAACTAAAATGTTTTATCTAAAATGGGACCAAACGATGTTTTCCGCAACTTAACCTTAAATTATTTCTCATTAAACCCCATGTGTTTTTAAAATGGTTTTTGAAAGAAAATGACTTATTTGAAGATGTTGAAACTAAAGTTTTCACTAAAGGATGATTTTATGGAATAACGATGATAAACCATGGGTTAAAATGACGTTTTATGAAAAGCCTTAAGCGAGGGTGTTTCAAATACCGTAGGATATACGATATAAATTCACCAAGAATAGGGCCTAACAACGACTAAAATACTTGATATTGATACGCGTTGTCAAGCGCGCCCAGTGCCGCTCCTAGTAATTGTCTTGCGCACCATCTTTTGCTCGCATCTTGAGTGTTGTCTGCAGCTTGCGATTTTGACATGCAGTACCAAGAAAGATTTTTCAATCGAATGGGATCGGAAGGCATAATACTGATGTGATTCCGTAAGTCCTCATCGATGGTATTGATCACATCTAATTTTCCATTCATGAATGGATCATAAGTGGTGAGAAATTCATGTTTCTTGTTTTCAAAAACCACATCGTCGTTATGATAATCTTGGTTATCGTCCAACAGGTGGATCGGCACAAGAGTGAGCGACTGGTTTTATCTGGTGATAGAGTCACTCATCACCAGATCTTTATTCTCAAAATGTTCAGAATTTTCAAAAATTGCAGGGTCGATGGTGATGTTGTCAACTACGCCCCCTCCCTCAATAATCGTCTCAACTGGATGGTCTGGTGATGGTATAGATTCACTTATCACCAGATCTTGAATTTCAGGAGTATCAATGATTTCAACAATTTCAGGAGTCACTGGGCTGGGGTTTGTGCTGTCACTTAAAACCCCCTCCTCAACATCCTCGTTAACCAATTTGTCTGGTGATGGTATGGGTTCACTCATCACCAGATAAGCATTATCAACATTATCATTAAAAACAACAACTGTTGTTGAGTTACAACATCTTCCTCAACAACCTTTTCGACCATTTCAGTGGTCTCCTGTTTTTTCCAAGGTGTATGCCCTTCCATCACATGTTTAGGTGATGCAGGTTCACATACAATATTATTGGTATTAAAATTATTTACCTCAGATTCTGTCAAGTTTGGCGGACATCCTATATTTTTTTCCAACTGATCTAATGAATTTTGCAATCTTGCAAGAGTATTGGCCTGATCCTTCTGCGTTTAGTAGGTACTTACCATAATTTCCAAGAATTGAGCCCATATCGTAGAAATTTCAGGTTGAGTTGACTCTTCGGACCGCCATCCATTGTTATCAAATGATCCATTGTTGCAATCATCCTCGTAATGGTTGTCGACCGGATTTTCACATTCCCTACATGTATTATTATTGGTGTACCTATTTTTTGCGTACTGATTCAGATTTCTATACCCATTGTCATTGAATGATTCACTGTTGGAACCATTCTCGTAATGGTTATAGATATGATCACCATATTTTCTACATCTATTCTTCTAATAAATCGGGCCATTATAACACATATTTTGGCCCGGGTACATGTAATCACCCATTATGAGAACGTACACATACCATTAATCAAAAAACTAATGTAACACCCAAAATTTTTCGAAAAATATTTGAACTTTTAAAACAACTTTTATAAAATGATATTATGAGTTTCCAAAAGATAAATATCTCAAAAACAACTTATGGCAAAATAAACATAGTAAAGTGCGGAACCAAAATAATGATAATGTCCCAAAATAGAAATTCTTCTAGTAGTGGCATCATGGTGCTCCAAGTCACGCCTTAGCCTCTTTGATCTTAACACCTGAAAAATGTTAGGGAAAACCGTAAGCACAAACTTAGTGAATTCAAACACAAACATCATATTAATATTCACATTTACCAGCCCTAATCCATTTCCAATTATAATTATAAAAACTAAGCAAAGAACGAATCAGTGCTTATATAAAATAGGGCGGACTTGTAGGTTTGAGCCGCACCGGGTAAATCCCGTATCGTTTGGCCCCGATCCCCGCACCTCATAAAGAGTATAACGTTGGTGATCTTACCTAACTACCCGTCATAGTAATAATCAATTACATACAGTGCACATGTACGATTTATAATAATAATATAGCATGCTTTAAATAATAAATCTAAACAATCACACACGAGCTAACTAGCAAACACAAATATCAATACAACTGTGTGAGAGAACTCACCTTGAGTGAGTCATATAGCAGATAGAAGTCGATATATGGCTACCAAGCTTGTGCAAACTTCAACACTTCACCTAATAAAGACTAAATGTTAGAAGGATGAAGTTGTGAAGCTAAGGAATGAGAAAGGAGTAATCACAGCAAGGTCTCTAAAACAGACCTATTGTTCAAGACTGAAGTACTCCAAAATATAAAACAAAAGCATAGGCTTAAATAATTTTTACAAGAAACTACAATGACTTAGGTTTCCAGAACAATAAATAACTCCTCCTAACTCCAAAGGATGAAAGAGATATAAAATTTACAAAAAGACATATCACTGCTGTCTTCAAACGGACAGTCATGTGATGTTGGCCAACTCTACCCAACTTGTGTGTGTAATTAGCCCAAACCAAAAATCAGAGGAACAAAAGACACATAAATACAAGTCTTGGAGATGGAATCGATTAAAAAGGGTTTCGCAAGCTCTAGATATAAAATTAAAATTGTGGACAATCTCAGAACCAGTATAAGCTGGTGACTGTCCACTGATCTGGACTGTGGATCCATTCTAACCAAGTTATAATGATAATTAACATCCCATATTCTCCATATCTTTAATTAAATATGTAATGTACATTTGGGAACTTGTAATCACTCTGGATCATTTCTCAAGCACTAGAAATGATAAAAACAAAATGACATATCACAGCAGACCCGGATTAGACCTAACAGCAAAGAAGCTGTGGTTGTCCATAGATAAAGTCCTTTTCAGCAAGCGTGGCCTTATAAGAAAGTTACCCAACTCAATTTTTGAACTTTGGGCACTAGTATTGGGCCCATTTGAGTTCTAGAACTCGAGATATGCTTTTTACAATATGACTACAGAATCTGATTGAAATAGAAACATAGCCCTTAACAACATTTCTTAGCCAATACACCCTTTTCTCTTTGGGATACATTCTAGGATGTACCAACTCATCCTATTCATTCCCCATGAACATGGTGGTACTAAAAAGGATTAGAGATCATTAGGGTTTCATTTATCCAATTGAAAACTACAAGAGCTCAATCATAAATCCAAATACAAAACCCTAAGATCATGATTTTCAATTAGGGTTTTTGTTATGATCTGTTACATACACTCATACTTATATACACATCAAAATGATGTAATGAGATGGTGTATTCAGATCTTTAACATCATAAGATGTGTACATAATCAAAATAACAAGAAAGACAACAATCACAAGATCCATCTTCCTTTCATCAACACAAGTCATGGACTTGGTGATTTTCATGAATCATTTAGATCTCTTTGTAACATATACTCATCTAGATCCATCATCCACCATATATTGGATGGAGATGAGATCATAGGATGATATTAAACATGAAATCTTACGATAATAAAATAGATACAACACAATCCAAAAGAAGGAGTAGAAGATAGAGAGATTAAGTACATAAATTGATAGAAATGCTAAGGAAATGAACATCAACAAGATTGTGGACATACCAAGAATTGAAGGAGGAAACAAGGCACACCAAGAAGGTCCTTGGATGAGGGTGGAGGCGTTGTATGGGAGGAGGGAGAGAGAGAGAATTAGGGTTTGCTTGTTTCAAGTGAATGATGTAGAAATGAAATCAAATAACACTTTAAGTAGTGTTGAGCCTTGACAACGCCTAGTGATATCAAGTATTCTAGGCATTGTTGAGCCCTGTTCTTGATAAAATTATATTGTTCTTGATAAAATTATATCAAATATGTCTGGGTATTCTCACTTTTCATGTCAGGACTTGTCTGAAGAAAAAGAGTAAAAACAGGGACTAAAGGTGTACAAAAGGAAAAAGTATGGAAAAAATGGAAAATCAAGGGAAGTCGTACGCGCGCCGCTGATTTGATATTTGCGCGACGCGGGTTTAAGGCGGTGGAACACATTTAAATTCCGAAGAAACGGGGAAAGATAAGTACGCGCGCCGCGGATTTCACTTCTGCGCGGCGCGGTTGCGGGAAATTTGCAAGTATAAATAGATGCATTTCCAGCCGAAAACCCTAGCAAAGAACCGGGTGTGAGACCGACCCAGAAGCTCTTTGACTCCAGGATTCCATTTCAGCAAGCTCATAATTGGTATTTTATGTTTTTGATTTCAATTTTATTTTGGTAGAAAGTAGTTTTGTAGCTAAAGTCTTTAGGAGTGACAACCACTGACTTTGAGCAATTAGGTTTCTGTTTTAGAAACATTTGGTTACTAATTTTGTATTTGGAATTCCTTTTGGTGAATGAAAAGCCTTTGGTTACTTTTAATCTTAGCTTTTCGGTGTTTTGATTATTTGTGTTTGATTGATTGTTTGATTGTGCTTTTGGATATTGTTTTGGACCTTGTTAGGACTGTTTTTCTTAGCTGAAATCAGTAGCTAATTAGGTTATTTGGTAAGCATTAAACCTTGGCTAGTAACTGTTCGATCGGACTTTAACTAGTGGTAGTTTATGCTTTGCTTGGTTTAGCTAGTTTGGATGCCTTTGATCGCTTCTGAGTCAGAGATGTACTTCTGATTTCAGAAAGTGACTAGGTCATTTGGACATAGCTTAGCTTGGCTTTGGTGTTTGATTATTGTCTCATTTGCTAGTGATAGGAAAATAGAAACCAGATCCTCCGACTATAGCTGTGACACTATTAGTTGGTAATCTCTCATCTAGTCTAACCACGAAGCTCCTGTGGATCGACCCTGACTACCGCTATACTAGTGTGTGTTAGGTATTTTACTTTTATTTTTGACCGCACGACGACCGCTGCGTTGTCAAATTTTGGCGCCGTTGCCGGGGAGCTGTGAGCTTAGAATAGGTGAATAGTAGGAACTTGTTTCTTGAAATTTCATTTTGGGTAAGTTAGATTTTTGATTTTTGTGGGCGTGTTGCACTAGTGCATGCGTACCCGCAGGGGAGAGCAATTATCCCCATTGCAGTTTGATTCTGAGATCGAGCGTACTGCACGCAAACTCCGTGCCCGTAGGCGTTTGAATATCATGAATTTCAGTCAAAGTAGTAGTAGTCCGGTTAGTGTTGCCCAGGACCCATTAGGTGAGGCAACGGGGAGGTTTTCTATTCCCCCATTATCAGAATTCCAATTTGGAAGTTCGAGTGTGTCTGGTGGTGCAGTTTCAGCCCCTGCACCCATACCATCATGCACTCCGCCATCTATTCCACCATTTACACCCGCTTCTCAACCACAATCCACCAATCCCTTTACATCTGCTATGTCTTGGGGAGAGCCGACCCGAGATGGCACCCCAGCTCCTAGACAGCAGACACCAACATCTCAACCACAACCAGTCCTATTTAAACCTCAACCCACATACCAACCAACACAACCTATACAATTCCAACAACCGCCTCAACCGCAATACCAATACCCAGAGACGGAGGAAGTGTATGACGAGGAAGATGAAGGGTGGGTGCCACCAGCACCGCAACCTCAATGGAACCGAGGTCGGGGACCTCTCAGAAGAACACCACAATATCCACCACCAGGTCAGCGGTAGTACAATGATCGTCCTTACGGTAACCCCGCTCAACCTTTACATTTTGCACAACCGAGACGGCAATCGGTTGCATCACATTTTCAACCTAGGGAATATGATGACTCGTCGCCGATCTATATTCCTGATAACATTGACTCACAGGTAGAGATTAGACCTCAATTATTAGGAATATTTCCAGAATTCAGAGGGTATAAGCAGGATGATCCCTATAATCATTTATATGAATTCTTAGCGATCGCTAATGCGAATAACCCTAGAAACACCAACAGAAATATTTTTAGGCTTAGACTGTTTCCGTTCACTCTTAAGGATAAAGCTAAGTATTGGTTCACGTCATTGCCATCAAACAGTATCACTACGTGGGATCAACTCAAGGCAAAGTTCCTTCAGGAATTTTATCCAGCGAGCAAAACAACTGAAATCAAATCAGAAGAGTTATCCAGGATTTCCAGCAAAAGCCTGGAGAGGCTTTTCATGAAGTTTTTGACAGATTAAAGGAGTTGTTGCGATCTTGTCCGCATCATGAGATTCCTAGATGGCAGTTGGTCAAGTTATTCTTCGAGGGAGTTAGCGAGACACACCAGGCCATGATAAATGCCTCATCCAGTGGGACATTTATGTGGCAGGACCCAGAAGAAGCTTGGCAATTTTTGGAACAGTTAAGTAATGGATCCAAGTCAAACTTTTCCACCAGGAAAACTGCAGGTACGGCAGCAGCAGTAGGAGTCGATGCTGATTGGAAAAAAGAGGTGAAAAAGGAAATCAGTGAATTGAACAAAAAGTTCGACAGGCTTATGTCCACACTACAGAATGGACCTCCAAACTCATCACAAGGAGGTCAAGGAGGACCTAAGATTCAGGAAGCTAATCAAGTCTACGGCCAGGGTCAAGGTCAGCACAACAATGGACGACCCTACAGGCCATACAACCAAGGACAGCAACAAAATTTCAGGCAAAACAATTATCAGGATCAGTCGACTAGCCAGCCTAGAAACAATCAGCCTGCAAATAATGGAAACAACAACAACAACAACAGGGGACCTACCAATGTTACCAACAATGCCCCAGGGACCCAAGAAGAGATGATAGCTAAGATGTATGACATGGTCACGGCAACACAACAACAATCTCAAGCGAATGCAAAGGCCATCGCAAATATGGAGAGACAAATAGGTCAAATGGCTTCAGACCAGCAAAAGAGAGATAATGGCAAATTGCCGAGTGCTACTGAAGTCAATCCTACTCATAATAAACGTCCAGGGAAGGAACAAGTCAACACCGTCGAATCAGGATGGCGAAAGGTCACTCTGGATGACTTGTTTGAAGTAGGGAGTGAAGCAAGACTGGAGGAAAAGAAAAAGGTTTTAGGAGGTGAGGAAGGTAAAGAAGGAGGAGTTCCGGTTGAGAATGGCACTCAACCAGAAATAGATGAAAAGGTCCAAAAGGAAAAGCAACCAACGATCGCAGGGATTAAGCAGAAAAAGAAAAATAAGAAAGAAAAGAAGAAGCAGGAAGCATCCAGATCAACGGGACCCTTAATGAATCAGCCCCTATGGGACGAGCTTAAGGATGCCCCCGAAGACACCAGGATTTTACAAGAAATGTGCGAGCAACATGGGAAGAGTAAGACACCTACGCCGAAAACGGTGAGATTGACTGTGAGAGCCAGCGAGGCATTATTGGGAACACTACCCAAAAAGGAAAAGGACCCCGGATCACCATTGATCACTACAACTGTAGGGGACGTGGTTATTCGAAACACCTTATTAGATTTGGGAGCAAGTGTTAACATCTTGCCAGGATACCTGTATGACAAATACAAGAATGAATAAATTGAGCCAGCCGAAGTTATACTGCAGCTGGCTGACCAATCAACTAAGGTATCTAGGGGAAAGCTAACCAATGTCATAGTCAAAGTTGGGGACTTTTTCTACCCCGTTGATTTTCTGGTGATGGAATATGAAAGTCCGGACGATGCGCCTGCGCTCATCTTAGGACGGCCATTCCTAGCTACTGCTGGTTCAGTGATCGACTGCAAGACTGGAGATATGGGTATTTTCTTTGGGACCAGGAAAAGACGATTGAATATGTTTGGGAACCCAATTTCGTTACCTTCGGAAGAAAACGGCAAACAAGCAGATAGAAAAACATTAATGGAGCCAGGGATAAGGAGTAAGGAGAAGATCTGGACACGTACGGGGGAGGGAGGAAAGGAAGAAATTTTAAAGGAAACCAAAAACCACCCGCTGTCCGCCATCGACAAGGAACAATTGCTGGACATGCTAGAAATGATGGAAGCAAGGCATCAGCAATATGAAAGAGAATCCAGAAAACGAGAGGCAAATGTCTTCGAGCTCTTGAAATCTCAACAACAATGGATCAGTGGTGTGAGTGATCGGATGACCCAACTCACATCCCTTATGACAATGATGGCTAATAATTTCATGCCAGAATACCAGCAAATGTCATCAAGAGGTCAAGAAGAAGAAGGGTCAGTTTAGGAGCAGTACGTCTGGCTGAAGACGTTAAACTTAGCGCTTGTTGGGAGGCAACCCATCGTGTCATAAGTAGGATATATTTCTTAAAAATAAAATACAAAATATATATATATATATATATATATATATATATATATATATATATATATATATATATATATATATATATATATATATATATATATATATATATATATATATATATATATATACATCAATCTTTTGCAGGTACTAGTGGTTTGAAATAAGTGTGGGGTCATTTGAGAAGTTTTGAAATTTTTGAAGTCCGCGCCGCGGGTATTTGAATTACGCGACGCGGGATCGTAAACCAACCCGATGCGCAGGGGTTGATTTGGACACGCGCGACGCGCAAAGAGCAAACTCGCGACGCGTTAAACGATCAGTCGGTTTTCTCCTTTATAAGGTAAACCGCGGCTCGCATAACCCACACGCGACTCGGAGCTCTGGTTATTGAAATTTTCTTGCGATTTTTCTTGCCTATTGTGTTTCTACTACCAAGGTATGCCATTCTAACTATCTATTACTCGTTAAAACTAGCGATTAGGTAGTTAATTTTAGTGATTTGCCCAAATAGTTCAAAACTTAGAATCACTAATGTTAGCTCATAGGGTGTTTGTTTTGCCAAATGGAGACCCTAGTTGAGCTAATCGGCACCTAGGCTACCTTGTGGTATGATTAAAATGAAATTTAGCAGGTTAAAATGAGGATTTGATTCGGGGTTTGGCAACAGCCGTACACCGCGCCGCGCCCTTGCTCTTGGGCCGCGCCGCGGTGCGGTGGGGAGGAAAAGGACTAATTTTGCAAAATTTTTTTGTTTTGTGCGATGTGTTTTCTTTTGCAGATGATGTTCAGATTGGACCACCCCTTCCTCCAGTTCCCCGCAGAGCTTGCTAGTTCAGTGGAGTACACTTCACGGAGAGACACATTGACTCGTCGCCGGGTCCTTGAGGCGACCGTCATCGATCGAGATATTTTGAGGGATGCTGGACTCTGGGGCGCGATTGAGCCATTCCTACAGCGTACCTGGACCCACAAGGAGGCATCATTCACATGCCGCGGCTGGGATAGGATCATGGCCACAGACGAGGACGTGGTCTACACGGAGTTGCTGCTGGAGTTCATATCCACTATCCAGTTCGCACCTCGGGCGGGAGACCCGCGCTCCAGGCTGGTATGATTTCGCTTGGGAGGTGAGCACAGGGAGTGCAACATCCGGGAGTTCGGGAGGCGAGTGGGGTTATACACCCCAGCGGACCTCCAGCATCGTTACTTCACCCGATTCTTCAGGTCTTGTATTCAGGGGGAGCCGGACAGGGCTCCCAACATGGAGGTCTGGGCATCACTGTCCAACGTCAGATATAAGGCAGGAGCTTCCAGGGAGAGTCATCTTCGGGACCCACTCCACCGCCTCATGCACCGGATCGTCTCCACCTCCATCATGCAGCGGGAGGGAGCCGAGAAGGTGTCGGGCGATGACATGACTTTTTTCTGGGTCCTCCTCGACCCATCCAGATTCCTCCACCTCCCATACGCCCTCGCAGTCGCTCTCTCCACCCACGCTATCGGCGCCTCCACCAGCAGCCCACTAGCCAGGGGGTATTTCATTACCCGCCTGGCCCGTTCTTATGACATCCTTACTGCCCCCGTGGCGGCTTCTTTGACTGCTCTACCTCCATCGCGCACTACAGCACGCACGTTGGAGAGGATGCGGCTCATTGAGCTGCAGCGCCCGGGGCAGTACATCTGGGCACCTACCGAGCCTCTTGAGGCACCCCAGCCCGCGTATGCCCAGCCTGGCAGGAGACGCAGGAGGCCAGAGCCAGCGCCAGAGCCTGCAGCCCCGACACAGCCACATCAGGAGGACCTGGCAGCCAGGGTTGCCAGGATTGAGGATCAGTTGGCATGGATCGGGGAGGTACTTTTGGATTTGGCCACACAGCAGGGCCGACACCCCCGACCATTCCCAGCCCGGGCCCATGATCATGAGGCCGGACCCTCCAGGCCGCCTGGCAGTGATTGATGTACTTTTTCTTTTTCTTTTCTTTTATTATTTTTGGATATATGTACAAACTTATGACACCTCTAGCTGTATATTTTTGTTCATGTTTCATTTGTCATGTGTGTCTTTAATTTGTTTGTTGAGTGATGCATGATATATCAATCTGAGAGGGAGTTGTCTCAGACAAGTGTGGGGTCACCGTACCCCCTCCACTTGTCTCGACCACTGGCGTGTTTACTGTAGCGCTACAACTCCAGAATATGAAATCGAGGATCCAGTTGTACGCAGTTATATCTGTGATATTGAGCACCAAGAAGTTTATCGTCCAAAAAGGGGTAACTCTTTCTCCCTTGTTTTGAAATAATTTTTGTACAACGGGGACGTTGTACGGTTTTAAGTGTGGGGTGTGGACGGTCGAAAGAGGATTTTTGAAAATGTTTGCAGAAATGATCAATTTTCAAATTTTAGCAATATTTTTCAAAATTCTTAATGAATTGCAATTTTGAAATGAATGGTTTGTGATTGTGATAGCATTAGTATTTTTCAAGAAATACTGTTTAGTTGTGATCATGCTATTAGTTAGTCAAATAAGTTGAGTTTTACGAGTTTAGAAGATTGAGCTGTTTTAGGATTGGAATTTAGGAAGGAAAAGTCAGTCAGTGGCCTTTGTTGTACGAGCCGGTAGGTCTAAAATGGGTGGGCCTTATGCACCTTATCACCTAAGATCGTCTGGTCTGGGATGATATTTCTGAAAGCTCGCTACACGGACAACATCGAAAGTCATGGACAATTCCTTAATGGCCTTTAGAATCTGAACGAGTAAGTACACTTCATTGTGGACAGAAAGTTTGTAATCAAGGGTTCTTTAGAAAGCCATGAATTCCAAAGAACAACTCAATTATGTTTTCACGAACTATTCCATTCTAACTCAAAGAGCAATAAACTTTGAAACTAAACGTAGTCAAAAATTGTTTGATTCTCTATTATAATTTGTTAAAAACTCTCTTGCTTGGGGACAAGCAAGGCACAAGTGTGGGGTGTTTGACAACGCCTAGTGATATCAAGTATTCTAGGCATTGTTGAGCCCTGTTCTTGATAAAATTATATCAAATATGTCTGGGTATTCTCACTTTTCGTGCCAGGACTTGTCTGAAGAAAAAGAGTAAAAACAGGGACAAAAGGTGTACAAAAGGAAAAAGTATGGAAAAAATGGAAAATCAAGGGAAGTCGTACGCGCGCCGTGGATTTGATATTTGCGCGACGCGGGTTTAAGGCGGTGGAACACATTTAAATTCCGAAGAAACGGGGAAAGATAAGTACGCGCGCCGCGGATTTCACTTCTGCGCGGCGCGGTTGCGGGAAATTTGCAAGTATAAATAGATGCATTTCCAGCCGAAAACCCTAGCAAAGAACCGGGTGTGAGACCGACCTAGAAGCTCTTTGACTCCAGGATTCCATTTCAGCAAGATCATAATTGGTATTTTATGTTTTTGATTTCAATTTCATTTTGGTAGAAAGTAGTTTTGTAGCTAAAGTCTTTGGGAGTGACAACCACTGACTTTGAGCAATTAGGTTTCTGTTTTAGAAACATTTGGTTACTGATTTTGTATTTGGAATTCCTTTTGGTGAATGAAAAGCCTTTGGTTACTTTTAATCTTAGCTTTTCGGTGTTTTGATTATTTGTGTTTGATTGATTGTTTGATTGTGCTTTTGGATATTGTTTTGGACCTTGTTAGGACTGTTTTTCTTAGCTGAAATCAGTAGCTAATTAGGTTATTTGGTAAGCATTAAACCTTGGCTAGTAACTGTTCGATCGGACTTTAACTAGTGGTAGTTTATGCTTTGCTTGGTTTAGCTAGTTTGGATGCCTTTGATCGCTTCTGAGTCAGAGATGTACTTCTGATTTCAGAAAGTGACTAGGTCATTTGGACATAGCTTAGCTTGGCTTTGGTGTTTGATTATTGTCTCATTTGCTAGTGATAGGAAAATAGAAACCAGATCCTCCGACTATAGCTGTGACACTATTAGTTGGTAATCTCTCGTCTAGTCTAACCACGAAGCTCCTGTGGATCGACCCTGACTACCGCTATACTAGTGTGTGTTAGGTATTTTACTTTTATTTTTGACCGCACGACGACCGCTGCGTTGTCAAGCCTAATGGGTTTTCTTGTCTCCAAGCCCATAGCCCATGGACTCACACAAGAGGAGCCTAAGAGATGACTAATAAGAGCCCAACAATAATAAAAATTCAGACTTTGATTAATTAAATTAACCTAATGTCTCATAATAATTAAATTATATAAAATAAAACGTACCGGGAAAAACCGGGGCGTTACAACTCTCCCCCACTAGGAACGGACTTCGTCCCCGAAGTCATCGCCAACAAATAAATCCGGATAATGAGCCCTCATCTCGTCTTCCGGCTCCCACGTCCATTCCGAGCCCCGTCTATGTCGCCACTGAACCTTAACCAAATTTGTAGTTTTGTTCCGAAGGGCTTCGTTTTCCGATCTAGAATCGCAACTGATTGCTCAACATAGTTGAGACGCTCATCAATCTGGATATCCTCCAATGGTACTACCATGGTATCATCAACAACACATTTGCGTAACTGAGAAACGTGGAAAGTGTCATAGATCAGCCTAAGCTCATCAGGTAACTCCAAACGACAGGCCACCTTCCTAACGCGAGCAATGACCTTGTAAGGTCCAATAAATCGGGGTCCTAGCTTTCCCCGCTTCCGGAAACGAATCACACCTTTCCATGGAGAGACCTTTAACAAAACGGAATCTCCCACCTGAAATTCAAGGTCGGAGCGTCTTTTGTCGGCATAGCTCTTCTGACGACTCCTCGCCGTGGCCAAATGGTCTCGTATCACCTGTATCTTCTCCGTAGTTTGTAGCACGATTTCGGTACTCCCAAGTACCGTCTTCCCTACCTCGCCCTAACAAACAGGCATTCTACACCTCCTTCCATACAGAGCTTCATACGGGGGCCTTTTAATGCTTGAGTGATAATTGTTGTTATAGGATAACTCGTCTAGATGAAGGTGATCATCCCAACTACCCCCAAAATCGATCGCACTTGCCTGAAGCATGTCTTCCAGTGTCTGAATCGTCCGCTCACTCTGCCCGTCCGTCTGCAGGTGGAAGACTGTGCTAAAGTGTAATCGTGTACCCATCTCCTCCTGAAATTTCTGCCAAAACCGAGAGGTAAATCGGGTGTCACGGTCGGAGACAATAGAAACGGGCACACCATGTAATCAGACAATCTCTCGAGCAAAGATCTCAGCCAGCTTTTCCGCAGATGAGCTCTCTTTTATGGCCAAAAAGTGAGTGCTCTTAGTCAGACGGTCGACAATCACCAAAATAGTATCAGCTCCACGGGCAGTCCTAGGAAGCTTAATGATGAAATCCATGGTCAGATGCTCCCATTTCCATTCAGGAATCTCCAATGGTTGCAACTTCCCATGCAGTTTCTGGTGCTCTGCCTTGACCTTTCGGCAGGTCATACATTCTTCCACATATCGGGCTACATCATTCTTCATCCCATGCCACCAATAACCCTCTCGAAGATCTAGATACATTTTGGTAGCACCCGGATGTATGGAGAATTTAGACTTGTGAGCTTCATCCATTAGGGTTTTCCGGTTGCCTCCTGTATATGGAACCCAAACTCTACCATGGCGAGTCAGCAAACCCCGCCCGTCTTGTTCCATCTTAGGCAGTTCATTCCCGATTTTCTCTCGCTTGTTTTTTATTGCCGTGTTTTGAGCGTCACGGATCAGGTCTAGCAAAGACGACACCAGCGTCATACGGAGACACTTAGCTCGAATAGGCTTGGCAGATGGTTTGCGACTGAGAGCATCAGCCACCACATTAGCTTTACCAGGGTGGTAGTGAATTTCGCAGTCATAGTCTTTCACCACATCCAACCATCTAGTTTGCCTCATGTTCAAATCCCGTTGATCGAACAAATACTTCAAACTCTTATGGTCGGTATACACAATAAACTTCACCCCATAGAGGTAATGTCTCCAAATCTTGAAGGCAAAAACAACAGCCCCTAGCTCCAAGTCATGAGTGGGGTAGTTTCGTTTATAGGGTTTTAGTTGTCGGGAGGCGTACGCTATAACCTTGTCTTGCTGCATCAACACTGCTTCAAAACCCAGAAGTGATGCGTCACAGTAAACTACTATATCCTCCACTCCATCCATTAGGGCCAAGATCGGTGCATCACTCAATCGTGATCTCAACTCATCAAACGCCGCTTGTTGCTCTGGACCCCACACAAACTTCACTGAGTTCTTGGTCAGTCGGGTAAGTGGTAAAGCAATCTTTGAGAAATTTTCTATGAATCTACGGTAATAACCGGCCAAACCCAAAAAGCTACGAATTTCGGAAGGCGTTTTTGGAACCTCCCACTATTTAACTACTTCAACTTTGGCTTGATCGACCTTGATACCTTCCTTGTTCACCACATGCCCCAAAAACTGAACCTCGTCTAACCAGAATTCACACTTCGAGAATTTAGCATAAAGCATCTCTCTCGCAAGAGTCTCTAAAACATCCGGAAGATGTCGCTCATGCTCCTGCTTGGTCTTAGAGTAGACCAATATGTCATCAATGAACACAATAACAGAGTGGTCAAGCATCAGACTACACACCCGATTCATGAGATCCATGAAAGCAGCGGGTGCGTTGGTGAGCCCAAAAGGCATCATCACGAACTCATAATACCCATAGCGAGTACGAAATGCGGTCTTCTCAATGTCTTCCTCCCGAACTCGCATCTGGTGGTAACCGGACCGTAAATCAATCTTAGAGAACCAAGACGCTCCCTGTAGCTGATCAAAAAGATCGTCAATACGTGGTAGCGGGTATTTGTTCTTTATCGTGCGCTTGTTCAGCTATCTCCCTGTAATCGATACACATACGCTGGGTGCCATCTTTCTTTTTGACAAATAGAATAGGAGCACCCCATGGTGAAGATCTAGGCCGTATAAACCCTTATCACGTAATTCATGAAGTTGTTCCTGGAGTTCTTTCATTTCGGGTGGTGCCCACGGGTATGGAGCCTTAGCTATCGGAGTCGCACCCGGCAATAAAACAATGCGAAACTCCACTTGCCGAATAGGGGGCAAACCAGGGAGTTCCTCCGGAAAAACATTGCTGAAATCTGAAACGACCGGAATATCATTAAGTACTTTGGCAAAAGAACAAGAAGCGACAGCCAAACGAGGAGTATCTCCCTGAATGATAAGTTCTCCACCCTTAGGGTTTTGAACACGAATTTGTTTCTTACGACAATGGATCTCCGCATCAAACGTGTCCAGCCAATCCATACCCACGATAACACAAAGCTCCCGCATCGTAATGGGGATAAGATCAATAGGGAATTCAACCCCGGAAAATTCGAGAGTACAGCCCCGATACACGTTGGTGACATAAATCATGCGGTTATCGGCAACCTCGATAACCATTGGGCGAGCCAATTTCCCGATACTACGCCCCAAATGATTAATGAATGTGCGAGATACGAAAGAATGAGTAGCACCGCTGTCGAACATAACAGCAGCGGGCTCGATGTCTAACAGATAAGTGCCTAACTCACAACATATAAATACATAGATAAACATTAAAACTACCATCAAATTAAACAATACAATAGTGAAGGAGAACGAAGAAAAGGGAAATTTACCTAACACAGTCGCGGTAATAGTCGGCTCCTCCGCAGTCAGCTGGTGAGCACGCCCTCGTGTCACCATGGTAGGTCCTTTAGAGGACGACGCACTCGCGGGTTTCGTACCCCCGCCTCCACCACCATTCTTCAACTGTGGGCAATCAGGTTTCTTGTGTCCCTTCTCGTTGCAATTAAAGCAGGTGGGAGCCGTAGAAGGAACCTGTGGTGATGCCACCACTGCTGAGGACTTACAATGCTTCCAATGATGACCGGGCTTCTTACAGTTGTAACATACCAACCGACTCTTGTAGTCCTGTCCCCCAGACGGACTGTACTCGTATCTCGTCTTCCCACCGTTCTTCTACTTCTTATGTGTTGAACACTATGATGCTGGTCAGCTAGGGTTCGTAGCCCATGGCATTGAACATATCCACCATTTGTTCAGCAGTTGGAACAACAATCTCCTTGGTATCATAGATCGGAAGGTGCAGGGCTTCTACAAACTTGGTTTTTGTCAATTGTACCCTCTTGATACGCCCTTTTACATCAACAGTTTCATAGTGCACCGATTTGAGATTATTCTCCGAATCAAACAGAGCATTTGAGGTGTAATGTGCTCTGTGAACTAGGGTAGCAGGAATTGATAGTGTGTAGGTCAAGGCGTGACCAACAATCGACTGCTTCATAGATTCGACAAGTGCAACGATAGGTTGAGGGTAACACTTGAGATCAGTGCGAAGAAACAGGTTCGCCGACTGATTCTTGCGAACAGGAATCGATATAACTTCAATATTCTATGAGGATGCTTCACTTGCAGCAGCAGCCATTGTTGATCGGACGAAGAAGATGAAGAGAAATTAGGGTTTCTTGAGAGTATTTTTGCAGAGAGGGTTTGATTGTTCTGTGCGGGTAAAGAGGTAAACTGAAGAGACCATATATACATATATATATATATATATATATATATATATATATATATATATATATATATATATATATATATATATATATATATATATATAGTATTCGTGGTCCCAATGTCATTTAATGACCGTTTGAAAAGGTCCACTAACCGAATGCCACCTTAGCATCTATACGTCCCACTAACTCTGCAAAGACGGAAACGTCTATTTGTCAGTAATGATTATTCAAAATTGAACCGCCTTTTTCACACGATCTTATTGTTATGATTCCCCTTGATTTTCTGAATAATAGCTGTACATTAACGTTCATTTAATTTAAATGAATGTTTGTCTATGTGGTTATCATAAATGTGAAAATCATTTAAACAATTAATTTGACTTCGGATCAAAAAGAATACGTGTAACAGTTTATTTGTATCATTCGGAGTTTAAAAATTGATCAAGTGTTAATAGAATACTCCGAAGGGTATTGACAACACCTCTGATAAAGAGATTTTGTTGCAAATGTTATCAATACTCCGAAGTCTATTGCTTTTGTTGAAAATTTGTTTTTGCTTTTTGTGTTATTTTTGATTGTGCATTATGACTTTTAACCTTAACTTCCTTGAACATTGTGAAGAGAAGATTTGGCATTTTAGCATTCAGAGTCATTCAGATCATGTTGGAAGTCCGTTTTTCATTTCGAAGTCTGTTTGATTGAACATCAGTCATGAAATGCATAAGTCTAACCACCCCAATCTGAACATAGTTTCGCATTTTTGCAAGAAGGTTTGATTTTTATTTTATGTTTCAAATTTTTCATGCTAAATGATGGTGACATTTACAGCGTTGAAATTTAGAAAAGTTTCACTTTTGAATTGAGCATCAGAAGATTGTTTGAATATTTTGATTGACTTTGAAGATTCTTTTGAAAAATTTATTCCATTTCATCAGTTGAGGTGTTGGGATACTATTCTATGATGACAAGCCTTTGAGCTTCGTACACCACCCCAACATTACCATTTAAGATAGATTGCTTGAAATGTTCATATTCTCTACATGGTACTCGATTATGTTATACGAGTTCCTTGTATTGTCATTTAAGACAGAAGAATAAGCCTTTGAGTGCTGATTTATCTTTATTTTTGCACTCCCTTGATTATCTTTTACTTGTTTGTTGTCTTTGATTCTTTTGACATTTTGAATTTCTGTTTTTCTTTTTGGATTTTCCAATTTTTCAATTTTGAAACTTATCTTTTCTTTTTGAGTTTCATGTCCGAAGAGTCAAATTTTCACCATGTAAGGACTTTTTATGGTGCTTTTGTATTGTTAGTACAGTCCTTTGTGTTTGAAAAGCTTCATGTAGTTCAATTTTAAAACAAGAGTGAAGAAAGATTTAAATTTGCTTATCAATCTATGTCGGTATCACTTTTGAAGAAAACTTCGGAACATATAATTTATCTTGAGTAGTTTTTAGGCTACTTAATGAGTTTGATGATGAAGCGAGTTAAGTTCAATAGGGAGGTTAGGAATAAACATTATGTTAAGGATATTAGAATCAAACATGACTTCATAGTGTGAAACAGCCTTAACCTCACTCTGAAGTCTGTGTTTTTACTAATGTTTCAAGTCGATTCTCAAATAACTTTTAGTACAATAAGGTATGATTATCAGAATCTAAAATCAAAGTTTTGTCCTTTAATCAATTAATTCATGAAAGAAGGTCAAACTTAGTCATTTATGCAAGAAAATAGAGAATTGAACTTTCGAGGTTTTGCAAATGGTCCTTGTTTTTCTTGTTTTTAATTTTTCTATGAAGCTAACCTTTATTGTGAGAATGCTTATCCATGTGATGTAAAGGCAAAAGATGTTTCAAAGGATTTTGACATTTATGGAATTTTATTGACTGAAATGTATGATCCGAGGGGCTCCGAAGCGTTGAATGGCTTCAGAGTGCTGCAGAGCATCATAATATCTATTCCGATGAGCTCCGAAGCGTTGAAGGGCTTCGGAGTGCAGTTGAACAGCATGGAATTTTATTTTGTAATTGAAAAGACTAAGAAAAGAAAGAGCAAATCTGAGATTTATGGTAGAGTGGATCCATCAATCATTCCAAGTCCTCGAACGATTCGTGTAAATGCTTCTTCATTCAAAGCTTTTGCGAAGATGTCTGTCAATTGTTCGGTTGTGTGAACAAAGTGTACTTCTATATTCCCCTCCTCAACATGACTTTTGATAAAGTGATAGCGAAGAGCTTTGTAACGCCCGCGTTTTTTTTAAGTAAGTTGAAGCGCGTAAATATTTACTTATTTGTATAATTGCTTATTATTTTGCAATCGACGCTTAGGAATAATAATAATAATAATAATACGCTAGTAAAATATTAATAAAAATAATAACAACGTAATAATATATGATGATAAGCAATAAAAATAACTTGGACTAATTTGTGAGACGTTGAAAGTAAATCGACAAAAAAAAATAATAATAATAAACTTTGATAGCGTAGGGGTTGCGTTGCAATTCTATAAAACTCATAATGTTAAGTTATATGACTTAGGGTGATAATAAATTAACTTGACTAAGTTTAGGGACTATATTGCAAATTTCCAAAACTAAAACCCACCAATGTTGGTCATTTCGATTGCCAAGATGGAGCAGTCGACTCCTTCTCTTCCTAGCTGTTACACAACTATTACACTTCCCATTCCAGCCTTCTCATGATTTAAACGAATCCTACTGCCATTGAGGGTCGGTTACTCCAAAATATTTGAGAAATAGCACGGAAGAGGGGGAGTGAAATTTCATCGGTTGCAGCCAAGTTTCCTGCATGTTCTTGGATCGACGAAGGGCATTTTGGTGTTGAGACTCCATCCTAGTTCTGGTAAGCGTTCGAACACGCCTAATATGTTCTTCTTCATCAACTTTAGAGCTCGAGCTTTGTGGCTTGATCTATGAATCTTGCTTGCATGGGAATGATCGGGTATGATCTTGTGCACCCTACGTTCTAATACATTGTGGCCACTAGTATGAATTGAACCTGCCCTCTGTTTTATCAGCCATCATCGTACCCTCTTCTTAGTCTTGATTTTTTTTCTTTAATCATATGGAAATCTTGCTGCCAAACATTGCTCTTTATTAGCAACACAAAACAAGCCTTCAACGCCCCACTGCCTTTTTCTTACTACATGCTTAACGATCGCTTTTTGTCCAACATGGTTTAAGCGTAAAGAAAAATAAAGAGAAAGAAATAGATGAAGAGAGAAGAACGTGAGGTTTATACTCATGTTTCTTTGACTATACATAATATATTTAGCTATATATATTAGACACGCATGCTCCATACCTTTTTCCTTGTCTGATTGATTTCTTTGACTATATATTGATTTCTCCTGCAATATACTGTGAAAGTGAAAAGAGATCACTTGGTACATGTACTAGAGTCTAGACTAGCTTTTACATTGTAGCTTCATAACAACGTGGGCAATTTTCATCCACACAAAGCAATTGTCATCCACACAAATTGGTAATATATATATATATATATATATATATATATATATATATATATATATATATATATATTTTGTAGCCATAATTTTTGAGAATAATAATATCTACATTTGGTATTTTATAGAGAAATATAAACACACGTACAATAAACAAATGTTTAGTTATATTACATCAAATTATTTACGTTGATAAATGTTTGTAACTTATATGGTTGTTTAAAAAGGTTGCAAGACTAAAACAATTTTTGATTATATATTTAGGTCCACATTGACAAGTTATAAGGTTACGAGGCGACGAGTAGGGTAACGTTGACCGATCATCGAGGTGAGTAGATGGAAATTTTCGAGTACACATCCCCTATAAAAATAAAATGTTTTGCCGTATGTGCCTTATGTGAATTACTTGAATTTATGTGTTTATACGTGCATATGGTGACTTATGCGTTTGAATATATTTTCTTAAAAGATTGTTAAATACGATGTCTTACATTTGCATGCAAAATGGATAAAAGGGAAAAGGGCGAGTGTTGAATCGAGAGGTCCGGACCACAATGACGAAAGATGTTTATGACGTAATGACGTTAACGATGTTGGCTTGATATTCTAGACATTCTTGCCATTTTCACACATGCTAGCTACCTGTTGTGATAGGGACAAGTACGCTGGCGATGCCTTAAGACGTGCTTGGACCACCACGACGCAGCCCAAATAGATGATTGGCGGACCGATCTGTTCATCCCCCGCCACGTCACCAGTCATGGGTGACTCCCCCCATGCAAACCATGATGATGTGAGTTCGAGAACGGACTAAGTGGACGGGAATGGGCTAATAAGGACGTATGCATTTTTAATGTGAATGAATATTAAAATGTCTCTACTTTTATATAATGAGTCTAAACTCAATGTATCTCACCAGACTCCCCAGTTTGACGTTTATTTTGATGTGTGTCTCAGGATAAGGAAGTAGGGCACCGGAATAAAGCTTGATGACTTGCTTGATGTTATTTCCTAGTTATAAACTATCTAGACTCGCACAACGTTTGCTTTTGTCATTGGGATTTTTGTATTTGGATTTTTGTTGCCATTGCTCCTAGTACGAACTGATGAATGTACGCAACTTTGTTTTTATTAAAATACATTAAATGTTTTCTTTAAAAATGTTGCGTTTCCCAATGACCGAAAGAGAGGGATGTTTCAGTTGGTATCAGAGCATTGGTTTAGGAGAATTAGGTAGTGACTACTGCCTAGACCTAAACTATTAATGAGTAAGATAGAAATCCTGGCGAAATGAGTCTACGATTCTAGGAATATTTGTGTTTTATAATTGTGCCTTACTTGCTAGTGAACTATGTTTTATGTGTGCTACGCGCTGCCTATATTGTGACACTATATATAATATGATTTTTTTACTATAATAAGACGATTATACAAAATAACTATAGGCAGTGAAAAGATGGCACACAATGAGAACGATGACGGACTACAAACTAGCTTGACACGTGAAGATGACGAGTATGTGGGCATCAGACTTTCTGAGGGGCCGACAGAGCCATCCTGGATGACAGGGTTCGAGCGAATGTTACAAAGGGCGCTTGCCCAATAGGAAAAAAAAGATGGATCAAAAGCTACAACTTCAGTGGGAGGAGATCCAAAAGATGATGGGAGACAACAAAGAGACGACCCAATCTGAAAAGGAAACTGATGAGGGCTCTTCCAAGTCAACCTCAGAGGTGGAAGAATCACACAAAGGAGCAACTATACCAAGGAGAAAGAAGAAAGAATGCACTTACAAAGGCTTTCTTGGGTGCCAACCACCCAGGTATGAAGGGAGCCCTAACCCAGTGGTCACGCACAGATGGATCAACGAAATGGCACAAACATTCGAGGCGGCTGAATGTGAAGATTATCAGAAAGCGGCTTTTGCTGTCAAGCTACTTAAAGATAATGCCTTGACTTGGTGGAACACCGTGAGGAAGAGCCTAACCACAGATGACATGAAGCGGATGACCTGGGAAGCATTTGTTGATAGGCTGAAGACGAAGTATTATGCAGATAGGGACATGTAGAAGATCGAAGAGGAATTCCTAGCACTGAAGAAGGGAAGCATGTCCGTTGACGAGTATGTAGCGACCTTCATGAACAAGATAGAATTCGCCACTGACTGGGTACCAAGCGAGCGGTGCAAGATTAGCCGTTTTGCGGCCGGCTTACCATCAGAGTATCAGCTACCGGTGAAAGCAACCACTACCCTTGACACAGCCATTCAGGCAGCCAAAAATGTCGAGGACATGTTAGCCCTGAGAACCGAGGAGAGAAAGAACTTCGGGGAGAAGAGGAAGTCGGGGGGATCACATGGGTCCCACAAGAAGGGACGTTTCAGGAAGGACGATAGGGGTACCTCCTCCGCCTCTATAGCTAAGTGGTGCGACAAGTGTAAAAAGAAACATTTCGGAAAGTGTGGGGAGCAACGATGTTACCGATGTGGAAAGTTAGGGCACTATTCCAATGCGTGCCCGCATAAAGACGTTAAGTGTTTTACTTGCAACGAGATGGGACACATCAGCACAAATTGTCCAAAGAAAGCTAACAAACCCAACGTGAAGGCTAGGGCGTTTCAGATGACGGCCGAGGAGGCCAATGAGGTGAACGATGTGGTGACAGGTATACGTTTCCTTAATTATTTATACCCATAAATATGTTTGTTTGACTTAGGAGCTAATCACTCCTCTATTATGTGGTAGGAACCTTCCTTGTTAATTCTGTGCCTGCTAGAGTATTATTTGACTCAGGAGCTAATTACTCCTTCGTATCTCATAAATTTCGTAAGTTGATAGGCGGTCCTTTACATAAATTAGATAATGCCTTGCTAGTCGAGGTAGCAGACGGCAGGTTTGTGACAGTTCACGATTGGTGCAGGGACTGTACTATTACGCTTGGTGGGAAAGTGTTTCCAGTCAGACTCCTACCCATGTCTATCGGTGGATTCGACGTAGTCTTGGGTATGGATTGGTTGAGTGCTCATGAAGCTGAGATAGTTTACGGCAAAAAGATGGTTCGGGTTCGATCAGACGATGGAGAAACGATTATGATTTACGGGGACAGACGAAGAGTTAGCACGAGAATCATATCAGTGATAAAAGCTCGAAAGAGTGTAGCAAAAGGATGTCAATCTTATTTGGCGTATGTGATCGACGCACAAAAAAAGACAAAAGCGCTTGACGATTTGAAAGTGGTACGAGATTATCCAGAGGTTTTCCTCGACGATTTACCAGGGTTACCACCAGACCGACAGGTGGAATTCAGAATTGACCTCGTACCAGGAGCAACGCCAACCGCAAGGGCGCCTTATCGGTTAGCCCCTACCGAGATGCAAGAACTCATGATGCAACTACAAGAGCCTCTAGATAAAGGTTTCATCAGGCCGAGTTCCTCTCCTTGGGGAGCTCCGGTTCTATTTGTGAAAAAGAAGGACGGGTCAATGCGTATGTGCATTGACTACCGGGAGCTCAATAAGATAACGGTGAAGAACAGATACCCTCTACCTAGGATCGACGATCTCTTCGATCAACTCCAGGATGCCGACTATTTCTCGAAGATTGATCTCAGGTCCGGGTATCATCAGTTGAAAGTAAGGGGTGAAGATGTGGAGAAGACAGCTTTCCGAACACGTTACGGGCACTATGAGTTCCTTGTAATGCCGTTCGGTTTGACAAATGCCCCAGCAGCATTCATGGACCTCATGAATCGTGTGTGCAAACCATTTCTCAATCGTTCAGTGATTGTATTCATTGACGATATCCTCATCTATTCCAAGAGTGAGGAAGGACATGAAAGACATCTTAGAGAAGTGTTGGAGCTACTGAAACGAGAAAAACTGTATGCAAAATTTTCAAAGTGCGAATTCTGGATCTGGGAGGTACAATTCCTAGGTCATGTGGTGAGTAAAGCTGGAATTAAAGTTGACCCGACAAAGATCAAGGCAGTGACAGAATGGGAGATTCCAAGAAGCCTAACTGAGATCCGAAGTTTTCTAGGCCTTGCAGGATACTATAGAAGGTTTATTAAAGATTTCACAAAGATAGCTGCACCGTTGACTGCATTAACCCGAAAGGGAATCATCTATTCATGGACCAAGAAACAGAATGTAGCGTTTGAGGAGCTGAAGAAGAAATTGTGTGAAGCACCAATCCTCGCCTTACCGGAGGGGACCGAATACTTTACGGTGTTCAGTGACGCATCTCGTGTAGGACTTGGATGTGTTCTCACACAACGAGACAAAGTGATTGCCTATGCATCTCGGCAACTTAAAGAACACGAAGCGAATTACCCGACCCATGATTTAAAGTTGGCAGCCGTCATGTTTGCCTTAAAGTTATGGCGACATTATCTCTATGGGACCAAATGCATACTCTTCACCGATCATAAGAGTTTGCAGTACTTGTTCAGTCAAAAGGAGCTTAACAATAGACAACGGAGGTGGCTAGAACTATTGAAAGATTACGATTGCGAAATCCTGTACCATCCCGGTAAAGCAAACGTGGTTGCAGATGCATTGAGTCGGAAAGAACATGAAATGGTGAAACGGGTGAAATCACTGAGAATCGAAGTGGTATCTACACCGGTAGACGAACTTAAAAAGGCCCAACATGAAGCTCTAAGCGGTGGGAATGTGGAAGGAGAAAAGTTAGGTAAGAAGTCGTTACTTGAAGATGATGCACGTGGATTGAAGGTGTTTCAAGGGAGGATATGGGTTCCAAAGCATGGATCTATCAGGAACCTTTTACCGGAAGAATCGCATAAGTCAAAGTACTCCGTTCATCCTGGAAGCACAAAGATGTATCTTGACTTGAAACCCCATTACCGGTGGCCGACCATGAAAAGGGACGTGGCAACCTACGTTGCAGGTTGTTTGACGTGCTCACGAGTTAAGACAGAACACCAAAAGCCGTATGGGAGTCTACAACCATTGCCAGTTCCCGTCGCAAAGTGGGATGACATAACCATGCACTTTATCACTAAATTACCCGGGACGTCAAAGGGTAATGATACTATTTGGGTGATTGTTGATCGTTTCACGAAAAGTGCACATTTTCTGGCTATGTGCGAAACTTCGAGCATGGAAATAATGGCAAAGGAGTATGTGGACGAGATTGTAAAAAGACATGGTGTGCCGTTAACCATTGTGTCTGACCGAGACAGTCGATTCACGTCACGATTTTGGAAAGGGCTCCAAGAAGCAATGGGTACAAAGTTGTGTTTGAGCACAACATATCACCCGCAGACGGATGGTCAGAGTGAGAGAACCATTCAGACGTTGGAGGACATGCTTCGAGCATGTACCCTCGAGTTTAGTGGTAACTGGGATGATCATTTGCCGCTAGTCGAGTTTGCTTACAACAACAGCTATCACTCAAGCATTGGAATGCCTCCGTATGAAGCACTTTATGGGAGGAAGTGCAGGACACCGTCCTGTTGGCTAGAGGCAGGGGAAAAGCAATTTGTTGGACCAGAGTTAGTGCAACAAACAGCCGATAAAGTAAAGGTGATACGAGAACGAATAACAGCAGCCCAAGACCGTTATACGAGTTATGCCAACCAGAAGAGACGCCCGATGGAGTTTAGCGTGGGAGATCTAGTCCTATTGAAGGTTTCCCCGTGGAAGGGAGTCATTCGATTCGGTAAACGAGGGAAGTTGAGTCCACGTTTCATTGGACCTTTCAAGGTGATCGAGAAGGTTGGGAAACAAGCTTACAGGTTGGAGCTACCACCAGAATTAGAAGGTATCCACAATACTTTCCATGTCTGCTATTTGCGAAAGTTTCTCGGGGAGGTGAGCGAAACTATTCCTTTAGATGAACTGCGAATCGATGAACGAAAAAGATTGGTCGAGGAGCCTGAAGCAATCCTCGAACGGAAGACGAAGAAACTTAGACGAAAGGAGATAGGGTTAGTTCTTGTTAAATGGAAGCATAATGCGGGACCGAACCTAACTTGGGAAATAGAGGATGAAATTAGGAAGCGATACCCACACTTATTCGACAGTACCGCGATTCCGAGGACGGAATCTATCTAAGTGGGGGAGGATTGTAACGCCCACGTTTTTTTTAAGTAAGTTGAAGCACGTAAATATTTACTTATTTGTATAATTGCTTATTATTTTGCAATTGACGCTTAGGAATAATAATAATAATAATAATAATAATAATAATAATAATAATAATAATAATACGTTAGTAAAATATTAATAAAAATAATAACAACGTAATAATATATGATGATAAGCAATAAAAATAACTTGGACTAATTTGCGAGACGTTGAAAGTAAAACGACAAAAAAAAAAAGAAAGAAATAAACTTTGATAGCATAGGGGTTGCGTTGCAATTCTATAAAACTCATAATGTTAAGTTATATGACTTAGGGTGATAATAAATTAACTTGACTAAGTTTAGGGACTATATTGCAAATTTCCAAAACTAAAATCCACCAATGTTGGTCATTTCGATTGCCAAGATGGAGCAGTCGACTCCTTCTCTTCCTAGCTGTTACACAACTATTACACTTCCCATTCCAGCCTTCTCATGATTTAAACGAATCCTACTGCCATTGAGGGTCGGTTACTCCAAAATATTTGAGAAATAGCACGGAAGAGGGGGAGTGAAATTTCATCGGTTGCAGCCAAGTTTCCTGCATGTTCTTGGATCGACGAAGGGCATTTTGGTGTTGAGACTCCATCCTAGTTCTGGTAAGCGTTCGAACACGCCTAATATGTTCTTCTTCATCAACTTTAGAGCTCGAGCTTTGTGGCTTGATCTATGAATCTTGCTTGCATGGGAATGATCGGGTATGATCTTGTGCACCCTACGTTCTAATACATTGTGGCCACTAGTATGAATTGAACCTGCCCTCTGTTTTATCAGCCATCATCGTACCCTCTTCTTAGTCTTGATTTTTTTTCTTTAATCATATGGAAATCTTGCTGCCAAACATTGCTCTTTATTAGCAACACAAAACAAGCCTTCAACGCCCCACTGCCTTTTTCTTACTACATGCTTAACGATCACTTTTTGTCCAACATGGTTTAAGCGTAAAGAAAAATAAAGAGAAAGAAATAGATGAAGAGAGAAGAACGTGAGGTTTATACTCATGTTTCTTTGACTATACATAATATATTTAGCTATATATATTAGACACGCATGCTCCATACCTTTTTCCTTGTCTGATTGATTTCTTTGACTATATATTGATTTCTCCTGCAATATACTGTGAAAGTGAAAAGAGATCACTTGGTACATGTACTAGAGTCTAGACTAGCTTTTACATTGTAGCTTCATAACAACGTGGGCAATTTTCATCCACACAAAGCAATTGTCATCCACACAAATTGGTAATATATATATATATATATATATATATATATATATATATATATATATATATATATATATATATATATATATAAATATATATATATTTTTTTTTTGTAGCCATAATTTTTGAGAATAATAATATCTATATTTGGTATTTTATAGAGAAATATAAACACACGTACAATAAACAAATGTTTAGTTATATTACATCAAATTATTTACGTTGATAAATGTTTGTAACTTATATGGTTGTTTAAAAAGGTTGCAAGACTAAATTAGTTCAATTAGTTAACTAACGAAGATGTTTTACGTTAAAAGATTTCTAATTTATTTAACTTTTAGTTTATAATATTAAAACTAAAACTAAAACAATTTTTGATTATATATTTAGGTCCACATTGACAAGTTATAAGGTTACGAGGCGACGAGTATGGTAACGTTGACCGATCATCGAGGTGAGTACATGGAAATTTTCGAGCACACATCCCCTATAAAAATAAAATGTTTTGCCGTATGTGCCTTATGTGAATTACTTGAATTTATGTGTTTATACGTGCATATGGTGACTTATGCGTTTGAATATATTTTCTTAAAAGATTGTTAAATACGATGTCTTACATTTGCATGCAAAATGGGTAAAAGGGAAAAGGGCGAGTGTTGAATCGGGAGGTCCGGACCACAATGACGAAAGATGTTTATGACGTAATGACGTTAACGACGTTGGCTTGATATTCTAGACATTCTTGCCATTTTCACACATGCTAGCTACCTATTGTGATAGGGACAAGTACGCTGGCGATGCCTTAAGACGTGCTTGGACCACCACGACGCAGCCCAAATAGATGATTGGCGGACTGATCTGTTCATCCCCCGCCACGTCACCAGTCATGGGTGACTCCCCCCATGCAAACCATGATGATGTGAGTTCGAGAACGGACTAAGTGGACGGGAATGGGCTAATAAGGACGTATGCATTTTTAATGTGAATGAATATTAAAATGTCTCTACTTTTATATAATGAGTCTAAACTCAATGTATCTCACCAGACTCCCCAGTCTGACGTTTATTTTGATGTGTGTCTCAGGATAAGGAAGTAGGGCACCGGAATAAAGCTTGATGACTTGCTTGATGTTATTTCCTAGTTATAAACTATCTAGACTCGCACAACGTTTGCTTTTGTCATGTATTTGGATTTTTGTTGCCATTGCTCCTTGTACGAACTGATGAATGTACGCAACTTTGTTTTTTTAAAATACATTAAATGTTTTCTTTAAAAATGTTGCGTTTCCCAATGACCGAAAGAGAGGGATGTTTCATCCAAGTCCTCGAACGATTCGTGTAAATGCTTCTTCATTCAAAGCTTTTGCGAAGATGTTTGTCAATTGTTCGGTTGTGTGAACAAAGTGTACTTCTATATTCCTCTCCTCAACATGACTTTTGATAAAGTGATAGCGAAGAGCTTTACGCTTCTTCTTGGAATGTTGAACAGGATTGTGACAAATGTGAATGACACTTTGTGAATCATAGAACAAAGGTATCTTTCTCATGTTGATGGCATAGTCTTTTAATTGGCTTTGAATCCAGATGATCTGCAAAGTGCAAGATGCAGCTGCCACATACTTGCTTCGACTGTGGAAATTGATACACAAGTCTGCTTCTTGGATTGCCAGCTGATTAGCTTTCCATCAAGAAATTGACAGCCCCTCGAAGTGCTTTTGCGATCAATAGAGCATCCACCCAAGTCTGAGTCTGAGTAAGCTTGTATGTAGAAGCCTGAGTTTGCTGGATACCATAAGCCATACGCAGTCGTGTTGTGAAGATAACGAAAAATTGTTTTAACCGCAGCCAAGTGGGGTTCGCGTGGGTCTGCTTGATAACGTGCACAATTGCACACTGCGAACATGATGTCTGGACGACTAGCTGTGAGATAAAGCAATGATCCAATCATACTTCGGTACGTCTGGATATCGCCGGTAGGAATCAATACCCCGTCCTCAGGCTGAAAACCATACTTTTCAACAAGAGGATCGTAGGCTTCATCGGCTATTTCCTGGTTAACCTGGTTAGCCATCTTCGAAAAGGAGAAACGAAAGAGGAAGGAGAAACGAAAGAGGAAAGAGAACGGAAATAAAGGAAGCAGGAAGGGTAAAAGAAGAAGAAGAAGGCTAAAAACCCTAAGAGGAAATATAAGGGCTAAAGGAGCGGGAAACTCAAAAAACACCCTAATGATGAAAACTGACAAGTTACGTTATTCACATCGGCTATAATGATGCCTAATTACTCGATAAGCAAACCGCCGTTCCCTAAAGTCCAAAACGTCAAAGCTAGACCACGTCATCGCTCTGACTACTAGACTGAGGGGACTTGATAGCGTATGATAGTGATACACATAACAGCACGCCAGCGCGCCAGCAGGCCTTCGTATCACCTGGACGGCCAGCCAGCATCCAGGGACCATGCGACCGGTCTGGCTGGACGACACACACCTCGATATCCTTAAACAGCTGGTCACCACGTGGACCAATACCAGAACGACACCTTACCCTATAACAGTCATCGCGTGACCTGTGACATTATCTGGACTGATATTTATCAAGCGCCTCGCCCATAGGCTCATTGGTAATATCCTCTACTGTGACATTATCTGGACTCATATTTATCAAGCGCCTACGCACACGATTTCTTCGTGCGGTCCGATCAATCTCAGAATCAAACAAAAGTGGCGATGACAGCTCACTGTTGGGTCGGATTTGACGTATGCGGAATAATAATAACGTGAAGATCGAAACAAATATTCAAAGTGCCGAATGATTAATATTCAAATGTAATCAAACATGTGAGAGTGTACAAGGTTATTGCATAAAGCACCTACACCTACACCTCACATTGTGAGCTCTAACCTACAAATGAGTAAAACTATACTATATATAGGTAGGCTACAAATTAGGGCAAAGCCCAATAACAAGGTTTTACTTTGGGCCGACCAAGCTTGTCATGCATCACTCCATGAGGGCTTTTGTACCCCAACAATCTCCCCCTCAAATGGCGGAATGGATGATGTGTGGCAAGATGGCAAATGAGCACTAGCGGAACCGAAGATAATGACAACACGGGATGTAGAGGTGAATCTGATATCCTCATATACATGAAAACTCCCCCTCAACGTGTCATCGGTCTTCATAAAATGTGATCGTGAAATAATCCGCTAAATATGAGAATGCGCTCAATCGGAAATTTATAAAAACTCCCCCTCGACTTGAGCGTATTCGTCAATGCTCAAAAAATCGGCAATTTCTTTTTAACAATATGAATCATGGAATTAAAAAAAAATCTTGCGTTCTTGTTCTTCTTTGTTTTGTTCACCGTTCTTTTTTGTTTTCTTATGGGGTTTGACTTTGTTTAGAATGGGGGTCCGAAATTTTACAAATGGGGGTTTGAATTTGGGTTCAAATAGATTAAAGAATTGGATTTACTGTTTGGGTTCAATGTATTGGATTCGTATGGGTTCTGTTGGGCAATGATTTGGGCCTGATCGAATTAAATAGGTTTAATAGGTTTGGACGGATTTGGTTTTGGGCTAGTGTGATCCGAAGGGTGTTGGGTTGTAAACATATCCGAAGAGTTTGGACTTGAGAGGTGGATCCGGTTTGTGTTGAGGTATTAGCGTATAAAGTTAAACACGACTTTATCATCTCCATCTTTTACTACTTCTTTCTTCCCCACCGATTTCTTCCTCTTCACAGATCTCATTCTCTCCCGATAAGCAAACCTGCGAAGCCAGCTACCCTTCGTAGTCATCTTCCCCACCTGATCCGATTTACTCTTCTGATTGACAGCCCTTCGGAACAAGATTCAATCTGATTCACTTTCTTTTTCATCCTCATTGTTCATAACATCACCGTTTTTCTATCATCCGATTTCATTCCCAAAATAAGTTCCGAAGGCAACTACGATCGACTACCATCAAATTTTGTTTTGCGATTGGCACTTCAGGTAGCTCTTACTCACTGAAGGCAATCAATTGTTTGTTTCATCATTTAGTTCTCTCTTTTCTCTCCGATTCCATCCATCCCTTCGCCTACAAAGCAACAGCTCCACCAACATCTCCAATTGATCTAACCCTACGAAGGGAACAGTTCTCCCTTCGGAACAGTTGCTCGCCATCAATGGCTTCCCAGAGAAGGCTGATCCAACGCTATCCTTCACCGATTGACAACTAGAACCACCGAAGGCAAAATCTTCTTTGCATTACAGTTCCGATTCATTTCATCATCTGTTCCAGTTAATAGACTTTGTCGGTTGCTTCTACATGTCACCGAGATATCACCATTAATCGATCTTTGATAACCCCTAATCAGTCACTCACCATTGCCCTTCACTTTCTCCATCATGGATTCCGACATGTCTCTGATCACCGAAGGCAGACACAAAGGCGACCAGTACATAGCCGTCATTGATTTCCGATTAACCACACTGATGGCATTCATTTCTTCCCTTTGCATCTGTTTTTACTCTCGCCAGTTCACCTTGGGTTCCCGTTTACAGCACACACCGTTCCGAAGGCATCAACTAAGATTATACATGCTCCGAACTCGGTCAAAGTCAACAAACATGTTTTCATTGAAATGATTTGCAAACCAAGATCTGAATGGATTACGACTCAAAAATCACCGTCAAACTAAGAATAACACAAGTGTTAACTGTTGATTACCCAGAAAAACATCCGCCTCGTTTACTCATCGTTGTTCAAGATTGTTTTTCGATTTCAAATCAATTATCGATTCACAATCTGGTGGGTTCAGGCTTATATTTTTAACACTTTGTATCTCTACTCAAACGAGCCTTAAGTAACGAAAATCAGCAGCAATGTTTGTATCTGTACCCTTTATGACCCATCATTGAACCAACAACAACACTGAGTAATTTTATCCCCTTTTTTCATTTGCTGTTGTTGATTTTGAATATTCAATTAGGAACACGCACGTATAAAGGGATGAACGAGATGAGATTTCATTTGGAATCGAGAATAGGAAAGTCATGAGAATGAGAAATTGATTAATGGGAAACTGATTTGATGAGAACGGAAATCGAGTTCTAAAGTGAGATCTCGATTTATAGATCTGTAAATTAATTACATTGTCATGTAGCAAAAAGCGGAGCCTAAGTTCGAGAGGAAACATGAGACTCAACAAGATGTACAGAATCAAACAAAACAGTTAATTATTAACTGATAAGTAATATCAAAATTGAGCACAGAAACGAACAACGAACAGTGGAATAAATGGGTTTTATCTCAAGAACAGATCTGGGAATTTAGGCTCAACAAGGAAATAGGATAATGAACAGTAGGTAGAACAAATTTGATGTGAACATGAAAATCCAACAATCAAGATGAACAATAAAAGAAAGGATGAGCCAACTCTTTCAATAGTAGAATCTTGATGATTAACATTAACATGAACACTATGATGAACACCAAGAACAAACAAGATGAACAATATCCCAAGAACATAAATGAATCCAAAAATTCATGAGAGACTCACCAACAATCATTGAAACTTGAAACAATCTTCAAAAGTTGTCAAATTGAGATCGTTCCCTTGAAATAATCGCGAGATCTTCAAGGTACGGCTCTGATACCAATTGTTAGGTCGGATTTGACGTATGCGGAATAATAATAACGTGAAGATCGAAACAAATATACAAAGTGCCGAATGATTAATATTCAAATGTAATCAAACATGTGAGAGTGTACAAGGTTATTGCATAAAGCACCTACACCTCACATTGTGAGCTCTAACCTACAAATGAGTAAAACTATACTATATACAAGTAGGCTACAAATTAGGGCAAAGCCCAATAACAAGGTTTTACTTTGGGCCGACCAAGCTTGTCATGCATCACTCCATGAGGGCTTTTGTACCCCAACACTCACCACGACAGGTACGCATGCACAAGTGCAAGAAACCTTCAAAACCAAACTAAATCACTAAATTACCAAAAACTAAAATCCAAAACAGAAATCAAAACCACTGACACTATTAATTAAGCTCACAACTCCCCAGCAACGGCGCCAAAATTTAACATACCTAGGTCGTTATGCGGTCAAAAATAGAAAATGATACCTCACCACACCTTAGTACCAGTGAAAGTAAGGGTCGATCCGTAGGAGTCAAGTTGTTGAATTTAGTATCAGAATAAACCAACTATAGTGTCACTCTATGGTCAGTGGCATTCAAAACCCTTTGCAAAAACCAATAACTGAAAATACTGAAACTGAAACTAACATTAATCCTAAGAACAATTCCTAAACTCCAATCCAAGTTACATACTTTCTGATTCCAGAAATATATTCCAGAAGATCAGAAGCAACTAAGAACATCAAACCAACCAACGAACAATAAATCATAAACCAATACCGAAAATGCATAAAATAACTAAAACCGAATGATTATATTGAGCTAAAACTAAAACCAGAAGCCACAAGGTTGTGACTTCGAAAATATCCCAATCCAAACTCGTCCCAACAGATTCTACAATCCAGAATCGATGGAAACAAGCGAGAACTACAACTATGAAATGCTAAAAATAAATCAAAACATGAAAATACCAACTTTAAACTACTGGAATCTGAAATCACGAGTCGAAGATGCCTAGGTTCAACCTTTGAGTCTGTTCTTCGCTCTAAAAATTCGACCTAGATGCCTTTATTTATAGATGAAAAATCGATCTCATCGCATCGCACATGGCTTAAAACCGCGGCGCGGCCTTATCCAGATCCCCGTTATTCGCTGTTTGAATTTCAACTCATCATCTGATCTTTGACTTGCCGCGACGCGCATACGTTTTCGACTGATGATAATACTTCAACCAAACTTCTTCATTTGGTACGCCTTTAGTCCCTGTTTTTATCTTTTCTCACACACAAACACTAGACATAAAAACGTGAGAATATAACAGTATATGATATATAATTCACTCAGAATAGGGCCTAACGACGACTAAAATACTTGATATTACTAGGCGTCGTCAGACACCCCACACTTGTGCCTTGTTTGTCCCCAAGCAAGTAGAGTTTTTATTGTTTCCAGAAGTCAGATCGAAAATGATATTGAGAAAAATGACTGGAATACCCCTTTGAAAATTCACGACTTTCTAAAGAACCCTTGATTACAAAATTTCTGTATGCAACTATGTAAACGTACTCCTTCAGATTCTAAAGGCCGCTAAGGAACTATCCATGACTTTCGAAGTTGTCCGTGTAACGAGCTTTCCGAAATTCTATCCCAGACCACACGATCTTAGGTAGTAAGGTTCATAAATGCCCTTTCAGGCCACCCTTTTCGGACATACCGGCTCGAACAACAAAGGCCATTGATTGATATATATTCCCTCCTGAGTCCTAATCCTAGGATATTTCAAATCTACAAATTTTTCCAACTTCCTAAAACCCTCAACTTATATGACTAAACAATACCATGATAACTACTAAATAATATTTCTTGAAAAATACCAGTGCTACAACACTCAAAAGCAATTCGTTTCAAAGTTACAACTTCTTAAAATTTTTGAAAATTTGCTAAAAATATTGAAAATGACTTGTTTACGCAAAAATTTCAAAATACTCTTTCGACCGTCCACACCCGACAACGCCTAGTAATATCAAGTATTTTAGGTATTGTTTAGCCGTGTTTTAGTTAATTTATCTTTATTAATTGGCTAATATCACTTACTTTTGTACCAAATTGCTTGGAAATGTTTTTAATGTAAATGCAGGGGTTTTAGTGCAATTCTGGAGAAGTTACGGAGCAAAACGAACAAGAAAAAGAAGTCAGCAGATACTAGCGTCACTAACTTTTAAGGTTAGCGTCGCTAATGTTCGCAGGAGGGAAAATCTGCAGATTCAAAATTCGAACGTGCGCAAGGAATCTTCTGGAAGCACACATTAGCGACGCTAATTTCCACATTATCGACGCTAATGTCAAAAAAAGATAAAATCTCCGTTTTTGACTTTTAAATTCCGAAATTTCGGGCTTGGGGCAACACGCGAGGCGTGGGAAATGCTTGGCCGCGACGCAGCAACCCTAATTTCGCACCATTATAAATATCGGAGTCCCGTTCGACTTTTGAAGCATCCCGGGACACGAAGGAGGGATCCGAAGTCACAATATTGTCAGCTTTTCAGTGGGAATCAATATTTTGGTTAGTAATTTAGTTTTTCTCTTGTTTTACCAACTCGGTATCGAGGTATTCCACAATTGGGATTTCCGTCGATTACTCGATGTTCGTTTGGATTTATATTTTCTGATTTCAGTAGTATTAGTCAGTAGTTAGATCTGATATTTGATTGTTTGGATACTGGTTTGATGTTTGGTTTTGAATTATGAAGTAATCTTTCGGTTTGATGTTATTTTGCATTATTGATGTTTGGATGTGTTTGATTGCACCAGATTGATTGTTGCTTCTGGATTCTGAATTAGTTTCTGATTTCAGTAAGGAACTTTAGTCTAGGATTTGATTTAGGTTAGTTTAGTTAATGTTTGATTGGGTTTTGGCACTTGTTTGATATTTTGCTTTTATTGGTTTTTGAGAAAGTAGAAACAATATCGCTGGCTGTAGAGTGACACTATAGTTGGTTATCTGTCGTTCTATCTTGACCACCAAACCCCCACGGATCGACCCTTGCTACCACTATACTAGTGTGTGTGATGTTTATTTTACTATTTTTGACCGCACGACGACCTAGGCGTGTCAAATTTTGGCGCCGTTGCCGGGGAGTTGTGCGCTTAGGATAGACGATCAGTGGTATTTTTCTTTTGATGTTTGATTTTTAGTTTTCAAATTTTTATATGTGTACGTCCTCACAATGGGCGATTACATGTACCCGGGTCAATATACGTGTTATGTTGGCCCGGTTTATTATGATAACAACCAGTGGAACCAAGGTCGAGGAGCTGCACGACAGCAACAGCAAAACAATCAGTGGAGAGGACAACGATATAATAATGGGCTCTACAATAACGGTAATTTCGTTCCTTCCCTTTATTTTACAAAATCGAGTGGGCAGTCGGTTGCATCGCACTTCCAACCACGGGAGTATGATGACGCATCGCCTATATTTTTTCCTGAAAATGTAGATTGTCAGGTAGAGATTGGGCCAGAGTTGTTAGGTGTGTTGCGTAAATTTAGGGGTCATACGCAGGATAATCCTTATAATCATCTTCACGAGTTCTTAGCTATAGCCAACGTGAACATACCTAGAAATGTTGATAGGAATATCGTTAGGCTTAAGTTGTTTCTGTTCACACTTAAGGATAAGGCGCAGTATTGGTTCATGTCGCTGTCGGCCAACAGTATCACTACGTGGGAGCAGCTGAGGACAATGTTCTTACAGGAGTTCTATCCCCCAAGCAAGACAATGGAAGTAAGAAAAGATATACAGGAGTTCCAGCAAAAGCCCGGGGAAGCATTCCATGATGCTTTCGAGAGATTGAATGAGCTTTTGCGCTCATGTCCACACCACGAGTTTCCACGATGGCAGTTGGTCACGATATTCTACGACGGTGTCAACGGTATGAGCCAGGCCATAATTAATGCATCATTTGGAGGGACAATTATGCTGCAAGATAGCGAGACGACATGGAGGTTCTTGGAGCAACTCAGCAATGGATCCAAGTTCAATCATTCGCAAGGAAGGCAAACAACACCTCATCGGTGGTAGCAGTAGATATCAATAACTACTGGAAGAAGGAGGTGAAGAATGAGATCGGTGCCCTTTGCAGGAAGCTTGATACAGTATTGGCCACCGTGCAGCAAGGACCACCAAATCAATAGCAGCACGGTCAACAAGTACAAAGACCACAAGAGGTTAGTCAAGCGTATAGTCAAGTGCAATACCACAACAACAATCGAGAAGATAATTGTGCTGATGTGAACGACCAAAATTTGGGATTTCCGCCAAACTCGCCAGAAACAGAGACGAGTGATTTTAATACCAATGATACTGTTTGTGAACCCGCATCACCTGAACATGTGATGGAAGGACATGCACCTTGGGAAAGTCAAGAGACCACCGAGATGGTCAAAATGGTTGCTGAGGAGGAGGTGGTAGATGACAATATTACCCCCGACTCAACAACTTTTGATATTTTTGAGAATGTTGGTAATGTTGATCTAGTGATGAGTGGATCTATACCATCACCAGACAATTTGGTCGAAAGGGAAGTTGACGAGGGGGCTGTAAGCGACAGTACAAACCCCAGCCCAACGACTCCTGAAACTCCTGAAATTGTTGACGCTTTTGAAATTCAAGATCGGGTGATGAGTAAATCTATATCATTACCAGATAAAACTAGTTGTTCATTATTGGTCCCGATCTACCTGTTGGACAGTGACCAAAATGATGATAACGACGATGTGGTTTTTGAAAACGAGAAACATAGTTTTTTCACCACTCATGATCCATTAATGAGTGAAAAGTTGGATGTGATCAATACCATCGATGAGGATATTCAGGAGCATACTAATATTATGCCCTCCGCTCCCATTCGATTGAAAAATCTTTATTGGCACTGCAGGCAAAAATCGCAACGTGCAGACAATACGCAATACGCAAGCAGCAAACGAAGCGCAAAACAATTACTGGGAGCGGCACTGGGCGCGCTCAAAGTCAAACCGGTGATATTGAAGAGATATAGAAGGAAGGATCGAGCTTGGAGATTTAAAACTACTTCCATGCACTCACGCGAAATAATCAGAAAACGGAAACCGGGCAAAGACAGCAGAACCGACAAACCATTTAACCCGGGGAAATTGGAGTATGGAATAAATGAAGGGACGGTGGTGACTGGAAATCAGTGGAGTCAAATGGCGTACGACCCACCGTAGCTGCAGAAAGACGGTCCAGCTAAAAGACCGAACAAAGAAGCGCTTTCGGGTGGCAACCCGACATTTCGATGGAACGGCGTACGAGACCCGTTGTTGAAGTTGGTCGATTACCACTGAACTGGTTTGTAGAATTCACAGAGCGATCAACGAGGACCCAGGAGGCTATGAGACGACTACCAGTACTAGCTGGCCAGGAGATTGAGGTCTTACCGTCATTTGACAGGACACTCGCCGCAACTTCAGGCATCACAGCCCGTCTGGAGCAGTACCTTGGACCAGTGCCGATAGAGAGCGCAGTTTTACCTACCGTGGTTGGGATCGTCTCATCGCGGCAAACGAGACATGCTACCGGGAGATCATTCTAGAGTTCTTGAGTACATGTGATTGGGGAGCACGCAGTGATGATCTATCTCAGCGGACAGTCCGATTCCGATTGGGAGGTATATGGAGGGAGTGCACTGTGGTAGAGCTTGCACGACGAGCAGGCATTTACACCGAGGAGGAGACAGCCGATCCACACTTCCTGCCGTTCTTAGCAGCATGCACCATCCGCCCAGACGAGGGCGTGACAGAGGCAGCCATCTAGGCTGAGATCAGCGACATTGCATTCAACACAGCCGCCATTGCCAGTACCATACGATCGCCGTTCCACCACCTGTTACATAGGATTGTCACTTGCACCCTTCGACAGCGTCAGGGTGGGGACAAGGTGCCGAAGAAGGACTTACCATTTCTATGGGTGCTTCTCTATGCTAACAGGTTCTTCCATCTCCCTCACCTGTTAGCTGAGTTCTTTACCGAGTCCGTGGATCCCAGATCGGCCAGTCCTTTGGTTGGCGGGCATTACATCACCCGCATAGCCGAGTCCTACCAGCTGCTGACGCCAGAGGTTACGAGAAAGATGACTTAGTACCATCCGAGGCTGATGGGGGCCTCATTGATGGGTTTTGATAAATAAAATAGAGCGTTTTACGCTAAAACGGCAACGGAAGCTTTTTAAAATAACTAGTTTATTTTAGACCATTTTAAACAAAACCATCAAGGATCTATTTACATGGGTAAGAATGATATTTAAACATACATAGGATGTTTTAAAGAAATAACCTTTGAAGCCTTTGAACCCTCTTGGTATTGGGGTGTTGAAGTAGATGGCAAAAATCAAGAAGCTTGATCTCTCTACAAGTGTCCACCACCAAGGTAAAGGCACTTTGAATGCTAGTTCCTTATTGTCAAATGAACTTCTTAAGCCTTTAAGTACTTAACAAATTAAGCACTAAAGGAGAAGTGCTTCTACACTCTCAAACTTGGAACAAACTTCACAAAAGGAAGAGAGTAGATGGAGAGAAAGAGTTCCCACGTTTTTTAGACTATATGAGAGAAAAACTTAATGCATACTTTGCATCTCACTCTCTTTTATACTAAAAAGTGAGTACCATGACTCATACAATCATTAAATGCAAAAGATATGATCTTACACAAGGTATGGGTGTGTAATTATGGTGAAAAAGGAAAAAAGTGTCCAACACTCTTCCTTTAGAAACTAACTAGTCTGGTTACATCTTAATGTAACCCAAAGTGTCCAAAACGTTGTACGTGACTTAATATATCATACCATATGATAAAATTATAAGTTTAACTCCTTATAATTATTATTTTCAAAAAACAATAATTATTCTCTAATTAAATACAAGAGTTGAATTTATTTATTAATTATCAAATACTTAATAAATATTCAATAAGTACCAACTTGATAACGGTGTGACCCTATAGAATCATATGTAATTAGCAATATCATTTCATAATGATTCTTGAGCATATAGATCGAACAATCTCCCACTTGCACAAGATTCATTATGGATTGACACAAATAGTAGTTGACGTCTAGCAACGGACTACTGTCCCTAATTACATACGAAGAGGTGCCATTTATCAACATCCAATTCCAAGAGCTCAAAGCTGCAATTGATGTATAAGGTAAGTCTATCAACATTATCTTTGTTTCAGACATCATGTTGGACATGAGACAGGGAACGTGATCACTCTCATTTGTTGTCCAACTTTAAGTAAGGCGCCTTAGATGTCTAACTCTCAACACATGAGAGGAACAAATCCCATCTTGACTACATACGTACTCATGAATAGTTCATACTATACCCAACAATGGCCTTTATAACTGCACGGTTACGAACAATATTTAACCATGTTAAAGCATAGTAATTCCTATACACGAATCCCCAATATATATCTCAGGTCGAAAGACATAAAGATATTTACCATTGTTCAAGATTCACTTATGATTAACGATCCATGGAGTGATTCTTGAAACGGGTCATGTCCAATAGTTGTTCTCCAACAAGTACATATGAACTTAGATGCAACACTTTGCCATTTCATCTCATGAAATCATCCAATTCGATTCATATTAGTCTTAATTCATAGTTGCTCCCACAACCATGAGCGACTATGGACGATTTAGAATAACCAGTTTATTCATGGAGAAAACATGCTAACATAGAACACAAGAACATTAATACAAAAGAGATATCTCATATATCAAAAGAGATTACATGTCATTGCTATATAGTTCAGAATATCCAGATATTAATAAAGTACAAATTTAGATCCAATCACTAGATAGTCGAAGCCCAATCCCTTTTGCATGGATTTTGATAGTGTATCATACGGATACGTACAATAGTCCGCCAGCACGCCAGCAGCATGTCTTTCCAGCACCTAGACGGCCAGCCAGCCGCCAGGGACCATGTGATCCACCTGGCTGGACGTCGTCCGACTCGATAGTTATAAACAACTGGTGGCCACGTGCGCCAATACCAAAGTGACACATCATCCTGTAATGATCATCGCGTGATCTGTCAAGCCACGAACAGACTAGGTGGCCCACGAGCTACCACCTGATCAGATAAATGGGCCAATCACAGACGATAGCAGGCGATCGTCCAATGAGGAAAAGATCCGCTACCAATTGACAGGTGGTCCCCACACAGGTAACGGTATATGATGATCATGCCCTTGGTGAGATCATCATCACATTTTACCTATTCTCATCCACATTCATCTAAGATTCTCCGATCACCATACTAACTTAACCGTCAGAGCGCCCTCCTGGGATCGCCTCCCGAAGTTCGACTGACCTCCTTTTCGTTATTGTGAACTCAGGTCCAAGGCTCTGACATCCAGAAGACCATTTCGAAGATAGAGTTCTCATCATTGGCGCCATCCGCTTGTGTGACGAAGTAAGAACTATGATTTTCTAACCTTGAATGGCGACACCATCCAGCAACCCACAGGGCGACGCCCAGCGAAGCCCAATACGACCCATGATGTCTCTAGGGGCGGTCACGCCCCCGACTCCGATGCCAACTCTGCTGACGCCACCGTTATCCTATGTCAACCCCTTCCTTAACATGGGGTCATCGGCAACACAACCACAGTTCCCACCTCCATTTGTTGCTCCCATAATGGCGGGAACATCGATGCACACTTCTGGTCCAACGAGCTTCTTGCCGCCTTTTCCGCCACTGTTTGCCACAGGAACACCGTCAACTCCGTCTCCGACACCTACCATCCCACAGAATTTCTTTGTAAGCGCCCCTACTCCCCCAACCCAGTTTACTCCGCCACCATTTTATGTTAACAGTTATCCTACTGCTTCGATAATGAACCCATCCTAAATGACACCACAATACACATTTGTGCCATTTTACCAATAGTTCCAACCGCAAACACTGAATCCAATCCCGACAATCACTACACCGCGTTCACCCTTTGTCAAGGAGCTTTTGGATTATGAAATTTCGAGTACTGCTAAACTCCCAACATTGAAGGTGTATAATGGAACCATATCTCCAGACAGCCACATCGACACCTATGAGTGGCACATGACATCGTTAAAGTTAGATCAACGCTTCTGGTGTATGTATTTTCCAACGACACTGGACGAGAACGCGGGTGCATGGTTCAAAAGTTTGGCACCGAACAGTATATACAACTTTGAGCAGTTAAAATAATTGTTTCTCACAAATTTCATGCAACTACGAAAATATAGGGGTGATAATCACGCTATAATGGGTTGCAAACAGCAGGAAGGTGAATCCGTGAAGGATTACTTCAGGCGGTTTAACAAGGCTACGTTGGACGTACCGGGTCATCCTGATCGAATGGTAACAGGTGCGTTTACTTGGGGACTGTTACCTGGCCCTTTATCCCGAAAATTTTTCGGGAGACCTCCGCAATCCCGACATGAATTGAAGGAACGAGTTGAGAGATTCCTGAGACAGGAAGAAGGAACGGCGGAAAAACAGCAGTATCTCAAAGCAACCACTGACGGCCAACACAGGCGGAATGATCGTTATCATCCACATAGCCGGCGCCAGGACCATTCTAGTTTTACTCCAAGGGGCGGCAGGCCCTTGCGGCGATTTAATCCACTCTATAAAGATGAACCTCGAAACAAGCAGGCGGACATTTACGTAGTAAAAGAATCCACCACGAGCAGAGCCCTAGACAGTAGACAATGATACTGCGAGTACCACAAGAGCAGGGCTCATGACATCGCCGATTGCGCCATCCTAAAGAAAGAAATGGAAGAGAAACAACTGAAGGGAAATCTGGTAGAGACGTCGAGAAAATTGCGAGATCAATTTTAGACAGAACGGAGAGCCGAAAGAGGATAAAAGGAAGATAAAGCAGGCGGTAAAGATCTTGAGATTCTGGCCATTCGTGCTAGTCAGAGGCGTCCTGACTATTCCGATAGAGAACGTATACCTCAGAACGTTGGTCCCCTGAACTTGAGTTTCTCAATTAACGACCCAAGACCTGAAAGCTGGCAGGGGGACAATCCCTTAGTCCTCACTGGTTACGTCAAAAATATCAAAATCCACAGGGTATACGTGGATAGTGGAAGTGCTGCTGATATTATACACGAACACTGTTTTAAATTGCTACCGCAAATCATAAAAGATGAACTGAAGCTTGCCAGAGGGCGACTCATAGGGTTCACTGGCCACAACATATGGCCAATCGGAACCATCTCTTTGCCTTTCACACTGAAAAGCTTCGATGAAAAGCTCTACAAGACTACACTTATCGAATTTGTTGTCGTGAGAGCACCCTCAGAGCACAACATGATCTTGGGACGACCATGACTATTGAAATTTGGGGCGGTAGCATCTACAGTGCATGGCCTTTTGAAATTTAGAACACCAAGCGGGGTGGCCTGCGTCATGGCCACCAGCCCCAGACTCTAAGCTGCTGTCAGATCATGCAACCAAAAGACATTATCAGACCAATCAAGAAAGCCAGAAAAGAAGAACCAAACGATACAGAGATTATTAACCAGGACCACGTAGAACAGTCGGTCTGCATCGGCACCATGTTGCCTGCAACCATGAGACAGAAAGTAACTACCCTCCTAAGATAGTACAAGCATGTGTTCGCGTGGGAGCCTGCAGATATGGTAGGAGTAGATAGAAACGTCATAGAGCATAATCTAAACGTTAAACCTGGGAGCAGTACAATCAAACAGAAAAAGAGAAGCCAGGCAGGCGAGCGAAATATAGCAATCAATGTAGAAGTATCCAAGTTAGTCGCGGCAGGGATACTGAGGGAAGCCATTTTTCCTGATTGGATCGCCAATCCGGTGATGGTCAAGAAAAGCGACGGAAGTTGGAGGATGTGTATAGATTACATAGATTTAAATAAAGATTGCCCCAAAGATTGCTATCCTCTGCCAGAGATAGATCAAAAAGTGGAATCGCTCCAAGGATTTCGATGGAAATGCTTTCTAGATGCATACAAAGGCTATCACCAAATACAAATGAGGAAAGAGGATGAAGAAAAAATAGCATTTTATACCGATCGAGGAACATTTTGCGAAAAAAAAAATGCCTTTTGGGCTGAAGAATGCAGGTGCAACATATCAAAGATTGGTGGACCGTTTATTCCACAATCAAATTGGACGAAACATCGAGGTCTATGTCAACGATATGGCAATCAAGAGTTTGGAAGAAGCTGCACTAATAACAGACATAGAAGAAACATTAAAAACGCTAGAGCAAGCAAAGATGAAACTAAACCCAGCAAAATGCGTGTTTGGCGTGGAAGAAGGCCATTTTCTGGGGTATTATGTAACAAACCATGGCATCCTCCCCAATCCTGCTAAAGTACAAGACGCTCTCGAGACCAGGCCCCAGCTACGTTAAAAGAAATGAAAGGCTTAAACGGAAAATTAACGGCATTAGGACGCTTCATTGCGAAGTCGGCAGAGAAAGCTCTGCCACTCTTTAACACATTAAAAGGTGAAGTCAATAAAGAGGGATTCAAGTGGACGGTCGCAGCTGACGAAGCCTGGCAAAACCTTAAACAGGCATTGGGCAATTTACCTACACTCTCCAGCCCCATGCCAGGTGAAACCCTATCCATGTACCTGTCTGCGTCACATGAAGCCATTTCAGCGGTATTGGTGGTGGAAAGAAACAATACGCAATCCCCAGTATACTTCATCAGCCAAGCACTTAAAGGCCCAGAAATCAATTATCCAATGCTCGAAAAGCTGGTACTGGCATTGGTACACGCTGCCAGGTGTCTTCAATGATATTTCCAGGCACACCACGTTGAAGTCCTCACCAGTCAGCTACTCAAGCAAATCCTGCTAAAACCAGAAAACTCAGGAAGATTAGCCAAATGAGCCATAGAGCTGGGAGAACACGCCATCACTTATCGACCTCGAACGAGTATTAAGGCACAAGCACTGGCAGATTTTCTCATTGAAGTCCCTGACCAACAACCTCCAAAAACACCGGTCGTCGCAAGCCTTCCCGTCAAGGAACGACCATGCGAGTGGATCCTATTTACCGACGGAGTAGCCAGAAAGGAGGGGTCAGGAGCAGGGCTGATACTGAAAAGTCCTCAAGGCAAAGAAATTACATACGCATTGCGTTTCGATTTTCGAACATCGAACAATGAAGCGAAGTATGAAGCCTTATTGGCGGGACTTCGATAGGCAATTGAGAACGGGGCAAATCAAGTAACGGCCTTGAGCGACTCCCTGTTAGTAACAAACCAGATAAACGGCCAGTACGAAGCCAGACACAAACGAATGCAAAAATACATGGAAGCAGTGCAACAGTTAACAAGATCTTTTGATAAATTTTCAATCAACCAAATTCCTCGGTCAGAGAATTGAAGAGCTGACGCCTTAAGCTAACTAGCCTCAACGTCATTTGACTATTTGACCAAGAAGGTGTTAGTTGAAGTGTTACCTGAAAGCAGCATAGAAGAAAAGCAAGTTAATGAAACAACAGAAGAGGCAACGAACTGGAGCACACCATACATGGAATATCTCCAATATGGAACGCTACCAGAGGATGAGGTGGAAGCGCGTAAAATCAGAGTTAAGGCCCCTAACTTCACAATTATCGAAGGAAACTTCTACAATAAGGGACACCAAACTCCCTGGTTAAAATATATAACGAAAGAAGAAGGATATCGAGTGCTAGATGAAATACACTCAGGGCTAGCAGGGGCCCACGAGGGAGCAAGGGCGTTAACTGGCAAAGTCCCGCGAATGGGATTCTACTGGCCCTGATATTCACTCTGATGCAATGGAGATGACACGCAAATGCGTAGAATGTCAGACCTTCTCTCCAACTCAAAACCTACCCGCAGCTACACTGACGAGTATAACAAGCCCCTGGCCATTTTTTTCAGTGGGGAATTGATATTGTTGGGCCGTTCCCAGAAGCTCATGGAAGAGTAAAATTCTTAATTGTGGCAGTTGATTATTTCACTAAATGGGTAGAGGCGGAACCTGTGGCCTCCATAACTGGGCGTAGTATCATCAAATTTATGTGGAAGAGCATACTCACTAGATTCGGCACCCCACGGATGCTGATCAGTGATAATGGGCTATAATTTGCCGAAAACCCCTTCCACGGGTGGTGCGAAGAAAGGCAAATCCGGCAGCAGTTCACATCTGTTGCTCATCCACAGGCTAACAGCCAGACGGAAGTTACCAACCGCACCATGGTGAATGGAATTAAGAAGCGGCTGGGGAAAGCCAAGGGCAACTGGGTGGAAGAACTACCGAGTGTTCTTTGGTCCTACCGAACGACACCAAGAACTAGCACTCAGGAGACACCGTTTAGTTTAGTATACGGGACGGAAGCAATGCTCCCGCCGAAACTCTCGATAACCTCCTTACGGGTTTCTACTTTCACCCCTGAGAAGACGGAGGAAGATCTTAGGCACAACTTAGACTTGCTAGAAGAAAGGCGCGAACTTGCCAGCGTCAGGCAGGCAAGGTACTACAACACATGGGTGAATGGAAGGGCATTTAAAGTGGGTGACTTAGTGTTACGGAAAAACGAGGTCAGCCACGCCCAGCCGAGAGGGAAATTAGGGACAACTTGGGAAGGCCCATACAAAGTGGTGGAAGCACACCGGAATGGAGCATATATGTTGGAAACCATGGAAGGCAGTCCAATACCAAGGACATGGAACATCCAACACTTGAAGAGTTTTCATTTCTAGAAGTGAAAACAATGCAGCTTGAACTATAACAACAACGTGACCTTTTCTTTTTATTTTTAGTGCATGTACTAAATTTAATGTCGCAAAGAATTGGGTTTTGAAAAATCTATAACATAGCATTTACATTCATGTATGCTGATAGCAAAACAATTGGCTGGATTGATCACCCAACCAATTAACACGAATGGCCGAGCACCATCCGTATTAAGTCACAACTTAATACAAATGGCCGAGCACCATCTATAAAAGTTCCAAACTTTACAAATGGCCGAGCACCATCCGTATTAAGTCACAACTTAATACAAATGGCCGAGCACCATCTATAAAAGTTCCAAACTTTACAAATGGCCGAGCACCATCTATAAAATTTCCAAACCTTACAAATGGCCGAGCACCATCCGTATTAAGTCACAACTTAATACAAATGGCCGAGCACCATCTATAAAAGTTCCAAACTTTACAAATGGTCGAGCACCATCCGTATTAAGTCACAACATAATACAAATGGCCGAGCACCATCCATAAAAGTTCTAAACTTTACAAATGGCCAAGTACCATACACACCAAGTCACGACTTAATACAAACAGCCAAGTGCCACCCAATGCTAAACTCATAACTGTACGAATAATTAGACACCATTCAAGCTAAGATCCAACCTAACAATAATAACACTTGCATCGACACATGCAACATATACAACCAAACATTGTTTACAAATTAAGCTGGCTAAACAAAGCCAAGAAACACAACCAATGTTTTGTTCATCGGTTATAGACGAAACACTTGTCCACAATTGTCTTAAATTAACCAAGCACAAAAGAAGTTGTCTAGAACACCATTACAACCATATCGAAAAGCAGAAATAACGACTTACCCATCTGCCTCCACCTTTAGCAGTTCCTTCAAGCTATCCACTCCAAGCTGCCCCAAACTTAGTAACCCTGCATAGTCAAGGGTTGCAAACTCCTCCATCGCATCGTCAACTTCCGTGGCACAATCGGACGCCGACCCTCCTTCTCCAGTATCTGGGCCACCAATCTTCAACTCCTGACGAAGACCGCGCCTACCTGCCTCGTCGCCAGCCACATAACTCGCCCGACGAATGCGATTAATCCCATGCACAAACTCAGGAACCAGAAATACCTTCTCCACAATCCTAACAGCACCCTCCTCCACCATCCACTTCAGATCCTTTTCCGCTTTCTCCAGAGCAGCACCTCTCTCTTCCAAGATGCGATCCTTCGAGCGAATCATCAAAGCCTCGTTGTCTTGATTAAGCTTCTCCAATTTCTCCTCCACGGACATATTCTCAGCAACCAATATCTCGCACTTATGGTCAAATTGGCGAGCAGCTGCTTCCAGACGAGCAATTTGAGCCTCTAGCTCTACATTCAATTCACGTAAACGGGCACTCTTGGCCAAAGCATTGCAGGCCTCAAGCTTTAAAGATTCATGCAGAGAAGAAGAAGCCGACAGCTGCTCTATCCTTTTTGCTGCAGCCGCCAAATAATAGGCAGACTGAGCAGAGGCAAACCTCAGGGTGCTGACCAAGTTATCATGAGAAAAATTCTCCATCTCTTCCTCGGCAGCCGGAGGGAACGCATGAAGAGCAATGTCGACGGCATTCTCCTGAGGAAACAGACGAGAACCATTAACAAGCTTCCACTCGGGGACAAAAGGCAATGACGAAAAATCAGTCCACACGTGGGTGTCCAAAGCCGTACCCCCACTACCGCCAGTCCCAAACCCACTTCCCCCTCCCATTTCAAACCCACCTCCGCCGCTAGCACCAAAGTCACTACCTCCAACCTCTCCCAAATTCTCCATCCCACCAGAACCATACAAAACCTTTGGATCAAATGACAGTTCCTCATCGCGATTTCCAGCACTCTCGGATCCTCCCAAGACCTTTTCCCCACCGACATCTCCCTCCTCATCATCAGGAATGGAAATTATACCCAAGTCATCCTGCTTTAAGTTGTTTAACAATTAGCAACAACTCACTCTCCTGATTAACCTGGTGTCGGGAGGATTCTCCGAGCCTTCCAACAACCCCATGCCATATTCCTTTTGTTTGCTAGCCTGGAAGACCCCCTAAGAATGCCTTCTTTACTATCTCGTACCTATTCGGAAGATTCTTCACGATAACTCTTCGACAACCCTTCCACCTTCGCATCTATTAACGGAACACTCCCAGACCCACCCTCTTTAGCCTTCTCACCCTCTGAATCCTGTATCTCTTTGGCCCGTGCAACCACATCGGGGTTTCGGAAGGCAAAGGGGGGCAGCCACTTTGTCAACCAAGTCAACTTCGCGGTACCTCAGTTCTCCTTTCCCCCATTCCTTAGCGAGAACATCCTCAAAACACACTTTACATGGGTTATCTGCAAGCGAAAACGCAAAATCAAAAGAAACCAATAACATATCAACAAAGAACAGGAAATGGAAAGAAAAAATGGCGCATACTCTTCCGCAGCGCATAGAACTCCGACATTTTCCCCCGCATACGCCACGACGTACTCAAACCCCCACCAGCCAAGATGTACTCAGGAAATTCTTCCGAAACGACACGAAAACCATTTAGGGTTTTTACCACCTGCTCTTGATGTGGATACAATTTAGGGATCTGATCAGAAGCCGCACCAGTCCGATGGTAATGGGCATCAACTTGGGAAGAATTCACCCACAACCACTTATTCTGACAATGCTTAGGCGAATATTTGGGTTTTGGGATCAGGGTATGAACGGTGGTCCTCCGATAAAAAGCATAGTTCTCCAAGAAGCCGCAAAGCGGAAGTAGTGCTTGAACACGTAAAAGTCAGGAACAATACCTAAACTGCGACACAAGAGCTCGAAAGCCACTATTTTGTTAACAGAGTTCGGCGTTAGTTGATGTAAACCGACGCTATTGTGGCGCAACACTTCGCACATAAAATCTGTCGTCGGAAGACGGTATCCAGCGTCGAAAGTTTTCAAGTAAATACCAATTTTTCTCTCTGGAGGAAGAGAAAACCCTACGTCAACACTCGGAACGAGAACCCCATCTTCAGGCTGAGAACCGTACCGCTCAACCAGAGGGCCATAAACGTCATCAGTGATCTCTTGATGATCTTGGTCTGCCATTTTCGAAAAAGGGGGGGAAAAGAGAAGAGAAAAGTAACAAAGGAAAGACGAAAGTGAACAAGGAGAACGAAATGAAAAGTAGAAATAAGAAAAACCCTAAAAAGGTAATACGAAGACAAAGGAAAGCAAGAAATTGGAAAACGTTCCTAATGATGAAAACGGACGAGTCGCATCACTCACGTCAACCATAATGACGCCGATTTTCTCGGAAAGCGAACCGCCGTCTATCCAATCTTGAAAGTCAAAGCTAGACCACATCATCACCTTGACTACCAAGACTGGGGGGACGTGATAGTGTATCATATGGATACGTACAATAGTCTGCCAGCAAGCCAGCAGCATGTCTTGCCAGCACCTAGACGGCCAGCCAGCCGCCAGGGACCATGTGATCCACGTGGCTGGACGTCGTCCGACTCGACAGTTATAAACAATTGGTGGCCACGTGCGCCAATACCAAAGTGACATATCATCCTATAACGATCATCGTGTGATCTGTCAAGCCACGAACGGACTATGTGGTCCACGAGCTACCACCTAGTCAGATGAATGGGCCAATCACAGACGATAGTAGACGATCGTCCAATGAGGAAAAGATCCGCTACCAACTGACAGGAGGTCCTGACACATGTAATGGTATATGATGATCACGCCCTTGGTGAGATCATCTTCACATTTTACCCATTCTCATCCACATTCATCTGAGATTCTCTGATCACCATACTAACTTAACCGTCGGAGCGCCCTCCCGGGATCGCCTCCCGGAGTGCGACTGACCTCCTTTTCGTTATTGTGAACTCAGGTCCAAGGCTCTAACATCCAGAAGACCATTTCAAAGATAGAGTTCTCATCAGATTTCAAACTTGTTTTGAGAAAGGGGCTTCGTGAATGGATCCGCTAGATTATCATCTGTATGAATCTTTTCAATTTGTATATTTCCCAATTCCAATTCTTGACGAATGAAATTGTATCTCCGTTGAATGTATCTAGTCCTCTTGGTAACCATTGGGTCTCTTGCGATGGCAATGGCACCAGTGTTGTCACAAAACATCTCAATGGCATTCTTGATGGTTGGGACAACCTCTAGATCACCGATGAACTTTTTCATCCAATCAACTTCTTGAGTTGCCTACGATGCAACAATATACTCAGATTCTGTTGTAGAAAGTGAGACCACTTCTTGCTTTGAACTTTTCCATGTAATGGCCCCTCCATTTAGGGTGAACACGTATCCCGACTTTGACCGATAATCATCTCGATTAGTGTTGAAGCTAGCATCGGTGTAACACCTTACAACGAGCTCTTCATTAACTCCTCCATAAACTAAGAACATGTCCTTAGTCCTTCTCAATTACTTAAGGATGTTCTTTACAGCCATCCAATGATTTTCGCCAGGATTAGCTTGATATCGACTAGTCATACTCAATGCATAAGCTACATCCGGCCTTGTGCATGTCATGGGATACATAATCGAGCCTACTACTGAAGAATACGATATGCGACTCATTCTTTTGATCTCATCATCTAAACTAGGACAGTCCATCTTAGAAAGAATGCTGCCAGGTAGCATATGTACAATTCCTCGCTTTGAGTTTTCCATTGAGAAGCGTTTTACGACTTTATCAACGTACGAACTTTGATCTATCTCTATAGATCCTAATACCGAGTATGTATGCAGCATCCCCTAGATCCTTCATTTGAAAAGACTTGCTTAGATAAGCCTTAGTCTCTTTCAATGTTGGGATATCTTTCCCGATCAACAATATGTCATCTACATATAGTATTTGAAAAATAATTTTGCTCCCACTTGCTTTGATGTATACACATGGTTCATCAGGACTTTCAGAGAAATCAAACTTTTTGATGTTCTCATCAAAGCGATGATACCAAGTCCTAGATGCTTGTTTTAATCCATAAATGGACTTCTTCAGTTTGCACACCTTTTTTGGTTATCTGGATCAACAAAACCTTCAGGTTGTTCCATATAGACATCTTCCTCAAGATATCCATTAAGGAAAGCGGTTTTGACATACATTTGCCATATCTCATAGTCGTAATATGCAGCTATGGCCATGATAACTCTAATGGATTTAGTCTTGGCAACTGGCGAGAAGGTGTCTTCATAGTCAATACCATGAAATCGAGTATACCCTTTCGCAACAAGTCTTGCCTTGAATGTTTGTACATTCTCGTCCATGTCGATCTTCTTCTTGAAGATCCACTTGCTTCCAAAAGTCCTACTGTCAGGAGGCAAATCAACCAAGTCCCATACTTGATTATCACTCATGGACTGAATTTCAGCTCTCATGGCCTCAAGCCATTTATCAGATTCTGGATCTGCAGTAGCTGCCTTGAAATTAGTGGGCTCACATTGATCGACTGAGAAGACTTCCTCTTCAGGAATGACAAATCCATATCTATCAGGTTCCTGCCAAGGTCTACTTCAGCGTCGTACATTTGGTGTGTCGTTTGGCATCTGAATAACAGTCTCGGGCTCCACAGTATCAGGTGGAGTGTTATTCTCAACTATAGGTTGTGGTTCTAGAATCTCTTCGAGATGAATCGGGCTCCCACTTGCTTTATTCATAATAAAGTCCTTTTCAAGAAACACGGCATTTCGAGCTATAAAAACTCGGTTTTCTTCCTTCTTAAAAAAGTAATAACCCATGGTTTCTTTTGTGTATCCTACAAAGATACACTTTTGAGATCTGGGTTCAAGCTTGTTAGAAGTCTCTACTTTAACATGAGCTTCACAACCCCAAATCCTTAAGTAAGACATTGGTGGAACCTTTCCATGCCATAACTCGTATGGTGTCTTACTAACCTTTTTAGTTGGGACCATGTTCACAGTACGGGCAGCGGTTTCGAGGGCATATCCCCAGAACGAATGAGGAAGGGAAGTATTACGCATCATCGATCGTATCATATCAAGTAAGGTATGGTTTCTCCTTTCGGAAACACCATTATGCTGTGGCGTTCCAAGTGGAGTGAGTTGTGGCACTATGCCACAATTCTTGAGATGTTCATCAAACTCATAGCTTAGATATTCGCCACCACGATCTGATCGTATGGTTTTAATCGTTTTACCTAACTGGTTTTGTACTTCATTTTGGAATACTTTGAAGATTTCAAAAGCTTCATGTTTGTGTTTCATGAGATACACATATCCAAATCTACTAAAGTCATTAGTAAATGTAATGAAGTATCTTTCATTGTTTCTGGTCATTGTCCTAAAAGGTCCACATATATCAGTATGTATGAGTCCCAATAGATCAGAAGCCCTTTCACCAAGACAGGTAAAAGGAGCTTTGGTTATCTTGCCACATAGACAAGATTCACATACATCAAAAGACTCTAAGCCAGTTGATTCTAAGATTCCGTCCTTTTGAAGCTTAGCGATGCGAGTTTTGTTTATGTGACCAAGTCGACAATGCCACAAATAAGTTTTATTAAAGTCCGACTTTGTTTTCTTATATGTTAAGTTGTAAATTGAATTATCTTTATTGTATGAACCGTTTAGATCAATCTCATATATTCCATTATTGGGACAAGTCACAAAATAGAATATATTATCTTTAAACACAGAAATGTTTTCAGAATGAAAGTCAAATTCATAACGAAAACCTTGTTCATACAAACGGAAAGTAGAGATAATATTCCTAGTTATACTAGGTACATAACAACAATTGTTTAATAAAAGATAAAGCCCATTTGGAAGTAGGATGATATAGGCCTATGGCCTTGACAGCTACTCGAGTGCCATTTCCTACATGCAATTCCAAATCGCCATCTTAGATTTCTCTAACATTCCTTAGTCCCTTCAAATCATTGCAGATGTTAGTACCACTTCCGGTATCGAATACCCAAGAATTAGTACGGAATGCATATAATTCAATTACATATATACCTGAGATGTCAATCTTATCGACCTTGTTTTTCTTAACTTCCTCTAGATATTTGGGACAGTTGCGTTTCCAATGCCCCTTTCGTTGCAGTGAAAGCAATCAGCGTCAGCTGCAGGCTTAGACTTTTGAGAAGGGTTGGTGGAACGAGGCTTCCATTTACCCTTTCCGTTGTCTTTCTTAAGGACCTTACATTTTCCCTTCCCGGTAACATTACCGGTTTTCTTCTTAGAGATTTGACCCTCGCGGATCATCAACACTTGATTCCCGGCTTTCTTGATGTTGCCTTCAACATTTTTCAGCATTGAATGAAGCTCGTTAATGCTCCTTTCCCAGTCATTCATATTAAAGTTCAACACGAATTGATTGAACGATTTTGGCAAAGAGGCAAGGATCACATCCGTTGCTAACTCATCACCAAATGGGAAACCAAGGCGGGCAAGCTGCTCAGTGTAAGCTTTCATCTTGAGTACATGAGCACTTACAGAAGAACCCTCGACCATTTTGCAACCTATGAAAGCATTCAAGGTCTCAAACCTTTCTTGCTTAGCCTGAACCTGAAACATAATTTTCAGTTGCTCGATCATATCAAGCGCTTCATGAAACTCAAAAGTTTTCTGAAGTTCAGGAGACATAGTGGCAAGCATAATGCAAGCCACCTCGAGCGAATCATTGACATGTTTCGTTCGAGCGTCCTTTAGTTGCTTAGAGGCATTAACGGGGAGTTCTTCTGGGATAGGTTCATCAAGGACATAGTCCTTTTTCTCAAGCTTGAGGACAATCCTCAGCTGTCGGAACCAATCAAGAAAGTTGGGTCCGCTCAATTTTTCTTTATCGAGGATGGATCGAATAGTGAGAGAGGAGGAGGTAACAGACGAGGTTGTCATCTACAAAATAATAAGATTCATTTTAATATCTTTGATATATTTCTTTTAATATTAATTACCCTTTGAATTAGGATTGAAAAGCTAAGATCCACATCACACATAATCATTTGAGGCGGTGACCCACAACACAAGTGATTATGTTGATTGGTAGGTTACGATAACCAATTACATCTCATATGTAACTCTTAGAATTTTATGGGATCCAAAAAACATCTTATGTTAAATGGCATGTTAATCCCATCTATGCCTCAAGTCTCTCATGCTTGGGTGACCTTTATCACATAAGATTCTTGATCAAATCATCCAACTTAAAAATCTTGTGAATTATACTTTACCAACGGTTGGGTGACCTTTATCCCATTAGCAAAAATAAAACACCTTGGCCATCATAGGACAATGCAAATAGACAAGGTGACCCAAGAATCTACAAGCATTTCACAATAATGCACAAGTGATTTTATAAGTGGATCGCATAGATTTGAAGTTTTTTTCAGAATAAGGGCTTTATAAACGTTTTATTATTCTAGCATTTTAAAACGTTTTATATCATGAATATTTCATGCATAAAATATTCCATGGTACATTATTTGAGGTTCTAAAAATCAATATCTTATATTCGATTTTAGTTTGTTAAAATTAATATACAATATTAGGTTTGCCGTTAGTTTGCCGTTATAACGATAGGAACCGATTTTTAACTTTTTAATAAAACTTCCTTTTATTATAAAGTTACAGAGTCTAGATTTAGTTTAAAACATTTTAAACCCTTTTAAATTTTCAAAAGTTTTGCTATTTGAAGAGTTTCAAAAATTAAAACTCCTTTTAATAAAAACTCAATTTTATACGTCTTATGTAGAAACTTTATTATTTAAAATTATAAACTCCAACTTGATGTTATTCTTGTTAAAATATATTTTTGAATGAAAAAATGTTTTCAATCATACAACATTATATAACAAAAAAAAAAATAAACATCACAAGCATGCATTACAAAGTGTATAAACAAAGCCATTTTCTAACTACAATTATTGTGAGCCATCACAACAATTATTAAGTCATTTCCTAAAGGACTTAATAATGACACTTTGAGAGTCTTCAAAACCACCATGTCTTGAAAAGGTCTTCCTAGCTCTATCTTGTTACATTTTGAAAAAATAAACTGAAATGCCCGGTTTCTCATACAAAGTACAACCAAAATTTTGCAAACAATTATACATTAAAAATGGGTATATTTGCACTCAACCCAGGAAAAACAAGATGTTATCAAGAACTTAATACAACAAAGGTCCTCACGTTACATACCAGGCATTACAAATAAATCTATTACAACTAAAGGACGGGCTCTAAACTTGTCCATTTCTCTTTATCACATGCCTTCCCCTATCACTGCTACAGATACCTGCAAAACAACAAACAACTCAAGTGTAAGCTTATAAAGCTTAGTGAGAAATCTCAATCATACTCCACAATCTCTTTTAGTAAACTCTCTTCTCATTCTTCTTTTTGCTAGTCTCATTAGCAATATTCACTCTCTCTAAACTCTGAAACCTGCAAACATATTAGCTTTACAAACACCAGCTAATTAGTAGTAATATCAACTCAATAAATAAGTATCTCAACTGATACTACTCATAAACTCAATCCTACATACTCGTATAAACTCATTTCACTATTAATTATGCTCAATTATAACAGTTATCATGGTTGTAGCAATCAAACTCAAAGACTCTTTAAGTTACTCACTCTAGCATATACTCTGATCTTATGCTCAAGTATAGACTATAACTCGTCTCTTGTTATCCACAATTAACATAACCACTTTAACTCTAAGCTACCGCAATATCAATACAACACACATATATGCACAACATATGTATTAACTCAATCTCTATGATTATCTCAGTCATTCAGTATATTCATTCAAACCAAGTACTCGTATATAACAGTGAATTCTAAACCTTGTTTAACTCATACCACTTAGTATCTCAACCAATTAACATGTACCATAATTCAATTTAGATATAGTCAAACTATATATAATGAATTATAACTACTCACCTAATATCGGCTTGGTACGTGGAACTCCCAATTTGCGCGTACCGGGCTTCTGTTCGCTAGACTTGGCTATATCACCATAGTCTAAATCAATTCTTCAACATCCACAATCATTTCAATATCATCTATCTCAAAGATGTATCAATCAAAAGAGGAAAAGGAGTATAAACGGTAAATTTCAACTCAATATTTACCGAAAACCCCCAAATCCGCGGTTTTACTCAACAAACCGTAGAAACTCGACAATAATCACACCAATTACTCTAAAGGCATCTACTAACAATCTACTAGCAACATATATCACAATATATAGCAAAATCACAAGATATAAAGTTAGGGTTTCAAAACCCCAAAATCAAGAAATTACTCACCTCGACGAATTAGGAATCAAGAGCGCGTTTGCGGGGTTAGATTCGAGTCTCTCTATGCTTCCCTACGAATCTCCAGCTTTAATTTGACCTAAAATCGCCCAAAAATGCTCTGAAATCGATTTGGGTTTTGTTTTTGCCGAAATGAGCATTTTCTGCACTTTAAAAGGCTCTGCACGCGTAACACGGTCGTGTAAAATTTAACACGCCCGTGTAATGCTACAGTGCCCGTGTAAAATTTAACACGCCCGTGTAATGCTACAGTAACCAGCAAACACAAAATTACCGTGTATTACACGACCCGTGTAACATTTACACGACCCGTGTAAGCCATTTTTGGCATTTTTAAGGCTCAAACTTCTTCCAAATGGGTTTCTAATCACCCAAACTCATACATCAACTTAACTAATCTTAATCACACCAAGATTAGTACATAAGAAAGGTTTTAACCTCTTCTCCTAAATCAAACAACTCATCACTCAAAGGTAATTATAAAAGATTGTCACACAACTCTTAATAACTCAAAGCTAGAACCATACTAATTATAAGGTAATAACTCTACTTACCTTAGTAAGCACCTCAAAATGAAAATGGGTCTTACATAAACAAACTAGTCTAAACTAATCTATTACATACATAATTAATAAACAATGAAATAAAAGTTATTTATCTATTACATCATCTTATGAATGAATAAATAACAACCACAAATGTCCTAATGGCTTGTTTATACACAATATCATCATATGAAATAAACAACACTTTGTTTTTTCTAAGGAAACTTTTATATAACCAAAATGCATGGAAAATGGTTATATAAAAAGTAAACAATTTTAAAACCACAAGTTGCCAAAGAAAACAAATATGGTTATTTCTTAGCCAAAAGAAATCCATCGTTGTTTTCCAAATACCAAAGATTATCAAACATAATAAATCATTCTTACATATAAAAGATGGCTCTGATACCACTGATGTGTTTTGATAAATAAAATAGAGCGGTTTACGCTAAAACTGCAACGAAAGCTTTTTAAAATAACTAGTTTATTTTAGACCATTTTAAACAAAACCATCAAGGATCCATTTACATGGGTAAGAATGATATTTAAACATACATAGGATGTTTTAAAGAAATAACCTTTGAAGCCTTTAAACCCTCTTGGTATTGGGGTGTTGAAGTAGATGGAAAAAATCAAGAAGCTTTATCTCTCTACAAGTGTCCACCACCAAGGTAAAGGCACTTTGAATGCTAGTTCCTTCTTGTAAAATGAACTTCTTAAGCCTTTAAGTACTTAACAAATTAAGGACTAAAGGAGAAGTGCTTCTACACTCTCAAACTTGGAACAAACTTCACAAAAGGAAGAGAGTAGATGGAGAGAAAGAGTTCCCACGTTTTTTAGACTATATGAGAGAAAAACTTAATGCAAACTTTGCATCTCACTCTCTTTTATACTAAAAAGTGAGTACCATGACCTATACTATCATTAAATGCAAAAGATATGTTCTTACACAAGGTATGGGTGTGTAATTATGGTGAAAAAGGACAAGAGTGTCCAACACTCTTCATTTAGAAACTAACTAAGTCTAGTTACATCTTAATGTAATCCAAAGTGTCCAAAACTTTGTACATGACTTAATATATCATACCATGTGATATAATTATTAGTTTAACTCCTTATAATTACTATTTTCACAAAACAATAATTATTCTCTAATTAAATACAAGAGTTTAATTTATTTATTAATTATCAAATACTTAATAAATATTCAATAAGTACCAACTTGATAACAGTGTGACCATATAGGATCATATGTAATTAGCATTATCATTTCATAATGATTCTTGAGCATATAGAGCCAACACTCATATCTACAGGCGATGGGCGTGGTCACACTGTTGGCGGGGGGCTACATTTTGGTCAGTGAGCCTCAGCCAGCGCAGGCTCAGGATGTTGAAATGGACGCTGAGATAGAGGGAGCCGAGGTTCTAGTTGTACAGCCAGAGGTTCCCGCTTCATGACGACGGACGAGAGAGCCATCTCAGGCTCAGCGAGATCAGGAGCCAGCGGGCAGGAAGGATGGACTGGACGCGAGGCTCACCAGGATTGAGACCACTCAAGCTGCATTGATGGCTGGACAGGCAGATATTAGAGCCGATATACGACTATTGATGGAGGGCCAGCGTGCACTTTTTGCACATTTTGGGATACCATCGTTGACGGGTGGAAGCGACAGAGCAGGACCATCTGGGACGCATCATGATTCTGAGTGATATTTTTTTGTACCTTTTTATTTTTTATTTTTTAGTTTTAGTTTCTGTTTAAATTTTTATGTTTGTAATTAAACTTAACATCGTTGCATGAGTTGATATTTTTGTTAGTAGATTGTTATTACTTGCCAAACTGTGACTGCTGCACCAACTGATGGAGTTGCATAACGCAAGTGTGGGGTCACCGTACCCCTACACTCGTGTTACGCCGGCGTGTTTACTGCTGCTCCCCGACTCCCGGATTTCATCGTGAATGACGTGAACAATCAACTCTGCTACAAATGGTGCCGACAATCGAGCAATGCGCCGTTCCAAAAAGGGGTAACTATTTCTCCCTTGTTTTGAATTATTTTGTACAACGGGGACGTTGTACGGTTTTAAGTGTGGGACGTGGACGGTCGAAATAGTGTTTTTGAAAACTTTTTGCGGAAAATGAGTCATTTTCAAAATTTTTGCAATCTTTCAAATTTTTTAATAGATTGTAATTTTGAAACGAATATTTATGAATGTTTTAGCATTGGTATTTTTCAATAAAGTACTGTTTAGTTGTTATCATGCTATTAGTTTAGTCAAATAAGTTGAGTTTTAAGAGTTAGAAGATTGGAGTATTTTAGGTTTGGGATTTTGGAAGGGATTGTCAATCAGTGGCATTTGTTGTTCGATCCGGTAGGTCCGAAAAGGGTGGCCTCGAAGAGGCATTTAAGATCGTTTGGTTTGGGATGGGATGGTATTTTTGAAAGCTCGTTACACGGACAACATCGAAAGTCATGGACAGTTATTTTATGGCCTTTAGTATCTGAATGAGTACGTGCAATTCATTGTGCACAGAAAATTTGTAATCAAGGGTTCTCTAGAAAGTCATGAATTCCAAAGAATATTCAGATCATGTTTTCACAAACAATAAGCTTTGAAATTGAAGACATTCAAAAATTGTTTGAGTCTTAGTTAAAATCTGTTAAAAACTCTCTTGCTTGGAGACAAGCAAGGCACACGTGTGGGGTGTTTGACAACGACTAGTAATATCAAGTATTTTTAGGCGTTGTTTAGCTATGTTTTTGTTACTTTATCTTTATTAATTGGCTAATATCACTTACTTTTATGCCAAAGTGCTTGAAAATGTTTTTAATGTAAATGCAGAGTTTTTGTGCAATTCTGGAGAAGTTTCGGAGTAAAAAGGACAAGAAAAAGAAGTCAGCAGATATTAGCGTCGCTAACTCTTAAGGTTAGCGTCGCTAATGTTCGCAGGAGGGAAAATCTACAGATTCAAAATTCGAACGCACGCGAGGAATCTTTTGGAAGCACACATTAGCGACGCTAATTTCCACATTAGCGACGCTAATGTCAAAAAAGATAAAATCTCCGTTTTTGACTTTTAAATTCCGAAATTTCGGGCTTGGAGCAACACGCGCGGCACGGGAAAGGCTTGGCCGCGATGCGGCAATCCTAATTTCGCACCATTATAAATATCGGAGTCCCGTCCGACTTTTAAAGCATCCCGAGACGCGAAGGAGGGATCCGAAGGCACAATTTTGTCAGTTTTTCAGTGGAAATCAATATTTTGGTTAGTAATTTAGTTTTTCTCTTGTTTTATCAACCCGGTATCGAGGTATTCCACAATTGGGATTTCCGTTGATTACTCGATGTTCGTTTAGATTTATAGTTTCTGATTTCAGTAGTATTAGTCAGTAGTTAGATCTGATATTTGATTGTTTGGATATTGGTTTGATGTTTGGTTTTGAATTATGAAGTAATCTTTCGGTTTGATGTTATTTTACATTATTGATGTTTGGATGTGTTTGATTGCACCGGATTGATTGTTGCTTCTGGATTCTGAATTAGTTTCTGATTTCAATAAGGAACTTTAGTATAGGATTTGATTTAGGTTAGTTTAGTTCATGTTTGATTTGGTTTTGTCACTTGTTTGATATTTTTCTTTTATTGGTTTTTGGGAAATTAGAAACAATACCGCTGGCTGTAGAGTGACACTACTACAGTCTATTATCTGTCTTTCTATCTTGACCACCAAACTCCCACGGATCGACCCTTGCTACCACTATACTAGTGTGTGTGAGGTTTATTTTACTATTTTTGACCGCACGACGACCTAGGCGTGTCAACCCCACACTTAAAACCATACAACGTCCTCGTTGTACAAAAATATTCAAAACAAGGGAGAAAGAGTTACCCCTTAGACGGTAGAACTGCTTGTTAGAACCAATTGTCATAGGTAAAATTCGCACATCGTGATTTGATTTGTCTGGAGTTGTGGCGTAACAGTGAACATGCCGGTAAATAACAAGTGTAGGGGTACCATGACCCCACACTTGTGTGAAACAACCCCTCTGTAGAACTTGTTGATATTTACATGCAAACAATCACAAACAAATTAAACACAAAAAGAACAAACACAAAAGATAGAAGATTATACAACATAAATGAGCTACGGGTTGCCGTGGTGCGTGGGTATGATGCGCGCGTCGCGTTAATTACAAAATTGTTTCCTCTATGTGATGTTGGAAATGACCGCGGTGCGTTCCTAAGTGGTGTGGCGGCGCGGTAATTTTAGGATTCAAGACCAACTTCAAACAACCAATTGAACTCATTTCAACCATGTTTACCTAAATTTACCCTTTTATTATTAATGTCTTATGACTTATTACCTAAAAACGTTATTTCCTAAGTTTACCAATAGAATAACCTAAAAAAACCTAAAAAAATTCAAAACAATCAAAATAATTACAAACAACCCTTAGTTATAAGCTGTATCTTCATCCTCTTCTTCTGTTGGCTCTTCTTCCTCCTCCTTGACAACGCCTAGTGATATCAAGTATTTTAGGCGTTGTTTAGCCCTATTCTTGGTGAAATTATATCAAATATACTTTGGTATTCTCACTTTTCGTGCCAGGACTTGTTTGGAAGAAAAGAATGGAAACAGGGACTAAAAGCGTGCAAAAGGAAGAAGTTTGGAAAAGAATGAAAAATCAAGTAAATACGTACGTGCGCCGAGGATTCCATAAAGGCGCGACGCGGGCTTGAGGCGGTGGAACACATTCAAATGCCGAAGAAACGGGAAAGGATAAGTACGCACGCCGCGGGTTTCACATTTGCGCGGCGCGGTGCAGGAAAATTGCAACTATAAATAGAGGCACTTCCAGCCGAAAACCCTAGCAAAGACCGGGTGTAAAATCGACCTTGAAGCTCTTTGACTCCAAGATTTCGTTCCAGCAACTTCTCAATTGGTATTTTCATGTTTTAGCTTTTATTTTCAATTAGTTAGATAGTAGCAAGCATTGGCTTGTATCCTTGGGAGTGACACCCACTGATATTGAGCTTTGATTTCTGTTTTAGCAACATTTGGTTACTGTTTGGATGTTTGGAATTGTGTTTGAGTAATGAGAAGCATTTGGTTACAAGTAATATCAGTATTTCGATGTTTTGGATGTTTGTTTTGTGTTTTGATTGTTTGAATTGTGATTGGATATTGTTTTGACCTTGTTTGGGACTGTTTTCCTTTGCTGAAATCAGTAGTCAACTAGGTTAGTTTAAGCATTGAAACTTAGCTAAAAACTGTTCAGTCAGAACCTTAGTTATTGGTTAGTTTATGCTTTGTTTTGTGTGGATGTTTTGGATACCTTTGTTTGTTCAGTCAGAACCTTAGTTATTGGTTAGTTTCTGCTTTGTTTTGTGTGGATGTTTTGGATACCTTTGTTTGCTTCTGATTCAGAGATGTACTTCTGATTTCAGAAAGTGACTAGGTTTTGTTTGGTTTGAGCTTAGTTTATGCTTGGCTTGGATTCATTTGATTATTGCTTTTGGGTATTAGTAGTTAGGAAAATAGAAACTAGGTCCTCCGACTGTAGCGTGACACTACTAGTTGGTAATCTGTCATCTGGTCTAACCACGAAGCTCCTGCGGATCGACCCTGACTACCACTGTGCTAGTGTGTGTGTTAGGTATTTCTCTTATTTTTGACCGCACGACGACCTAGGCGTGTCAAATTTTGGCGCCGTTGCCGGGGAGCTGTGAGATTAGATTAGGTGATTAGTAGGAGCTTTAGTTTTCTGGTTTTCTTGGAGATTCATTCGGTTTTTATTTTCTTGTTTTGTGGGCATGTTGCACTAGTGCATGCGTACCCGCAGGGGTGAGCAATTATCCTCATTGTATTTTGACCCTCAGATTGAACGAACCGCGCGCAGAATCCGTACACGTAGGCGTTCCAATATCATGAGTTTTAGTCAAGTTAGCAGTAGTCCAGTCAGTGTTGCCCAGGAACCATCAGGTGAGGTGTCACACCCCCAAACCACGATGGCGGAAACGTCTGAGGGTGGATGACTACATGAACAGTATCATAACAACGTTTGTACAATAGTGATCAAAGCAAACACATCCATCATATAAATAATTGTAAATGTTACAAGAGTTCAAAAGATTGTACGTTTCAAATACAATTACAATATAACATCAAATACATAGTATGACCCATAGTGAACCATCGTCAAAAACTTGTAGTTACCTGATTCATCAATTTCCTGAGAATACAAGTAGTTTGAAAGAGTGTCAACATTACGTTGGTGAGTTCATAAGATTTTTGTATGAGAAAATCCATAATCCTTTTTCCTTGTAAAAAGATAATGTTTGAAACCAGAAAATCTAATATTTTCTTATAAGTGAGTCGTAGTCTTAAAACCCAAAGACCGTAAATGTATAAGTATTTCTATACTTGAAAATAGTATCAAGTAGTTTTATTATTGTATGAAACAGTGTAAATACATGTTTACTCGTAGACAAATTGTAGTTTTAATTCCATAAAACTCGTATGTATAAGTAAACTGTACGTATATTTATATCTTTGATAAAACGCAGTTTTAATTTCATAGAACCAATGTGTATAAGTAAAACCATACTTATATTTGTAACTCGTTAAAATGTAGTTTTAATACCATAAAACTTATATGATGAATCTTTTTCCTTGTAAAAGGTGGTATTGGACTCCAAGAAAATCCCATATTTTCTTATGAATGTATCCAAATCTTAAAAATCCAAAGACTAAAATGTATAGCGTAGTTTGTAGTATAAAACCCTTGAAAATGTATATTTCGACGTAAACAATTTATAAAGTTGATTTCCCATGCGAGACGCCCTATAACCATACTGTGACCATGTAGGCCTGCTTCGACGTTCTTCAGGCGTCGGACTGTTATGACATTTGTCACCTCAGACCCGTCGGTCTAGCTGTAGCTAGCAGCTCAGGTGCGGGATTGTCAATCCCGTATAGATCTATACACAAATATCACGTTCTCTTACCGAGACTCTGGTTATAAAATTTAGGACTTATAGTATGTACTTAAATAAGCACTGTGAAGACCCGTCTCACAAAAATGTATGTATCAATCAACTTGTTTACGTAAAGTTTGTATATGAAAAACCCTTGTATTTGTCGATGATAATTTTTCCCATGATAATATAGTAATGTATAATAATTATATATTTGTATATAATTATTTGTCTTGTTCTAACCGTTATAGTAACATTTGTATCCACAAACTATTCCTATAATAGTTTATTTTTGGTATTCTGTCGTGAAAAGCATATATTTACGAATATATGTGAAATAACTTATTTAAATGGTTATAAACATCTTTTAAAATATTTTCCATAATAGTGGTGTAATAAATTGGTTATACCCATTATTAATTCCAATATAATATTTCATGACTATCAAATAAAGAACGGCCAGGTAGAAGATCAAATGGGGAGGCAGGACCCTTTCAGCGTATAAGCCTTTCGGAAATCCAACAACCTAGCCCAAATGATCGGCCTAGACACCGCTCTCGTAAGTAGATCATTCGATATTATATTTTGGAACTATAATTGAATTGTTGTCATAACGATGTTTACAAAATTCACATTTTGTTTACTATTGTTATAAATGAGTATAAATAGCTATTTTTATAGTATAACTTGTATTCTCCCCTTAAAACTTGAATAAAGATAAAAAGAAGGGGTATGAACTCACCTCAATGTCGACTAGGATCTTATCGCCAATTGTTGTTAGATCGCCCGACTCTTCGTGCTTCTAACTCGAACTCACTATATTTATAACTGAAATAGCTACTTCTAACGCTCATTCTTCGTATATTTCTATATATGTCGAAGAATCTTCTAACAATACTATCTAGTGATATAGAGATCTAGATCTGAGGTGTGAGGAAATGAGAGGATTGAAGCCTCTATTTATAGTAAATTTATTTTCGTATAGCGGCCCTCAAGATACAGACATATGACTTTTATGGCTTTTAGAATTTGATTATGACAAAACATACCCTTAAAATACTCTTTAAATAGATTTAATAGTTTTTATATAAAATGAATGATTTTTGTTTATAGAAATATGATCTACAAAAATCGTAGTTTAATAATATCAACTTTTTAACTAAAAGTCTTTAACGAATTAACGAAAGGGTATTAATTGTAATTTTAATAAAAATATAGGGTTTAAATGTAAATACAATTTTATTTTAAAGAAATAGAAAATATTAAATATAAAACTAATATCAATAATATTACATTTTGACGTCAGGTTGTTCGTATCGACGATACGGTTTTGATGGTAAATTTTTCGTTTTATAAAACGACATAATATTTTTGATAAACTTAACAATACGTATTGTAGAGTTCAAAATGAATATACAAATACTTACGGGTAAAATGTATAAAATTGAATAAATAATAAAATGGGGCCCACTTTATATAATAATAATAATAATTTACGTACACAATTTCAAATCCACCGAACGGTGGAAGACTTTTTTTTAAAGATTCTTTATTTTATATATATATATATATATATATATATATATATATATATATATATATATATATATATATATATATATATATATATATATATATATATATATATATATATATATATATATATATATATATATATATATATTATAATAATTAAACGTCGCTTTCAAGTTAGATTATACGTTTTTCTATCATAAATTTTTATCTATGACTTTTGGTAAAAATGTAAATATATATTTGGAACCGTCGTATTTTTATCTACGTTTTGATATAAAATTTGTAATATTCCGACGAGTTTTGAATTTTACCGTCCACTATTCACGTCGGATACTATTCACGACGTAAAATTTCTTTTTTTTTAATTAAAAACATTTAGCTCAGCAGGGTTTATTCGTATAATTGATTTGAATTAGCATATGTCGTATTATAATATCCAATAATACATCGTATAGATTATGAAATTTATATTTCACATATTGACCTAATGTACGCTCTGGTTGACTTGAGTTGACTTTTGTTGACTTATTTAACGGTTGTCACATTATCTACCCGTTAGAAGGAATTTCTTTCCGAAATTTAGCACTTTGAATGGATCCTCAAGGTTTTGGGAATAGTTATGAGTATTTCTGTTGCATTTGGTCCTCACGTTCCTGGATAAATTCAAGTCCACTATGGTACTTCTCAATTTTCCATCGCTTTGGTTTTGGGGTGTAATGCTGTAATATTTTTGGTAAGTAAACTTGAGCTAATAAGAGTCACTAGGTTGTTATATGACTTAGGAGGATTAGAAACTCATTTAGAAAGAGTTTAAACTTAAAAATAGCAAAGAGAAGTTACACAGGTCGTGTAGGAGTCACTCGGGTCGTGTAGTAAACCTTTTTGAAACTGTTTAGCCTTGCAGGAGTTACACGGGTCGCGTTTATGAAAACGGTTTGTGTTCTAGTTACCGTAACATCTAGTAGTATCCAGTAGACTTATACGGGTCGGTTTCGGAGTATGGGTTGGATTTTAAAAGTGAAAGACGCTAACTTTAAAGGTTAATGTCGCTAACCTGCTTCAGTGGAGTTATTCGGGCAGCGAACCAAAAATCCCCTAGGCGATTTTCAGAGCAAAAGGTGTGAAATTTTGTCATTTTGATCAAGGGTTTTGCGTAGGAAAAGTTTAAGGAGGTTGGATTTAACAACCAAAATACGTTCTCGAGTCCTTAATTCACGAGGTTAGAAATTTTGAGTGTTAGGGTTTCAAACCCTAGTTGTCCAAATCTGAAAGTATGCATTGGTTCACCTCATATGTAGGTTGTTAATATTTGTTGTATTGAGTCCAAATATTGTGATGTTTTTTTTAACGGTTGATTTAGCAAAATCGTGAAATTAGGAGTTTCGGTTTGATAACATATGATATTTTCTAATTATGATTTGCATTAGCTATTGATTTCTTAATCATTTGAGTTAAGTATTATGGAAATGCCTAAGCACGTTTAAGATATGATATGTGATGTCATTTTACAGTTGATACTAGTAGGATGGAAGGAAACATATAAGATACATGTGAACCACGAGCTCTACATATGCTAGATGAGTAGCTTCTAATTCATTATTTATGACTAGATTATTATATAATTGAATTAACTATTCTTTGAACTATTTCCGTTATCAGAAGATATATATATAAAAAAATGTCTTTTTGTTATCCCGTCCTCATCGGAGTCAAGCCGCGAATTTAGAAAAAGAATGTCAATTAGGGTAGTGAAAAGATTGCACCTACTGTAGATATTTTGAATTTCGGTATTAAGAACGTGAGTTGTCTTTTCAGTTCCTGCTGTAAGATGCTATATAAACGGGTATGTATCATCATTTGTATCTAAGATCTTTTCAGTCTCATTCTTTCCTACTACTAGTTTATTCTTATATAATCTCAGATTTCCAATCGAGGCATGGAAAACAGATCTCATATGGAAAACTTGTCAGACGCTGAGCGGAATTTCCTAAGGGAAGAGGGTACCTCCCTATCGTTTAATCAGATACCTCTACTGGAGTCTGGTAATTATAATATCCTTAACTCCTTTTATTTCTTATTCATTTCTCTAGCGTTTTGATTTTTGTTTTAAACTATGTGAGGTATAGATTTTCCAGATATATTACCGCTGGATCAACTTCAAGATGATCCTGCAGTTCTTCCTCTGATGGGTATTCTCCCTGAATATCCACTGCCTTTAAATCAAGACATCGCTGTTGGGCAATCTCAATACATACTTCCAGGTTAAGTCATTTTGTTAAGCTTTATGTTTGTTTTGATTAATTATCTAACATATGTTATACACAGATCCATTTGTAGATGATCTTACTAATGATAATCTAAGCATGAACGTGCCCATATTGCATAGTGGAGTAGATCTAACAAATCAGGGGTTTCAAACTGACATTCAAAATCAGGATCAAATACAGTCGATCCACGATGACACTATCGGGCTTGCTTCAGCGAATTCTGAGTCCGTGGGTGGTTTTCAATATCAGGATCATTTTCAATTGATCCAAAGTAACTTAGAAAGTTTCAAGAATGAGAATTATAGGTTTATGGTTGATTTTGGAAATCAAGAACTATTACCCATAATAGGTACCAATGAAAGTGTTAGTGATCAGGATCATACACAATTGATCCAAAATGAAAACGTTTCAACCTCGATTCCAAGAACCTTTGAAATTCGTAGAAAAAGGGGTTCTGGACATGCGTTGAGTAAGGAAACAATATCCATGCATTTTGATAAGCCCATTTTGGAAGCTGCAAGGGAACTCAACGTTGGATCAACACAGTTGAAGCAACGCTGTAGGAAGTTAGGCATCAAAAGTTGGCCTCGACGACAGATTAAGAGTCTACAAACTCTTATTAACCATACTCAGGTTAAGAATTGTATTTCTTTCTCCACAATTTTAATACCATGAGATTGTAATGACTGAAAGTATTTATGCAACAGGAATTTGGTAAAAATCCTAGTAGAGCAGACGTAATACTTGGTCTAGAGAACGAGAAAAGAGCAATAGTCGAGGGTTTCAGCTCGAAGATAACTGATACCACAAAGAGATTGAGGCAAGCTGCCTTTAAGGCTGTTTACAAGAAAATAAAGGTTCAGAAGAGGGAGGAAGCTTCATCAGGGATCCATACACCGCAACAATCTCTGCCTTCTGTTTCTGCTATGAGTGGTTTTAACCATGATTTTCTCAAGATCACAAGTGAAGAGAACCCAGAAGACTTGGCAGGTGACATAGCCCGCCTTCGGTTTTCAGATTGAATTTCTACCAATATTAGTTTAATGGAACTGTTGATAGGAATGATGGTAGGTTTTCGATAATAGTTATTGGTCAGGTATTATTGAATAGCCAGGTCTACTATGTAAGGATAGGGGTATAAGAGGTACATAAAGTGTCTAAATGTATGGTTATTTATTATTATAAAATACTCCTATAGTATTTTATCTTTATATTTTGTTTTAGAGTTTCTTTGTATGGGGTTCTTGATAAGTTTTTAGACTTGTTGTTCACTACGACTATTTCTAAGTACATGTTAGTCATACGTTGGACAAATACAGTTGATCAGGCTCTATTTGTCCTAGGTATGATTACATAACTACCTAGGCCTACTCGTAGTGTTCAACTCATCTTATTACTCTTGTATTGTTCTGGTTATGACACTGTTCTAGTATGTATGTACTTGTACTTATACTTTATAAAAATATCATTATATTTTAAAGTATACTTTGTACAGATTGTTTTAGAGAGTTTTAGTCTCATTGTATTTATAGTTGTATATCTTAAATGGATTGATCTACTTAGTTCGCTATAAACAATGCTCTGATACCAATCTGTCACACCCCCAAACCACGATGGCGGAAACGTCTGAGGGTGGATGACTTCATGAACAGTATCATAACAACGTTTGTACAATAATGGTCAAAGCAAACACATCCATCATATACATAACTGTAAATGTTAGAAGAGTTCAAAAGATTGTACGTTTCAAATACAATTACAATATGACATCAAATACATAGTATGTCCCATAGTGAACCATCGTCAAAAACTTGTAGTTACCTGATTCATCAATTTCCTGAGAATACAAGTAGTTTGAAAGAGTGTCAACATTACGTTGGTGAGTTCATAAGATTTTTGTATGAGAAAATCCATAATCCTTTTTCCTTGTAAAAAGATAATGTTTGAAACCAGAAAATCCAATATTTTCTTATAAGTGAGTCGTAGTCTTAAAACCCAAAGACCGTAAATGTATAAGTATTTCTATACTTGAAAATAGTATCAAGTAGTTTTATTGTTGTATGAAACAGTGTAAATACATGTTTACTCGTAGACGAATTGTAGTTTTAATTCCATAAAACTCATATGTATAAGTAAACCGTACTTATATTTATATCTTTGATAAAACGCAGTTTTAATTTCATAGAACCAATGTGTATAAGTAAAACCATACTTATATTTGTAACTCGTTAAAATGTAGTTTTAATACCATAAAACTTATATGATGAATCTTTTTCCTTGTAAAAGGTGGTATTGTACTCCAAGAAAATCCCATATTTTCTTTTGAATGTATCCAAGTCTTAAAAATCCAAAGACTAAAATGTATAGCGTAGTTTGTAGTATAAAACCCTTGAAAATGTATATTTCCACGTAAACAATTTATAAAGTTGATTACCCATGCGAGACGCCCTATAACCATACTGTGACCATGTAGGCCTGCTTCAACGTTCTTCAGGCGTCAGACTGTTATGACATTTGTCACCTCAAACCCGTCGGTCTAGCTGTAGCTAGCTGCTCAAGTGCGGGGTTGTCAATCTCGTATAGATCTATACACAAATATCACGTTCTCTTACCGAGACTCTGGTTATAAATTTCAGGACTTATAATATGTACTTAAATAAGCACTGTGAAGACCTGTCTCACAAAAATGTATGTATCAATCAACTTGTTTACGTAAAGTTTGTATATGAAAAACCCTTGTATTTGTCGATTATCATTTTTCCCATGATAATATAGTAATGTATAATAATTATATATTTGTATATAATTATTTGTCTTGTTCTAACCGTTATAGTAACATTTGTATCCACAAACTATTCCTATAATAGTTTATTTTTGGTATTCTGTCGTGAAAAGCATATATTTACGAATATATGTGAAATAACTTATTTAAATGGTTATAAACAACATATTTTAAAATATTTTCCATAATAGTGGTGTAATAAATTGGTTATACCCATTATTAATTCCAATATAATATTTCATGACTATCAAATAAAGAACGACCAGGTAGAAGATCAAATGGGGAGGCAGGACCCTTTCAGCGTATAAGCCTTTCGGAAATCCAACAACCTAGCCCAAATGATCGGCCTAGACACCGCTCTCGTAAGTAGATCATTCGATATTATATTTTGGAACTATAATTGAATTGTTGTCATAACGATGTTTACAAAATTCACATTTTGTTTACTATTGTTACAAATGAGTATAAATAGCTATTTTTATAGTATAACTTGTATTCTCCCCCTTAAAACTTGAATAAAGATAAAAAGAAGGGGTATGAACTCACCTCAATGTCGACTAGGATCTTATCGCCAATTGTTGTTAGATCGCCCGACTCTTCGTGCTTCAAACTCGAACTCACTATATTTATAACTGAAATAGCTACTTCTAACGCTCATTCTTCGTATATTTCTATATATGTCGAAGAATCTTCTAACAATACTATCTAGTGATATAGAGATCGAGATATGAGGTGTGAGGAAATGAGAGGATTGAATCCTCTATTTATAGCAAATTTATTTTCGTATAGCGGCCCTCAAGATACAGACATATGACTTTTATGGCTTTTAGAATTTGATTATAACAAAACGTACCCTTAAAATACTCTTTAAATAGATTTAATAGTTTTTATATAAAATAAATGATTTTTGTTTATAGAAATATGATCTACAAAAATCGTAGTTTAATAATATCAACTTTTTAACTAAAAGTCTTTAACGAATTAACGAAAGGGTATTAATTGTAATTTTAATAAAAATATAGGGTTTAAATGTAAATAAAATTTTATTTTAAAGAAAAAGAAAATATTAAATATAAAACTAATATCAATAATATTACATTTTGAAGTCAGGTTGTTCGTATCGACGATACGGTTTTGATGGTAAATTTTTTGTTTTATAAAACGACATAATATTTTTGATAAGCTTAACAATACGTATTGTAGAGTTCAAAATGAATATACGAATACTTACGGGTAAAATGTATAAAATTGAATAAATAATAAAATGGGGCCCACTTTATATAATAATAATAATAATTTACGTACACAATTTCAAATCCACCGAACGGTTGAAGACTTTTTTTTTAAAGATTCTTTATTATATATATATATATATATATATATATATATATATATATATATATATATATATATATATATATATATATATATATATATATATATATATATATTATAATAATTAAACGTCGCTTTCAAGTTAGATTATACGTTTTTCTATCATAAATTTTTATCTATGACGTTTGGTAAAAATGTAAATATATATTTGGAACCGTCGTATTTTTATCTACGTTTTGATATAAAATTTGTAATATTCCGACGAGTTTTGAATTTTACCGTCCACTATTCACGTCGGATACTATTCACGACGTAAAATTTCTTTTTTTTTAATTAAAAACATTTAGCTCAGCAGGGTTTATTCGTATAATTGATTTGAATTAGCATATGTCGTATTATTATATCCAATAATACATCGTATAGATTATGAAATTTATATTTCACATATTGACCTAATGTACGCTCTGGTTGACTTGAGTTGACTTTTGTTGACTTATTTGACGGTTGTCACATTATCTACCCGTTAGAAGGAATTTCGTCCCGAAATTTAGCACTTTGAATGGATCCTCAAGGTTTTGGGAATAGTTATGAGTATTTCTGTTGCATTTGGTCCTCACGTTCCAATTCAAGTCCACGATTGGTACTTCTCAATTTTCCATCGCTTTGGTTTTGGGGTGTAATGCTGTAATATTTTTGGTAAGTAAACTTGAGCTAATAAGAGTCACTAGGTTGTTATATTACTTAGGAGGATTAGAAACTCATTTAGAAAGAGTTTAAACTTAAAAATAGCAAAGAGAAGTTACACAGGTCGTGTAATAGTCACTCGGGTCGTGTAGTAAACCTTTTTGAAACTATTTAGCCTTGCAGGAGTTACACGGGTCGCGTTTATGAAAACGGTTTGTGTTCTAGTTACCGTAACATCTAGTAGTATCCAGTAGACTTACACGGGTCGGTTTCGGAGTATGGGTTGGATTTTAAAAGTGAAAGACGCTAACTTTAAAGGTTAATGTCGCTAACCTGCTTCAGTGGAGTTATTCGGGCAGCGAACCAAAAATCCCCTAGGCGATTTTCAGAGCAAAAGGTGTGAAATTTTGTCATTTTGATCAAGGGTTTTGCGTAGGAAAAGTTTGAGGAGGTTGGATTTAACAACCAAAATACGTTCTCGAGTCCTTAATTCACGAGGTTAGAAATTTTGAGTGTTAGGGTTTCAAACCCTAGTTGTCCAAATCTGAAAGTATGCATTGGTTCACCTCATATGTAGGTTGTTAATATTTGTTGTATTGAGTCCAAATATTGTGATGTTTTTTTTTAACAGTTGATTTAGCAAAATCGTGAAATTAGGAGTTTCGGTTTGATAACATATGATATTTTCTAATTATGATTTGCATTAGCTATTGATTTCTTAATCATTTGAGTTAAGTATTATGGAAATGACTAAGCACGTTTAAGATATGATATGTGATGTCATTTTACAGTTGATACTAGTAGGATGGAAGGAAACATATAAGATACATGTGAACCACGAGCTCTACATATGCTAGATGAGTAGCTTCTAATTCATTATTTATGACTAGATTATTATATAATTGACTTAACTATTCTTTGAACTATTTCCGTTATCAGAAGATATATATATATATATATATATATAAATGTCTTTTCGTTATCCTGTCCTCATCGGAGTCAAGCCGCGAATTTGGAAAAAGGATATCAATTAGGGTAGTGAAAAGATTGCACCTACTGTAGATATTTTGAATTTCGGTATTAAGAACGTGAGTTGTCCTTTCAGTTCCTGCTGTAAGATGCTATATAAACGGGTATGTATCATCATTTGTATCTAAGATCTTTTCAGTCTCATTCTTTCCTACTACTAGTTTATTCTTATATAATCTCAGATTTCCAATCGAGGCATGGAAAACAGATCTCATATGGAAAACTTGTCAGACGCTGAGCGGAATTTCCTAAGGGAAGAGGGTACCTCCCTATCATTTAATCAGATACCTCTACTGGAGTCTGGTAATTATAATATCCTTAACTCCTTTTATTTCTTATTCATTTCTCTAGCGTTTTGATTTTTGTTTTAAACTATGTGAGGTATAGATTTTCCAGATATATTACCGCTGGATCAACTTCAAGATGATCCTGCAGTTCTGCCTCTGATGGGTATTCTCCCTGAATATCCACTGCCTTTAAATCAAGACATCGCTGTTGGGCAATCTCAATACATACTTCCAGGTTAAGTCATTTTGTTAAGCTTTATGTTTGTTTTGATTAATTATCTAACATACGTTATACACAGATCCATTTGTAGATGATCTTACTAATGATAATCTAAGCATGAACGTGCCCATATTGCATAGTGGAGTAGATCTAACAAATCAGGGGTTTCAAACTGACATTCAAAATCAGGATCAAATACAGTCGATCCACGATGACACTATCGGGCTTGCTTCAGCGAATTCTGAGTCCGTGGGTGGTTTTCAATATCAGGATCATTTTCAATTGATCCAAAGTAACTTAGAAAGTTTCAAGAATGAGAATTCTGGGTTTATGGTTGATTTTGGAAATCAAGAACTATTACCCATAATAGGTACCAACGAAAGTGTTAGTGATCAGGATCATACACAATTGATCCAAAATGAAAACGCTTCAACCTCGATTCCAAGAACCTTTGAAATTCGTAGAAAAAGGGGTTCTGGACATGCGTTGAGTAAGGAAACAATATCCATGCATTTTGATAAGCCCATTTTGGAAGCTGCAAGGGAACTCAACGTTGGATCAACACAGTTGAAGCAACGCTGTATGAAGTTAGGCATCAAAAGTTGGCCTCGACGACAGATTAAGAGTCTACAAACTCTTATTAACCAAACTCAGGTTAAGAATTGTATTTCTTTCTCCACAATTTTAATACCATGAGATTGTAATGACTGAAAGTATTTATGCAACAGGAATTTGGTAAAAATCCTAGTAGAGCAGACGTAATACTTGGTCTAGAGAACGAGAAAAGAGCAATAGTCGAGGGTTTCAGTTCGAAGATAACTGATACCACAAAGAGATTGAGGCAAGCTACCTTTAAGGCTGTTTACAAGAAAAGAAAGGTTCAGAAGAGGGAGGAAGCTTCATCAGGGATCCATACACAGCAACAATCTCTGCCTTCTGTTTATGCTATGAGTGGTTTTAACCATGATTTTCTCAAGATCACAAGTGAAGAGAACCCAGAAGACTTGGCAGGTGACATAGCCCGCCTTCGACTTTCAGATTGAATTTCTACCAATATTAGTTTAATGGAACTGTTGATAGGAATGATGGTAGGTTTTCGATAATAGTTATTGGTCAGGTATTATTGAATAGCCAGGTCTACTATGTAAGGATAGGGGTATAAGAGGTACATAAAGTGTCTAAATGTATGGTTATTTATTATTATAAAATACTCCTATAGTATTTTATCTTTATATTTTGTTTTAGAGTTTCTTTGTATGGGGTTCTTGATAAGTTTTTAGACTTGTTGTTCATTACGACTATTTCTAAGTACATGTTAGTCATACGTTGGACAAATACAGTTGATCAGGCTCTATTTGTCCTAGGTATGATTACATAACTACCTAGGCCTACTCGTAGTGTTCAACTCATCTTATTACTCTTGTATTGTTCTGGTTATGACACTGTTCTAGTATGTATGTACTTGTACTTATACTTTATAAAAATATCATTGTATTTTAAAGTATACTTTGTACATATTGTTTTAGAGAGTTTTAGTCCCATTGTATTTATAGTTGTATATCTTAAATGGATTGATCTACTTAGTTCGCTATAAACAATGCTCTGATACCAATCTGTCACACCCCAAAACCACGATGGCGGAAATGTCTGAGGGTGGATGACTTCATGAACAGTATCATAACAACGTTTTACAATAGTGATCAAAGCAAACACATCCATCATATACATAATTGTAAATGTTACAAGAGTTCAAAAGATTGTACGTTTCAAATACAATTACAATATGACATCAAATACATAGTATGACCCATAGTGAACCATCGTCAAAAACTTGTAGTTACCTGATTCATCAATTTCCTGAGAATACAAGTAGTTTGAAAGAGTGTCAACATTACGTTGGTGAGTTCATAAGATTTTTGTATGAGAAAATCCATAATCCTTTTTCCTTGTAAAAAGATAATGTTTGAAACCAGAAAATCCAATATTTTCTTATAAGTGAGTCGTAGTCTTAAAACCCAAAGACCGTAAATGTATAAGTATTTCTATACTTGAAAATAGTATCAAGTAGTTTTATTGTTGTATGAAACAGTGTAAATACATGTTTACTTGTAGACGAATTGTAGTTTTAATTCCATAAAACTCGTATGTATAAGTAAACTGTACGTATATTTATATCTTTGATAAAACGCAGTTTTAATTTCATAGAACCAATGTGTATAAGTAAAACCATACTTATATTAGTAACTCGTTAAAATGTAGTTTTAATACCATAAAACTTATATGATGAATCTCTTTCCTTGTAAAAGGTAGTATTGTACTCCAAGAAAATCCCATATTTTCTTATGAATGTATCCAAGTCTTAAAAATCCAAAGACTAAAATGTATAGCGTAGTTTGTAGTATAAACCCTTGAAAATGTATATTTCCACGTAAACAATTTATAAAGTTGATTTTCCAGGCGAGACGCCCTATAACCATACTGTGACCATGTAGGCCTGCTTCGACGTTGTTCAGGCGTCGGACTGTTATGACATTTGTCACCTCAGACCCGTCGGTCTAGCTGTAGCTAGCAGCTCAGGTGCGGGGTTGTCAAACCCGTATAGATCTATACACAAATATCACGTTCTCTTACCGAGACTTTGGTTATAAATTTCAGGACTTATAGTATGTACTTAAATAAGCACTGTGAAGACCCGTCTCACAAAAATGTATGTATCAATCAACTTGTTTACGTAAAGTTTGTATATGAAAAACCCTTGTATTTGTCGATTATCATTTTTCCCATGATAATATAGTAATGTATAATAATTATATATTTGTATATAATTATTTGTCTTGTTCTAACTGTTATAGTAACATTTGTATCCACAAACTATTCCTATAATAGTTTATTTTTGGTATTCTGTCGTGAAAAGCATATATTTACGAATATATATGAAATAACTTATTTAAATGGTTATAAACAACATATTTTAAAATATTTTCCATAATAGTGGTGTCATAAATTGGTTATACCCATTATTAATTCCAACATAATATTTCATGACTATCAAATAAAGAACGGCCAGGTAGAAGATCAAATGGGGAGGCAGGACCCTTTCAGCGTATAAGCCTTTCGGAAATCCAATAACCTAGCCCAAATGATCGGCCTAGACACCGCTCTCGTAAGTAGATCATTCGATATTATATTTTGGAACTATAATTGAATTGTTGTCATAACGATGTTTACAAAATTCACATTTTGTTTACTATTGTTACAAATGAGTATAAATAGCTATTTTTATAGTATAACTTGTATTCTCCCCCTTAAAACTTGAATAAAGATAAAAAGAAGGGGTATGAACTCACCTCAATGTCGACTAGGATCTTATCGCCAATTGTTGTTAGATCACCCGACTCTTCGTGCTTCTAACTCGAACTCACTATATTTATAACTGAAATAGCTACTTCTAAGGCTCATTCTTCGTATATTTCTATATATGTCGAAGAATCTTCTAACAATACTATCTAGTGATATAGAGATCGAGATCTGAGGTGTGAGGAAATGAGAGGATTGAAGCCTCTATTTATAGTAAATTTATTTTCATATAGTGGCCCTCAAGATAAAGACATACGACTTTTATGGCTTTTAGAATTTGATTATAACAAAACGTACCCTTAAAATACTCTTTAAATAGATTTAATAGTTTTTATATAAAATGAATGATTTTTGTTTATAGAAATATGATCTACAAAAATCATAGTTTAATAATATCAAATTTTTAACTAAAAGTCTTTAACGAATTAACGAAAGGGTATTAATTGTAATTTTAATAAAAATATAGGGTTTAAATGTAAATACAATTTCATTTTAAAGAAAAAGAAAATATTAAATATAAAACTAATATCAATAATATTACATTTTGACGTCAGGTTGTTCGTATCGACGATACGGTTTTGATGGTAAATTTTTCGTTTTATAAAACGACATAATATTTTTGATAAACTTAACAATACGTATTGTAGAGTTCAAAATGAATATACGAATACTTACGTGTAAAATGTATAAAATTGAATAAATAATAAAATGGGGCCCACTTTATATAATAATAATAATAATTTACGTACACAATTTCAAATCCACCAAACGGTGGAAGACTTTTTTTTTTAAAGATTCTTTATTTTATATATATAAATATATATATATATATATATATATATATATATATATATATATATATATATATATATATATATATATATATTATAATAATTAAACGTCGCTTTCAAGTTAGATTATACGTTTTTCTATCATAAATTTTTATCTATGACGTTTGGTAAAAATGTAAATATATATTTGGAACCGTCGTATTTTTATCTACGTTTTGATATAAAATTTGTAATATTCCGACGAGTTTTGAATTTTACCGTCCACTATTCACGTCGAATACTATTCACGACGTAAAATTTCTTTTTTTATTAAAAACATTTAGCTCAGCAGGGTTTATTCGTATAATTGATTTGAATTAGCATATGTCATATTATAATATCCAATAATACATCGTATAGATTATGAAATTTATATTTCACATATTGAACTAATGTACGCTATGGTTGACTTGAGTTGACTTTTGTTGACTTATTTGACGGTTGTCACATGAGGCAACGGTGATGTTTTCTATTCCCCCAGTGTCAGAGTTTCAATTTGGGAGCACGAGTGCTTCTGGTGGTGCAGTTTCAGCCCCTGCACCCATACCATCATGGACTCCGCCATCTGTGCCACCATTTACACCCGTTTCACAACCAAAATCTACCAACCCATTCACTTCTGCTATGTCCTGGGGAGTGCCGACTTGTGAGGGTACCCCAGTGACTAGATAGCAAACATCAACTTCTCAACCAATTTCTCAACCACAACCAGTTCTATTCAAACCTCAACCTAATTTTCAACCCATAACACAACCATTACAGTACCAACAACCTCCTCAACAACACTACCATTATCCAGAGACGGAGGAGAGATACGATGAAGAAGAGGAAGGATGGGTTCCACCACAACAACCCAGGAACCAAGGTCGAGGACCTTTGAGAAGAGCACCACAATATCAACAACCACCAGCTCAGCAAGGGTACAACGATCATCACGCATACGGTAACCATGCTCAACCTTTACATTTCGCACAACCGAGAAGGCAATCGGTTGCATCACATTTCCAACCACGGGAATATGATGATTCATCGCCAATCTATATTCCTGATAACATTGATTCTCAAGTAGAAATAAGACCTCAGTTATTAGGAATATTGCAAGAGTTTAGGGGGTATAAGCAAGACGATCCGTACAATCATCTATATGAATTTTTAGCGATTGCCAATGCTAATAACCCTAGAAACACTAATAGGAACATTTTCAGGCTTAGAGTATTCCCATTTACTCTTAAAGATAAGGCCAAGTATTGGTTTACTTCCTTACCGTCTAATAGCATCACAACATAGGATCAGCTCAAGGCCAAGTTCCTACAGGAATTCTATCCAGCTAGCAAGACAACCGAAATTAGAAGGATTATTCAGGACTTCCAGCAAAAGCCAGGGGAGGCTTTACACGAAGCATTTGATAGGTTGAAGGAATCATTACGATCCTTCCCGCATCACGAAACTCCTAGGTGGCAGTTAGTTAAGTTATTCTTTGAAGGAGCCAGCGAAACAAACCAGGCCATGATAAATGCCTCATCAAGTGGGACATTTATGTGGCAGGATCCAAAAGAAGCGTGGCAGTTCTTGGAGCAATTAAGCAATGGTTCCAAGGCAAACTTCTCCACCAAAAAGACTATAGATACGGCAGCAGCAGTGGGAGCCGAGGCTGACTGGAAAGAGGAAGTAAAGAAGGAAATTAGTGAACTGATTAAGAAGTTTGACAGGCTAATGTCAACGCTGCAGAATGGACCGCCGAGTCCATCACAAGGAGGTCAAGGAGGGCCGAAAACTCAGGAGGCGAACCAAGTTTATGGCCAGGGTCAAGGCCAGTATAATAATGGACGACCCTACAGGCCATACAAACAAGGACAGCAGCAGAATTTTAGGCAAAATAATTACCAAGGTCAACCGACCAATCAGCCTAGAACATATCAGCCTGCAAACAACAACAGCAATGGAAATACAAATGGAAATGGTAGCAACAATAACAACAGGGGGCCCAATAATGCTATTAACAATGCCCCGGGAACTCAAGAAGAGATGATTGCCAAGATGTATGAATGTTTAGTGCTACTCAGCAACAGTCTCAAGCAAATGCGAAAGCCATCGCAAACATGGAACGGCAAATTGGAAAAATGGCCTAGAATCAATGGAAAAGAGTCGATGGAAAGTTGCCAAATACCACTGAAATCAACCCAACTCATTGGCAGCGGGCTGGAAAAGAACATGTGAGCACTGTTGAATCTGAATGGCGAAAAGTCACCTTGGAAGATCTGTTTGAAGTAGGAAGTGAAGTGGAACTGGAGAAAGGAGAAAAAGTTCCAGAAAAGTTGGAAATTAAAGAAAGCAAGGATAAGGAGAATCCTGTTGAGAAGGGAACTCATCCAGAAGTAGACAAAGAGGTCCAGGAAGAAGAGCAGTCGACAGTAGCAGGAATCAAGCAGAAAAAGAAAGATAAGAAAGGAAAGAGGAAATAGGAAGCAACCAAACCAACAGGGCCGTTGATAAACCAACCTCGGTGGGATGAGCTTAAGGATGCTCCTGAGGATACCAGAATTCTTCAGGAGATGTGTGAAAGAAATGGAAAAAGTAAAGTTCCCACACCAGATACTGTGAGGTTGACTATAAAGGCAAGTGAGGCATTGTTGGGGACATTGCCCAAAAAGGAGAAGGATCCTGGATTACCATTCATCACTACTACTGTAGGAGATGTGGTCATTCGGAACACCTTGCTGGATTTGGGAGCAAGTGTAAATATACTGCCAGGATACCTGTACGATAAGTACAAGAATGAAGAAATAGAACCAGCAAAAGTTGTGTTGCAGCTGGCTGACCAGTCCATGAAAGTATCTCGGGGAAAACTGACGAATGTTATAGTCAAGGTTGGGGACGTCTTCTACCCTGTGGATTTCTTAGTTATGGAATATGAAAGCTTAGATGACGCGCCTGCACTAATTCTAGGACGTCCATTTCTAGCTACGGCCGGCGTTGTGATTGACTGCAAGACAGGGGATATTGACATCTCTTTTGGAACAAGGAAACGAAGGCTGAATATGTTCGGAAACCCTGCATCATAAATGTCACACCCCCGACCGAGGCGGCGGAACATGCCGGGCTGTACGACTAAGTTCTTGGATCACAGGCAATTGAATATACAGTACAAGTACAACAATAAACCAAAGGACAGTTGTATTTCATCTTGAAGTTTGAATACATGGTTCTTACAAATAATAATAGTAGAGTACATTAAATGCCTTAACAGATATAACAAAACTAGGTTGCCTGAAATCCGTGAAGATTTCCATCTTTTGAAAGTCTCATTGATTTCCTGAGAATACATGTAGTTTTGAGGGTCAACACAAGGTTGGTGAGAGTTACAGGTTTTATGCTGAACACAGCACTGATACTTTTAAAATAACTAAAAGTATTCCTTTTGTAAGTATAATCATACTTGTAAATGAGTTTGTAAAGAGTTGCTGAAAATCGTAAGTAATACCATACTTATAAATTAATTGTATAGAGTTTTTGAAAACCATAAGTAATACCATACTTATAAATGATATGTACGTTTATGAGAAAACCATCAATGCTTAGAGTTGAGTCCTATAACCGAGCTATTCGACTGAAATGTACCCCCTACAACGCTTCATGGACATTGTAGTAATGAATTAAATAAATATCACCTACATCGATTTGCAAGTCGAAGTTGTAGCTAACAACCATAGGTGGGGGTGTCAACCCGTATAGATCTATACATATGTATCTCGCTCTGCTTGATTAACGGTTATAGTAGTGTGGGGTCTAAGTATTTCTACTTAGTTATGAATAGTATCTCACTATCTAAGCCATTGATAAATGTAGGATAGACAACTCTAATCGAGTATGTTGATAAGTATATACATAAAAGAGTACAATACTCGCTTATTGAAAACATTTTATAAAGCTATAATAACATTTATAAAACTTGATATGAAATTGGTAAATGTTTATATTGCACATGTATTCTCCCCCATAATATATAAAAACATAGACAAAGGGGCCGTAACACTCACTTATTGAAAACATTTTATAAAGCTATAATAACATTTATAAAACTTGATATGAAATTGGTAAATGTTTATATTGCACATGTATTCTCCCCCATAATATATAAAACATAGACAAAGGGGCCATAACACTCACATTTGAAGCATGAATTCAGTTTAGATATAAGAACGATCGTGTTTGAGAAGCAACGCGAAATAACACCATAAAACAACAAGGTTTTGTGCGGCGAAGTGATTGTGCGACGGTAGTGGAGCGTTGGCCAATGGTGGTTGTGTTCTTGGCCAAAAGGAGAGCAATTGGAGAAAGAAAGAAAAAGCTAGAAGCTTTGGTGAATTGGTGAAGAAAAATGAGATGCAAAGCCTCTTATTGATAGTCTCATGGAGTAGTTGGGATTGGTGAAGGTGATGTCGTGGATGACATAATTCGTGCGCAAGATCCCGATGTCTAATAATTTTTTTCGAGACCGGAGAATTGTCGAGCCGAGTGCACCGGTTTCAGAAACCCAAACGGATTTATTTTTCGAGTTGTAGAACACTGGGAAAACGTGTTTGAATATGTGCGTTCGATTATCCGTAGCATCCAGCGTTTGACTTTTATAAATATATTTGCTAAAAATATTTCGAGTATGGAATCCAATAATAGACCATAGTCCGAGTCCAATAATATTCTCGGAATTTCCATATGAGGTGCGCAAGTGCCTCAACGAATCGAAACGATTTATGTAGTTAAATAAAATCAGTGTTACACTGGTTTGTTTTAGCTTGTTTTCTTATAACAGTCCTAACTTTTGCATATGAGCTCCGTTTTGAATGTTATTTATATTTCCGGAATCAGGGAAACATGTACTCTGAGGTTAGATTGCTTGTTTTGTTTCACAAATGGTTAATACTTATTTTCAGTTTTTCAGACGTATTAACTAGGGTTTCAGTTTGTGCTTGAGATATTCCATTATAGGAAGTAAGATTTTATCTCGTATCTTATTTTAATCGTAATGACACTATATTTTCCAAAGTATGCATTGAAGCTCAAAAGGTTTGGTTATAAAGAGGTTTGCGGTGAATTAACTGTTTATAGTTCTAGGTATAAATTTCCGGGATGTTACATTACCTCCCCGTTAAAGGAATTTCATCCCAAAATTATTTCGTAACATAACACTTCTGCTCGATCATGTAGAAGTCACACTGGTCGTGTTCTAGTTACTATAGCATCCAGTAGCATCAAGTAGACTTACACGGGTCGGGTTTCAGAGCACGGGTCGGATTTTTAAAAGTTAACGATGCTAGCTTTAAAGGTTAGTGTCGCTAACCTGCTTCAGTGGGGTTATTTGGACAGCTTTCCTCATTTACCCCATTTACGAACCAAAATCCTCCTAGGTTATTTTCATAGCAAAATGTGCGAAATTTGGTGATTTTGATCAAGGATTTTGTGTAGTAAAAGTTTGTGGAGGTTCGATTTAACACCCGAAATGCGTTCTCTAGTTCTTAATTCACAAGGTTAGTTATTTTGAGTTTTAGGGTTTCAAACTCTAGATGTCCAAATTTAAAAGTATGCTTCGATTCATCTCATGTGTTGTTAGTGGATTGCTAATATATGTTGTATTGAGTCCTTGTTGCAAATATTGTGATGTTTTAACGGTTGATTTGGTTTTTTTATAGCATATGATATTCACTAATTGTGATTTGTATTATCTATTTATTTCTTAATCATTTGAGTTAAGTATTCTGGAAATGCCTGAGGATGTTTAAGATATGATATGTGATTTCATTTTACAGTTGATACTCATAGGATGGAAGGAAGTACGTAAGATACAGGTGAACCACGAGCTCTACAGATGTTAGATGAGTAGGTTCTAATTCATTATTTATGATTAGATTACTATATAATTGAATTAACTATTCTTTGAACTATTTCCGTTATCAGAAGATATATATATATATATATATATATAAATGTCTTTTCGTTATCCCGTCCTCATCGGAGTCAAGCCGCCAATTTGGAAAAGATATCACTTAGGGTGGTGAAAAGATTGCATCTACTGTAGATATTTTGAATTTCGGTATTAAGAACGTGAGTTGTCCTTTCAGTTCCTGCTGTAAGATGCTATATAAACGAGTATGTATCATCATTTGTATCTAAGATCTTTTTAGTCTCATTCTTTCCTACTACTAGTTTATTCTTATATAATTTCAGATTTCCAATCGAGGCATGGAAAACAGATCTCATATGGAAAACTTGTCAGACGCTGAGCGGAATTTCCTAAGGGAAGAGGGTACCTCCCTATCGTTTAATCAGATACCTCTACTGAGTCTGGTAATTATAATATTCTTAACTCCTTTTATTTCTTATTCATTTCTCTAGCATTTTGATTTTGTTTTAAACTATGTGAGGTATAGATTTTCCAGATATATTACCGCTGGATCAACTTCAAGATGATCCTAAAGTTTTTCCTCTGATGGGTATTCTCCCTAAAGATCCACTGCCTTTAAATCAAGACATCGCTGTTAGGCAATCTCAATATATACTTCCAGGTTAAGTCATTTTGTTGAGCTTTATGTTTATTTTTCTTAATTATCTAACATACGTTATACACAGATCCATTTGTAGATGACCTTACTAATGATAATCTAAGCATGAACGTGCCCATACTGCATAGTGGAGTAGGTCTAACAAATCAGGGGTTTCAAACTGACATTCAAAATCAGGATCAAATACAGCCGATCCATGATGACACTATCGAGCTCGCTTCAGAGAATCCTGAGTCCGTGGGTGGTTTTCAATATCAGGATCATTTTCAATTGATCCAAAGTAACTTAGAAAGTTTCAAGAATGGGAATTCTGGGTTGATGGTTGATTTTGGAAATCAAGAACTATTACCCATAATAGGTAACAATGAAAGTGTTAGTGATCAGGATCATACACAATTGATCCAAAATGAAAACATTTCAACCTCGATTTCAAGAACCTTTGAAATTCGTAGAAAAAGGGGTTCTGGACATGCGTTGAGTAAGGAAACAATATCCATGCATTTTGATAAGCCCATTTTGGAAGCTGCAAGGGAACTCAACGTTGGATCAACACAGTTGAAGCAACGCTGTAGGAAGTTAGGCATCAAAAGTTGGCCTCGACGACAGATTAAGAGTCTACAAACTCTTATTAACCATACTCAGGTTAAGAATTGTATTTCTTTCTCCATGAGATTGTAATGACTGAAAGTATTTATGCAACAGGAATCAGATAATAATCCTAGTAGAGTAGACGTAATACTTGGTCTAGAAAACGAGAAAAGAGCAATAGTCGAGGGTTCCAGTTCGAAGATAACTGATACCACAAAGAGATTGAGGCAAGCTGCCTTTAAGGCTGTTTACAAGAAAAGAAAGGTTCAGAAGAGAGAAGAATCTTCATCAGGGACCCATACACAGCAGCAATCTCTGCCTTCTGTTTCTGCTATGAGTGGTTTTAACCATGATTTTCTCAAGACCATAAGTGAAGAGAACCCAGAAGACTTGGCAGGTGACATAGTCCGCCTTCGGCTTTCAGATTGAATTTCTACCAATATTAGTTTAATGGAACTGTTGGTAGGAATGATGGTAGGTTTTCGATAATAGTTATTGGTCAGGAATTATCAAAATATCATGTTGACTGTGCAAGGATAGGGGCAGATAAAGTGTCTAAATGTATGGTTCTATAGTATTATAAAATATTCCTATAGTATATTAGCTTCATATTCTATTTTAGGGTTTCTTTGTATATGAATCTTGGTAGGTTTTTAGACTTGTTGTTCACTACGATTATTCCTAAGTACATGTTAGTCACACATTGGACCAATATAGTTGATCAGGCTCTATCTATCCTAGGTATGATTACATAATTACCTAGGCCTACTCGTAGTGTTCAACTCATCTTATTACTTTTGTATTGTTCTGATTATGACACTGTTCTACTATGTATGTACTTCTACTTTATAAAAATATCATTTTATGTTAAAAGTATACTTTGTACGAAATGTTTTAGAGAGTTTTAGTCTCATTGTATTTATAGTTGTATATAGTGTTCTCATCGCGGGTCAGAGTATATATATAACTCCTATATATATTGTTGGTGGGGTTTGCAGTATTATTAGTTTTTTGTTTTGTACCTCAAGACTATCAAATAAGGATCGGCCAGATGAGAAGTACCGGTGGGTAGGATCATTTTGGCATTAAAGCTGTTCTGAATCCAAAACCCAAGCGATAGTTCAAACTAGACACCTCACCCGTAAGTAGTCGAGAAGTAGTGTAATTATTAATAATACTTTTATTAGAAGCCTGTTGCTATAGTTGTATTCCTCTTTCGAGGATACGAGTTCTCTATAGCCAATTTAGCTCTGATACCATTCTGTCACACCCCCGACCAAGGCGGCGGAACATGCCGGGCTGTGCGACTAAGTTCTTGGATCACAGGCAATTGAATATACAGTACAAGTACAACAATAAACTAAAGAACAGTTGTATTTCATCTTGAAGTTTGAATACATGGTTCTTACAAATAATAATAGTAGAGTACATTAAATGCCTTAACAGATATAACAAAACTAGGTTGCCTGAAATCCGTGAAGATTTCCATCTTCTAAAAGTCTCGTTGATTTCCTGAGAATACATGTAGTTTTGAGGGTCAACACAAGGTTGGTGAGAGTTACAGGTTTTATGCTGAACACAGCACTGATACTTTTAAAATAACTAAAAGTATTCCTTTTGTAAGTATAATCATACTTGTAAATGAGTTTGTAAAGAGTTGCTGAAAATCGTAAGTAATACCATACTTATAAATGAATTGTATAGAGTTTTTGAAAACCATAAGTAATATCATACTTATAAATGATATGTACGTTTATGAGAAAACCATCAATGCTTATAGTTGAGTCCTATAACCGAGCTATTCGACTAAAATGTACCCCCTACAACGCTTCATGGACGTTGTAGTAATGAATTAAATAAATATCACCTACATCGATTTGCAAGTCGAAGTTGTAGCTAACAACCATAGGTGGGGGTGTCAACCCGTATAGATCTATACATATGTATCTCGCTCTGCTTGATTAACGGTTATAGTAGTGTGGGGTCTAAGTATTTCTACTTAGTTATGAATAGTGTCTCACTATCTAAGCCATTGATAAATGTCGGATAGACAAGTCTAATCGAGTATGTTGATAAGTATATACATAAAAGAGTACAATACTCGCTTATTGAAAACATTTTATAAAGCTATAATAACATTTATAAAACTTGATATGAAATTGGTAAATGTTTATATTGCACATGTATTCTCCCCCATAATATATAAAAACATAGAGAAAGGGGCCGTAACACTCACTTATTGAAAACATTTTATAAAGCTATAATAACATTTATAAAACTTGATATGAAATTGGTAAATGTTTATATTGCACATGTATTCTCCCCCATAATATATAAAACATAGACAAAGGGGCCAGAACACTCACATTTGAAGCGTGAATTCAGTTTAGATATAAGAACGATCGTGTTTGAGAAGCACCGCGAAATAACACCACAAAACAACAAGGTTTTGTGCGGCAAAGTGATGGTGCGACGGTAGTGGAGCGATGGCCAATGGTGGTTGTGTTCTTGGCCAAAAGGAGAGCAATTGGAGAAAGAAAGAAAAAGCTAGAAGCTTTGGTGAATTGGTGAAGAAAAATGAGATGCAAAAACTCTTATTTATAGTCTCATGGAGTAGTTGGGGTTGGTGAAGGTGATGTCGTGGATGACATAATTCGTGCGCAAGATCCCGATATCTAATAATTTTTTTCGAGACCGGAGAATTGTCGAGCCGAGTGCACCGGTTTCAGAAACCCAAACGGATTTATTTTTCGAGTTGTAGAACATTGGGAAAACGTGTTTAAATATGTGCGTTCGATTATCCGTAGCATCCAGCGTTTGACTTTTATAAATATATTTGCTAAAAATATTTCGAGTATGGAATCCAATAATAGACCATAGTCTGAGTCCAATAATGTTCTCGGAATTTCCATATGAGGTGCGCAAGTGCCTCAACGGATCGAAACGATTTATGTAGTTAAATAAAATCTGTGTTACACCGGTTTGTTTTAGCTTGTTTTCTTATAACAGTCGTAACTTTTGCATATGAGCTCCGTTTTGAATGTTATTTATATTTCCGGAATCAGGGAAACATGTACTCTGAGGTTAGATTGCTTGTTTTGTTTCACAAATGGTTAATACTTATTTTCAGTTTTTCAGTCGTATTAACTAAGGTTTCAGTTTGTGCTTGAGATATTCCATTATAGGAAGTAAGATTTTATCTCGTATCTTATTTTAATCGTAATGACACTATATTTTCCAAAGTATGCATTGAAGCTCAAAAGGTTTGGTTATAAAGAGGTTTGCGGTGAATTAACTGTTTATAGTTCTAGGCATAAATTTCCGGGATGTCACAATTACCCTCAGAGGATGATGGCAAACAATTGGACAGAAGTGTGTTAATGGAGCCAGGGATCAAGAATAACAGAAAAATCTGGACACGAACGGGGGAAGGGGGAAAGGAAGAGATTCTGAAGGAAACAAGGAACCATCCGTTGGCTACTATTGACAAAGAACAGTTGTTGGATATGATGGAGATGTTAGAAGCGAGACACCAACAATACGAGAAGGAATCAAGAGAACGTGAGGCAAAAGTTTTTAAGCTCCTGGAATCTTAACAACAGTGGATCAGTGGTGTGAGTGATCGAATGACTCAACTTACATCCCTCATGTCAATGATGGCCAATATGTCACACCCCCAAACCACGATGGCGGAATCGTCTGAGGGTGGATGACATCATGAACAGTATCATAACAACGTTTGTACAATAGTGATCAAAGCAAACACATCCATCATATACATAATTGTAAATGTTACAAGATTCAAAATACAATACGTCCCAAATATAATTACAATATGATATCAAATACATAGTATGATGCCATAATGAACCATCGTCAAAACTTGTAGTTACTTGATTCATCAATTTACTTAGAATACAAGTAGTTTGAAAAAGTGTCAACATTACGTTGGTGAGTTCATAAGATTTTTGTATGAGAAAATCCATAGTCCTTTTTCCTTATGAAGAGATCGTGTTTGAAACCAGAAAATCCAATATTTTCTTATAAATAAGTTGTAGCCTTAAAAACGTAAAGACCGAAAATGTTGAAGTATTCTATACT